>JAWQUT010000256.1:763056-882494 GCA_033807755.1 Ellobium chinense | reverse complement strand
AAAAAAAAACCGCCCAATTCGAAACCCACATCTGAGTCAAGTGGACAAATAAACAGGAGTAAAGTCTTCCCATTTCTTAAAGTTACCAAGCTGTAAACATTCCGACCCAGGTTCGAACCCATAAAATCCAAGACGTACAATTATGCTAATGGTATAAAAAAAAACAGCTCACAAATCGCAAGGCCACTCTGCCCCCTACTGAGCCATAAACAGAAAAAGAAGAGAACAGAAAGACAGTATATTTTCCTTATATTAGATCTGCACATTGCAACAACTTGTGGAATCTGCCTGCGATCGTCCGTTTGAAATCCCATAGGAATCAAATCACTGGAAGCTTACGAGATACTGTTATGGCAATCGAGAAGTACTATTCTGTAACTGAACCCACGTAAAAGCTATTCAATAGTTTTGCTTCCCAAATTGCATGCAAAGCTTTAAGTTTAAATCGTCGTTCCCCTGGGTTCTTACTGCAGGTCCAAGACTGCGGATAACTTACAAAAAGAGCCCATGGTAAATAGCCTTTTCCTAACTCAACCTAGGAAATCTTAATCTCTATAAGTTTAGACTAACTGGCATTGGTGACGGTCCAATATTCCACAAATAAGGTCAAATGCAAATGCCATCTTCAAAAGGCTGGTTAGAATAATTACCGTGCTTCTACCTCATAACGTGCTAGCTAAAATATTTAAGCCCAAAACTACTTTAAGAAGAACTATTCAGGTTTCTTAATGCCACTGAAAAGGATACATCTCCAACGTAAGTGGTGGTGATAACGATTTCTGGTAGTGATGGTGGTGATGGTGGTGGGGAAAGAAAGCAGAGATATGGTGATAAGGTAGTGATGGTGGTGGTGGTGGTGGTGATAATGATATTGATGATGATAGTGATAATAGTAGTGATGATAGTGGTGATAGTGAACATTTAGTGATGGTGATGGTAAACATGGTACTGATGGTGGTGGTCGTAATGGTTATTATGTAGTGATGGTGATGGTGGTGATAACGGCAGTGGCGATCATGGTGGCGAAAACGATAGTGATAGTGGTGATGGTGACATGGTAAAGATGGTGGTGGTGATGATGGTGATAATGTTAGTGATTGTGGTAGTGGTGACATGGTAGAGATGGTGGTAGTGGTGATGGTGGTGGTGATAATGTTATAGATTGTGATGTGGTGGCGGTGGTGGTGATAATAATATTGATGATGGTGGTGATAATAGTAGTGATAATGGTGATGATGACAATGGTAGTGATGGTGGTGATAGTGAAATTATGCTGATGGTGGTGGTAATAATGGTACTGATGGTGGGGATGACAATAGTAGTAATGATGGTAGTGGTGATGATAATCGTGGTGGTAACGATGTTAGTGACGGTGATAAATGTTTTGCAAATATTGATAGTGGTAGTGATGATGGTGGTGGTGGTGGTAGTGGTGATAGTGATAGTGGTGGCGGCAACGGTGTTAATGGGGGGGATGGTAAAAGTAATAATAATAGTGAGGAGATGGTGTTAATAGTGGGGATGGTTGTGGTGGTAATAATGATGGTGGTGATAATAATGGTGCTATCACATAATGATGATGATGATAATGGTAGTGATGACCATGGCCTAGGTAGCGGGTATAAGGGGCGGCTCAGAAAGCTTTTACTTGTGTCTGTGAATTGTGATCGACTACACCCTACAGTGAGAAAACAAGATAAAGGAAAACTGTCTAGAGGAAATAATTCACTATCAGTACAAGTCTGTTATGTCTTGTCCATTATGTCAAGTTCTCGTTGCAAACGAGAATAAACGATCTTAGCCGGAAGTTATCAACAAACATGGCGGCCTCCTGAAAATGGAAGTTCGTCAAATATAAATTTGCGGCTTTTAAAGCTTGTGCATTTCCTGGATATAGCATTTAGCATGAACTGATGGTAAGGAGTGTGATAAGTGCATTCATTTCTGTCAAAAACTGACGCTGTGATATAAATGTAAGTATCTTTGTGGTTGAAGAAAGTGCCTCCTGTTTTCTCTGTCTAATCTTTCGACTAAGATGTCAACATCACATGACACGCCCCCTTCGCAATTCGTTATCTTTCGACAGCACTGATCAATCCAAAATCTTTCTTTCGGAGCGGAAGATGTGCTGCTATACCTATTTCATGTGATTATCATTGCTTGTGATGTATCAAGTGGGTTTTGGAAATGGATGTTGAAGCTGTAGTCATCAGAATCAGAGCATCACTCTCTCCGTCTTCCTCATCCTGTCACATTATTCATTAACTCAGCAGGAACTATAACTTTAAACAGATTAACACTAGCGGACCCTTAGGCGCTAGTCTTTAGCAGGAGTCCTGACATGGGAATTCAGCAGAGATCAAACTGTAGAAAATATAATAAACGGATAATCAGGAGTAGGATAATAATGAAGTCCTGAACCTGACTTGCAGAAAGCCTGGCAAAATCTCAAGGCCATCCCCAACTTGTCCTGGTTAGGAGCAGGGTTAGAAAAAAGAGAGCACCTTAAGTAGGGTCTTTTGACATTGTTCCAGGACTCTTGGCAGGATGCTTTTAATTTTTTATGTGCAGTTTCAATTTGTGGCTAGTCTAGTAAGTAAGAATGAACAGTATCAGAAACGAGAAGTCCTGTCCTGATATAAAATAAAATAATAATTAATATGACATGCCCTCAATAGACAACACTAAGCCAAGCAAATCTTGGGAATCTCATGCAGAAGAATTAATTACCCCTATCTGTTTACCTAGACTACTGTCCTCAGCCATGAAGATAAAATAACTTTTTTTTGCCTTCCAGTGTTATTCCATCTCCTATGGGTACATGAAATGCGCTAGTGTCTTGACTTCTCATGCCCAAATGACTACCCATATCCTATGGCCCAATCTTATGATCTAAGTTCCTGTTATTCCTGGGCTCAGTACAATTAAGTTTGACTTATGTGTTTGTAAGTACATGATACCAGCCAGGATTTTTTTGTTTTTTAATCAGGTGATTTCAGACTGATTATAACTTAAGAATAATATAAAAACATATATCAGGTGGTCAAAGCAGAAGTGTTGGATTTCATGGACTCTCTCCGTGTGCACTGAGTTTTGCATGGAATTGGCAGCATTGCAGGCTGTCATTTCAAGATGGCATTGCTCTTATACAAACTGTAGTGCATTATTAGCAAAATCAAATGGATAATTTTTGTAACAAACATGTTAACCAATTCTCATCAGCTTAGCTTAGCAATTTTGACCAGTCCCTGAAATTAGTTAAGTATTGTGATATGTGTCCCAGTAATTCATCCAAAATTCTTTCCTCTCCGACACATACTATACATTAGTATTTATGTGATAAATCTTATTCAAATTGAAGTGCTGAACATAGCTTCAACAAACTTTGTAGAATAATGAAGGAACCAGAAAAGCAGTGGCATATGTTGGTGCCATTTTATATTGTCTTGCACTGGCAGGGAACTTGAACTTATAAAAATTAAAAGTTGTCAAGAAACATCTTTGACTTGGCAAAATAAATATAAGACTGGTTTCAGACATTGTATGCTAATATTAAAATAAAAATAAAAGACATTTTATTGACAATTGTTTGAATTTTCAAAGTTAAAGGCTTCCAAATTATCGCTGGCTGAGAACAGTCTAAAAACTTGGGCTCCTTCAGAAAGTCCTTGACATCTCTAGTTTATTTCAGAGATTTTCTTTTTATTATAGCCCACAAGTGTTTCATTGTAGTCATGTCAGAATTTAACCTACCACACTGATAGTTGGGTAATTTTGAACTATTTTGGATATGTGCTAGAGGTTAACAACATATTGGTGTGTCATAGGATGCTTTATGTTTATTACACAGAGTGTATTATACCTTTAACACAGTGCACAAATGTAATTTGAACTGTATAAAAATGGTGTAATTGATTTATAAAAACTACTAGTACTAACTAGAGAGCTGCCTCCAACTAATAGGAATACCATTAGTATGATATAAGCTATAAACTGCCAAACTGTGTCAGTATGTCTGTGTTTTTGGAGTGGATATGAACAAACAGCAAAATTCAGTCCTATTCTTGTAACATCTGCTTTAATCCATCATAGACACTTTGTCAACTTTTACATCAACAAGTCTCTCTGTTTACTACTACTAAGTACTACTGGTGTTGTTCTTAAAAGATGGAATAGCTCTTTGATCTAAGTGAACGGTAGCAGGGGGAAGGAGGAGAGGAGAAGGAACTACACACAGAGGTCAAGCAGTAAACCATTTGTATAGCTGTAGAAGTCAGGAAGTTTTGATTCAAAAGCCCCATTTGATGATTTTCTTAAATGCCTATATGACTGTAGATATCCAGAGTATTGGCAACACTGCATTATCTAGTCCAGTAATAGAAAAACAATACTGGAATTGATCAAGTACAAATAATATTGGATTGTAATTTCAAATAACAGCATTTGTGATTCCCCTGCTGTTGGTAAGTCTCAGCTCAAGAAATTCACAAAAATTTGATACTTATGGAAATTTCAAATATATCTTTGCCCAAATACAGAATCTGCTTCCAAGAAACACAAAGTAAACATGGGTTAGAGAACACTTTGACTATGAACTGTATAGACTGTCATGGATCCTTGATTCTAAATGTTAAATTCTCATTCGTTTTACAGCAAGACATGGGCTCGTTAAAGGACAATGCAGATGTGGCTTGCTACTTCATCACCAAACATTCTTGGAAGGGAAAGTAAGTAATTTCACTTCATTCAAGTGTGTTTTGATGTTACCTTCATAGGGTGGGCTGGCTAAAGAATGAGGATGATTTTATGAACTGACAACAGGGCTGTTACCATATCCCCACAGCACTTGCAATATGGTAGGGTTAGTTAGGAGCCCCCAAAGAAATGAAGAGAAACACAGGATGAAAAGATGAGAAGAAAATGGAGAGGGGGCCCAGGCAGTGGTTTCTGGGTCTGGCCTGGAGGAGGTAGTTATGGCCCAGAGGAGGTAGTTATGGCCCAGACTGTTAAAGCTGTAGTTTGCACACTTCTGTATCTATCGCGCAGATATTATGTATTATAGCCATCATTTGTAAAATGACATTTTATATCATTTCAGCAGATTTGAGTGTTTTGCTGTTTTGTTATGGGTGTTTCAAAGGTCAGAACTGTGCATATCATGTAACCTCTCTCTGTGTAACAACTTCTCATTATTCCCTCTAGATACAAGAGAATTTTTTCTGTGGGGACTCATGGAATCACCACATATAATCCAGCCACCTTTGAGATTACTAACCAGGTTGGTCAAAGACTCAGAGGCAATGAGTTCTTTTGTTTTTTGTTGCCTTGCTTGCACTTTTGTAATTAACGGTTATGTGTAGGCTGGAGAATTGTCATGCATCTAACTATTGAAATGGATAGAATTTGACCGTTATCAAATGTATAAAAGAAATGGCTATTTTAGGTAAGAAATATTGTAAATTTTCAGGATGCTGGGGTAAACTTGTGTCCTTTAGACTTTCAATCAGTTTCATGGGGATTCCTTTTAATGTAAGTGAGTTACTGGCAAATATTTTTAAGAGAGATGGATTTTTGTTACAGGCTGGGAAGGAGCTCAGGCACATTTATGATCTTTAGTTTGTGCCTCCAAAAGAGCTATACATGTTTTGTGAAGAGATGAATTACTTTTACTGATTTTGCTCTTATCTTGTCCTCAGTGGGCCTACAATGAGTTTATCAGCATTGTTCCCAATGTCAAGGCCCCAAACAATCAAGAATTTCTCATTACGATGAAGAAAGGGGCCAAAAAGACAGACTCCATGAGGTTTTCAACAGATCACAGGGCTGACCTGCTCACAGAAGCTTTGGTAACAAGATATGTTAAATCTTCAATCTATGCACATTCCCTATCAGTTTCACTTATAGCTTAGACCATTTTCCTGACCAGTAAACTGTATTTAATTTCTAGCTATAGCAAAAAAGGACACACATTATTATGTCTGGTCACATCCTGAATCTCCCATTTCTTTCTCCTCTGCCCACTGAACTTGCATCATCATATTTCATTGCTAAAATGACAGAGTGACTTAAGCACTATCTGCCACCATGCTACACAATGGATGTCACATGGGACAGTCACTAGTTCAGATCATTGTACAGGACGAATTGACCATCTGCAACAGAGGCAAACATCATAATATACATTGTATAGCATAGAGGTGGATAGTGCATTACTGCATATGCTCAGCAATGATTTCTATTAGCTTTCTGACTTATGGATCTAACTTAGGTCTTTCCTTTATCACCAGAGGCGATTAATATCTTTCCAGATATATTACTTTTCAAGACACTTGAGCTCAGAACATTACAGGTCCTACTTTCTTGTTTTATGCAATACTGACACATTTCCAGGGAATTTCATGTATTCAAATGGTTGCACTGCCGCCATTATATGTTTTTTAATGAATTGATGAAAGTGCCAATGCCCTTCCCGTCATGTTTCCACTCTAATCTTTTATTAGCGATTCCGGGACCAGTTTGCCGATCCCAACAACTACAAGGCTCGTCGCTTCAACTGTTTTAAACACCACTGGTCAGAAAACCGAGTGCCAGTCATTCTGGAGGTCAACCAGGGATCATTGGACCAAATTGACCCCACTTCCAATAGAAAACTGTGTTCTTATGATTACAAGGATTTTGAGGGTCTATCACATGTGAGTGACTTAGTTGACTGGTCCACCTTTGTGTAAGAATTCACATTATCCAACGTGAAGAGAAAAGCTTCATAGACTGCATGAATCCTTTCCTGTGTCAGTTGATTGTGTTTTGGAGATGATAGAGAGCTGTGTGGATCTCTATGATTGAGACTGTCAATACCCTTGTTATTTTGGTTGATAACATTTTTATTGTTACTAATAGATGAATTTGTTGGGCAGTCAAGTATTTGAAGGCATGACTGATTGACAGTTTTCACATGAATGACTGTTTCATTTTTTAGATATCAGACCAACGTGGGAGAAAGGCCATCCTTTAAGTATGTGGCTGCATGACTGATTAACTGAATATTAAATGATCACATGAATGGCTGCTTCATTCTTTAAATATCACCCAACTTGGAAAACTGGAGGAGGGAGCAAGGAGGGAAGAAGCCATGATCCAAGTATTTGACTGCATAATTGATTATCAAAAGATCACGTTATTGACTTGTTTCATTATTTAGATAGGACACAGCCCGGAGGGAGAAGAGGTGAGGGGGGAGGTGGGATGCGTGGAAGTGGGGAGAGAAGAAGCCATGATCCAAGTATAGGACTGCATAACTGATTATCAAATGATCATATGAATGATTGTTTCATTCTCTAGATATCAGACTACCCAGGAGGAGTTGCCATCATCCATGGAGGCTTCAGCAGGCTGGTAAATTGAGTGTTTATCTTCATACTGTTCATACTTTTGCCATTTGTCTTGCTCTTATATTGCCAAACTAAGACATGAGATATCAAGCTTTGAAGGTGATTGTACCACTTTTTAATGAAATTTTCGTTATTTGTGGAAATAGAAAGTAGAATCATTTCTGCAAAATTGTTTGTTCTCTTGGCAAATGGTTAGTAGTGGTGGAGAAATCTGAGTTGTTTAGTTAACTTTTATGACGTTAAATTGTTCTTTACCTGCAATTTACTCTGAAGTGTTCCATTGCATAGAAGTGATGCCCTGCCATTTCTTTCTTTCTTTACTGATCCAGTGTCATATGGCCTTTAACCCTTCAGTGCAGTATCATGTAATACATTATATTGGTTTTATCTAGATGGTATTGTGGGTCATAAAGAATACTGCATGTTTCAGGTTTTGGCAGGGAAAAGCATGGTCTTGATGTCATTGAGCGCTACCCCTGCCATTTCAGAAAACTTTTTCTCAAGGTAAAATTAGACAGTCAGAGCATCATGGCTGTGATGTAATATTGGCTTAATGTCTTAATAAACAGTTTTAATATTTTCTTTCAGCATGTGTTTGCGCTAGAGCAGAGAGATGAGTTGTGTAAAGCAATAGCGGAAGCAAGTGCAGCGTATGTCGGAGTCTCCATTAGGACACGGAAGGAACCAATCACCTTTGAGCAGTTCCAGATGAATCGTTTGGGCAAATATAGGTAGGTGGTTGAAAGACATGAGTTCATATCCCTTTGTTGCTAATGAATGAACCATGGAGGCATATATAATTCAGTGTTAACCCTATTTTGGCAAGTGTAGCCATGTGATAATATGTACCAAAGGGGGGAAGAGAATCTCTGAAATTTCTTCATGTAGCAACACAATTTCTTTTTGTTACAGCTTGTTATGATGCATCTTTTGTCAAAGAACTAAAGCTAGTATGTTAGTACATTTGAAGATAATCACTTCCTTTACTGATTTTGAACTAAAGAGTATTACACCAAAGTTTTGGTCGGTTTATTTCCTGGCTTTCATAATTCTGATCAAATAGGATTAACTGAACCTGTTTGTTATGCTCAAGTTTATGGCCGTAAGTTGACTTAACCAGTATTCAGCTGTTGTTTTTGAGGATTCTTAAAGTGTATTGATCCGCACTCATGGCATGGAACATTAAATTACTCTATTTAGCTAGACATGTGTTTTCTTCCTTTTGGTTTTTGAGATGAGCATCTTAACAGTATTTTATCTGGTCATTGGTAACAATTGTTTGGCGTAAGAAATCTCAGTTTCTTATGCATATAATTCAAGGTTATTAAAGTTACTTCCCTTGAAAAGTACATTTTTTTTTTGGTTTGTTTGTTTAAAACAGCACTGATGAAGCAGTAACATCGTACTCAGAGTTCACAGTCCAGAAGGTTTCCATACGGCACACAGACAGTGTACGACGAACTTTGTGTCTGACAGAGACTTGTCTCGTGGAGCGAGACCCTGCCACATACAACATTTGTACTTTGAAACCTTTATGTGATGTGAGTAATGGCAGAGATGAATGGAAGAGGTTCATATAAAACAATTAATTGTGAAAGGTGCAGATGTTTGTGCCATTCCATTTATTCGCCAAAGCGTGATTTTCTGATTTGATGTGAAAATATCTCTGGAAGTCTCCCTTTTTACTACTCTGTGAAATGTGTTATCCCTGTGTTATAACGATCACTTTGTTTGTAGTTGACAAATGTTTGCTCCCCACTGAAGGCTGATTTTATCCAAAAATTTGAAATTTAATGCTTTTATAAAAAGTTTATACATACGTAATGCCGGCTTTGAGAGAACTGTCTCTGTTGCAAACAATATTTTCATAAGTCAAGATGACATTAGGGTTCTACAGATTTTTTCACTTTCATAATGCTTCAAATTTTGATACCAACCATTCCAGGTTGTATATAATAAACTCATGAAAGTTTTAGAAAGCGTTTTCTCTATTCAACAGGTATTTGCCATAAACAGAGATGCAGAAAATCCTCAGAAGTTTAGTGTGGAGTACGTGAAGGGAGCCATTAGGACTTACCTTTCCACAGACAGGTGAGAATTGGACTTATATAGATGGCCAAGAAGCGCAGATCTTTTTGTTACTAGAGGAGAGGAGATGGGTTTGAAATGCCACAACACAAGGTTATATCATATAGCTTGGGGCATCTTCCTCGGATAGATCAGAAGAAAGATGTTACCAAAAGGTATATAAAATGGGAAATGCATTCTATGATAAATGTTCAGAAGGAAATATTTGAGAGGCTGTGCGCAACCAACGTTGTGAGGGAAGGGCGACAAGCAGTATGGACAAGGAGAAAAGAGGGCTGTGGTTTTTAGTACAGAGTTCATAAAGTAGGTAAATATTTTTATGTTTTCTGTTTTAGCTCAAGTCCAGCCTCCTTTTTATTCATACTAATGGCTACATTTTATATTGCTACTCAATTTTCTTCCTATTTCCGTGTGTGTAACTGTAACTTTAGCATTCAAGAGAGAAATAGTTTATCAGTAATGCACGCATGCATAGACACTTAGTAAATGACATTCCTCAGTTCATTTATGCCTCATCTCTATGTCTTTAGGGATTCCCTAATAGCCTCTGTGCTGGATGGTGTTCGAGCCTCTGGCAACCGGGATGTGTGTGTGAAGATGCACAAAACACCTAGGGGATATCGATTAGGTAGGATGTCAAGACAGGGTGATTTATGATCTCAGTACTGGTGATGATGGCAGCGTGGTTGTTGTCATTTAACAGTCTGTCGCTGCATTGCANAATTTTTTTTTTGTTTGTTTGTTTGTTTAAAACAGCACTGATGAAGCAGTAACATCATACTCAGAGTTCACAGTCCAGAAGGTATCCATACGGCACACAGACAGTGTACGACGAACTTTGTGTCTGACAGAGACTTGTCTCGTGGAGCGAGACCCTGCCACATACAACATTTGTACTTTGAAACCTTTATGTGATGTGAGTAATGGCAGAGATGAATGGAAGAGGTTCATATAAAATTATCTCCATTAGTACCATTAATTGTGAAAGGTGCAAATGTTTGTGCCATTCCATTTATGTGCCAAAGCGTGATTTTCTGATTTGATGTTAAAATATCTCTGGAAGTCTCCCTTTTTACTACTCTGTGAAATGTGTTCCCCCGTGTCATAGCGATCACTTTGTTTGCAGTTGACAAATGTTTGCTCCCCAGTGAAGGTGGATTACATCCAACAATTTGAAATTAAATGTTTTTATTAAAAGTTTTTACACATGTAATGTCTTCTTTGAGAGAACTGTCTCTGTTGCAAACAATATTTCCATAAGTCAAGATGACAATAGGGTTCTACAGATTTTTTCACTTTCATAATGCTTCAAATTTTGATGCCAACCAATCCAAGTTGTATGTAATAAACTCATGTTTACAGATGGCAAGGAAAGTTTTAGAAAGTGTTTTCTCTATTTAACAGGTATTTGCCATAAACAGAGATGCAGAAAATCCTCAGAAGTTTAGTGTGGAGTACGTGAAGGGAGCCATTAGGACTTACCTTTCCACAGACAGGTGAGAATTGGACTTATATAGATGGCCAAGAAGAGCAGATCTTTTTATTACTAGAGGAGAGGAGATAGGTTTGAAATGCCACAACACAAGGTTATATCACATAGCTTTGGGCATCTTCCTCGTATAGATTAGAAGAAAGGTGTTACCAAAAGGTATATAAAATGGGAAATGCATTCTGTGATAAATGTTCAGATGGAAATAATGGAGAGGCTCTGCGCAGACAGCATTGTGAGTGGAGGGCATCAAGCAGTGTGGACAAGGAGAAAAGAGGGCTGATGGTGTTTAGCACAGAGTTCATAAAGTAGGTAAATATTTTTATTTTTACTGTTTTGGCTCAAGTCCAGCCTCCTTTTATTCATACTGATGGCTACATTTTACATTTCTACCCAAATTTCTTCCTATTTTCGTGTGTGTAACTGTAACTTTAGCATTCAAGAGAGAAATAGTTTATCAGTAATGCACGCATACATAGACACTTAGTAAATGACATTCCTCAGTTCATTAATACCTCATCTTTGTGTCTTTAGGGACTCCCTGATAGCCTCGGTGCTGGATGGAGTTCGAGCCTCTGGCAACCGGGATGTGTGTGTGAAGATGCACAAGACACCTAGGGGATATCGATTAGGTAGGATGTCAAGGCAGGATGATATTTTGGTCTCAGTACTGGTGATGATGACAGCACAGTTGTTGCTTTGCATACACTAGATTTACTATTGCTGTTCAGTATTGGGAAGATTACCACCACCTGCAACGGATGATGGCGATGGGAATAAAGAAAGGGGAAGGCAGACAATGCAAACTGTCTGGAAGGGAGTGAAAGGCCCGCAATCAAATAACGGTGGGAACTATCAGTAGATGGACTCTTCGCTGGATCCTGGATCGGGGAACGGAGCACCTACGGGGTTGCCCGGAGTGCAGTGATGTTGCAACCCTGAACAATGAACAATGAACTATTGCTGCTGAAACAGCTATACATCCCAGCATCAGGAAGGCCGAATAAAGAGACCATATTTAGGAATCTTAGTATAATGAATGGTGAATTCACTGCCACCTCCCCTCAATCAATAGCCTGTTTTCCAGATATTTTCAATACAGTCATTTGATACCAATTTCTTGATATAACAAAGTCAACAAGCAACTTCACTCCTGGAAAACTGAAGACATGTCTACACATTCTCTACAACGAGATAGGGATGAACGTCGTCTTCGTCTCACCTGGCTGTGTATTAATGATATAAAAAGTTGTCCAGTACATTCACGAAGCTAGTCCAGCTCTTTCATGTTTCATGTCATAACTGTGTTTGAACATTGTATAGTTTTATTATGATCATTCCATGTCATCTATTTTCGATGAGTTAAGCTACATTTTAACCTGCTGCAAGACAATCATAATATATGCACATTGATAACAAGTGATCCCTTCATATAATTTTCTGTTCCACCTCAGCCTTCATAATAATTTTCTATTCCACCTCAGGACCATTCACAGTGCCAGTAGATGAGGAAGTTGAAGCCACACACCTCAAAAGTCTTCAGTCTGTGCCAGGTCTGTCAGAGTACAAACCTTTAGTTATCAGAGGCAAAGTAGCACAGCAATATCCACTTCCACTAAAACTTATTAGGCAAGACTTAGTACAAACCTGTTGTCTGTAACAACTTAGGAATTACATGTACTTGAACAAATTGAACTGACATATCATCATGCTCATCATATCATCTTTTTTTTTATGATTTGAGTTGTTTACTATGATCATCCATTTATGAATTTTACTTTTGAGAAAAAATATAGTTTTGATTCATTTTTATATTCTGATTTTACAAGCTTAACCACGCCTGTTTCATTGTTTTGCCTTGAGCAACAGATTCTTGGACAGAGGCAAAGAATGAGACCAGTATGTAATGCTTTATTTTCTTCCTCAGCTGGCATGACCTTCAATGAAGCTGTGTTCAGATTCAACGCAAATGTCAGCTACAGCGGTCTCTTACATGCGGTCACAGCTGAGGTTAGTAACTCTGTGTACACCTCATAGATCTCATTCATCTGTCTTTATCACCACATTCACTAATTTCCTTCTTATATTGCACAAAATGAAAGTATCATGAAAATTCCTGAAGCATACTGGCTAGTTGATCATTGTTGATAATATATAATAGTTGATCATTATAATACTATTATATTATGAGACATAGGCAGGGAAATTTGTGAAGATGAAAGATCATCTGCTACACTTATTAATAGCGAATTTTCATAAGTGTATCTTATATCTTATCTTTAATCTTCTATGAATAAGTTGCTTGCAGTATGTGTTACAGGTTTTTTATGATTGCTTTGGCAGGCAGTTCCTGTTTCTTGTGAGTAAAGTTGAAATGTATATTTCTCTCTATCTTCTTCAGGGTCTGTTTGCTCAGAACAAAGAGAAGCTGATCAACTTGGCCTTACAGTCCCTGATAGAGAGGGAGGGTGATCAAGAGAAGGTGTCCAATGAGTGTTTGGAGGCTCAGTTTCATGCCCTCCGCAGACTGGTGGCCTCCAAAGCAGGGTATCAGGGATTCACAGAGATTCCAAAGTATGAATTATCAAGCATTCCATCCCCTCATCTAAATACTACTTAACATACATACTTCACTGCTAGTAACGATTCGAAAAACAACTAGCCTTGATTTGTTTACATATCATTTACTGTTCATAAAGTATCTGTCAAAATAGACACTCCATCTCATACTCAAAATGCTTGTCATTTTCTTCTTACATGAAGTTTTGCATATATGTCTATAGATTTGTGTGTCTAATTCATGTGTATATACTGTAAAGTGCCCCAAGCTTTTGGGGAGGAGGCATTATAAAAATCCTGGTTATCATCATCATAATTATTATCATCAACTTGACATAAATTATTATTGGCTGTTACATTATTTGGACAATTTGGAAGTTTGTGTTATTTCTGTGTCATTTGCTCCTGACTTAACCTTTAGCTCAGACTGACATTTTGATCACTGCAGGAACCTGCAAGAGTCTTCAGTGAAGATGACTTTTTTGACAAATCTGTAAGGTTTTACCTACACTAAAGTGAATTGTTCACATCTTGACAGTATTTATCTCCTCAAATTCAGATTTAGTCTACAATTTGAAATTTGTTTTCTTGCAGTCCACCTCCACTTCTGAGATATGTGAAAAATTTTTAGTAATGTCTGTGTTTCTTATTCAGAATGAGAGAAAAAGTGGGTCTGAAGGTGGTGAAAGCGCTGAAGAGGAAGGACGATGCCATCACTCACGCAGCCATTGACATGCTTTGTGCTTTGATGCAGGTAATTGCCTCCCTTCCTCACTGGACATAAGTGTGGTTGTGGATATTGCTTAACTTGGTGTGCACTTGATGAGCAGTGTTCCTGTATGTGTTAGGAATGAAGCATAATTTTCATAAGTGGTTCTGCAAGTGCTAAATATTTGCAGATTATGCCTGCAGACAAGCACATTCATACGTACATTTACTAATATGCTTGTCCAATTAGATATCTATAGACATAGTAAGAAGTTTAGATTGATTTTAATGATATTATTATAATGGAGAACATGTCACATTAGCGGGAAATATGGAAAAGTTATGGAATCATTTTATTTTCACAATTTAAGCAGTCATCAGCAGTATTTGTTTTCTTTTCTTTTCCACAGCCAATGCATGACAATTACGACCTGCGACAAGAGCAGCTCAACAAGACGTCACTCATGTCTTCACGGAAGTTTCTAGAAACTTTGCTGGAAATGTTTAATGAGCATGTTGTATGTATTGCTTTTATCAGGGTTACTTTTGTTTTCACAGTGATATCACCAAATAAAATCCTTTCACTTACAGAGATGTAAATCATCCACTATTCTCTGCTATCCTGATGGCCATAGGTTTTAATTATTAGCATTACTAGTAACCAACCCTCATTCGTCAAATGACTAACATTCCTGAACAGCGAATTTCTGATAAATCTGTTGGACAAAGGCCTAGCCTATGAAGACAGACAACAAAGAGTAGCACGACCTTTGACCCTTACATTCCGACCAAGGGAAGCAATGCAACATCTGTTGTAGTAAATTCAAAATCACAATTAATGGTTACACAATGCTTGACAAAGAAGAATTAGTTCTTAAAAGTATAAATCCTCCCTACTCAGCAAGATTAAAGCCGCCATGCAACTCAGAAGTGACTACAGTAATGGCTGTTGGATTTCACGGGTGCAGGTTCTTTTGTAATGGAATACATACGTGTTACATGAACTCAACCCCTCAACTTTAATTACAGTAGTATTATGGTTAGTAGCCGTAATCACAATGTATTAGTAGTTTTAATTCCTGTAGTTACTATGACAACCAATGCACAAATCAGATTTGAAGATACCTGGATTAACAATGTTAAGACCAGAAAGATTCCAATATAAGCACACAGAATTGTGGATTTGGTTGGTCAGTCTGGTAGAAAGACTATTCTTTAGCTATTATACATGCAAGGGAACTTGCATAGTAATTGAGGTAGTGTGGGGAAGTGGGAAAAGGGCCAAAGCAGTGAAAGTTAAAGTGATAGAGAGAGAGAAAGAGAAAAAAAGTGTAAGGAAGTATGAGTGAGTGTGTAAATGATGGTAGAGTGATTTGGAAATGCGTGGAACTGAATTAGTTGGTAAGAATATAAGAATTACTTTTGCTTATATACAACCTGAACTCAATAAACCTGTTGTTTTTGGCAATTTTATAGGTATTGGGGAAAAGGTTTGTCGATGGAATTCTGTAGTACTGAATTTTACTGCTATCTTCCCATGCCAGGTTCACAGCACAGGAGCACTGGTAATAGCAGCCATGTTGGATTTCCTGACCTTTGCCCTGTGCGCCCCCTACAGTGAAACCACAGATGGCACACAGTTTGACAGCTTACTGGAGATGGTGGCAGCCAATGGCAGGGTCATCTTCAAGCTCTTTCAGGTTGGCACAAACAGAGCATAGTGTAGTAAAATGGAGAAGTTCTTATTCTTTTTCTGCATTCCGAAAAAACATGAACAGCTAGAAATATTACAGCAGTGTTGAGCATGCCAAATGAAATCTGAGAGTCTTTTCACTCCATTACTTTCAGATAATCTTAGTCTTGCAAAGTATAGGNATCACCTCAAACAAAGCCAAAAAATCTATGACAACTTCAAAAAATCACAGAGAAGCAACCATTAGCCCGATTTTCTCCAAACAAACACTGGAAGGAAGTTCGTTTTCCGCAGCTTCCGATTCCACAATTTTTATTTCCGTTTGGCGACATTCAGAACGTGCAATGCCATCCGCAACGAAACAAATTTAAAACGGCGACCCGCGGCAACTGTAGGGGTTTACCGATAGCGGCGACCCGCGGCGACTGTAGGGGGTAAATGGTTAATGTAGTAAAATGGAGAAGTTCTTAGTATTTTTCTGTATTCCGAAAAAACATGAACAGCTAGAAATATTACAGCAGTGTTGAGCATGCCAAATGAAATCTGAGAATCTTTTTCCTTCACTAATTTCAGGTAAACTTAGTCTTGCTAAGTATAGGGATGGATACACTCTGTCTTAATAATAATTTAAACATTGAGTTTTATAAGCATGTATCTAAACTAATGCCCACTTACTTGACTTCACATTATTATAACCACTGTAGACCAGATCACTCAAGGACTGTGTCTATTCACTAGGGAGCATACAGTGTAGCTGTCATTTTTAGGCACTGATTACTATTATTTTGACATTATCATTAAATGAGTGAAATGCTTTCTTAAGGCACTTGAAATATGACCTTAACAATAACTAAACCTTCAGCCCACAGATCTTGAGTCCAGCACTGTAACCATTTGGCTCTGCTGTTCCACTTGGCTCTTCATGAAATTTTCCTCTTATTGTCTTAAGTAGACGCCAAGGTAGCATATGATACATTCAGAGTGTAAGGAAGAGCTTGTGATTCATCTTGACATAAACTACATTTATGCTCATGCCAGCCTAGATTCAATGTATTGAATAACTTTGTAGGGGCAGTTATCGTAGAAATGAATTTTGCACCATTGACATTTATTGCTTGTGTTTCCACAGCATCCATCCATGGCTATTGTCAAAGGAGCAGGCTTGGTTATGAAAGCAATCATTGAGGTCAGTCTTGTGTCTTTGTATTTTTTTTTGTTTGAGACTTAAAGGGCATCCACTACTCTTCCATTGTCAATTATAGTATATTACTATGGTGCAGAATGTGATTTTCTAATTCAGTACACTTTGAATGCAAAACTGAGTGCCAAAGTGCTTTATTGTGGATTATTTTTTGCCTATTGTGGGTAAGAAAACATCTCAAAATACAGTTTTTACTTTGTTACTGGAGTTCACATATGTATCAAAGACACATGTCCTAATATAGAGGTATTTAGTATTTGTGTCTCAACCAACAGTCATGTGGTACTAAGAGAAGGACTGTCACTTAAAGTGATAGAATGAGAATTAAACCTAGACATATAAAATGCCTCTGTATATACTTGCACTGATGTGTTGTGAACTCATGTGCACTTTTGTGGTGAAGTAATACCTGTACTTCAAGATGTTTTCTCAAGATCACCGTCTACAACAGAAGATTTACACATCATTTGGCCCTTTCGGGCGCAGTTTTGCATTTAAAATGTACTAAATTAGAAAAGTGCAGTGTGCACCCCAGGAGTGTTCTGCAATTTACATTGGAAGAATAGTGGATCTCGTTAAGGCATTTGTGTTTTTGGTTGACTCTGAAAGAAAACAGAAAATACTACTGTATGCTCAATAGTAAAAAATATTACAGTAGGCTCAGCAGTGCCAAATCAGCTATGAAGTAGTTTTACTCTACTAATTTTAGGCATGGATCTATTGCTGATTATATCAGGTAACTGATGATTTTGAACATAAAATGGTCATATTTAGCAAGGGATAACCACTTTGTTCTACTAGACCTAAGCCTGTGAACAGAAATCTTGGCATTAACAAAGAATTGTTACATTTCTCTAGTACTTCTTTTTTCATGGGTCCAGGGCTTTTCGCACATTGATAACATATCCACGAAATTATCCCAGGCTTGCCTCCTGCCAGGTATTCAGATGGCAGTAGTTACTTTCACTGGAGGGATCATTCATTTGTGTATTATCTGTCTGGTATTTCAGGAGGGTGATGCAGAGATTGCAGCCAAAATGCAGGACTTGTCTTTGTCAGAAGGAGCCCTGCCCAAACATCTTCACACAGCCATGTTCACACAGAGTACAGACAGCAGAATGCTCACAAATAGGTGAGTTGGTTGATTGCTAGGTTGATGGAATGGATAGACAGCAGATTGGTGGTTTAGACTCTAAGCCACCAATCTGCTGTCTTTCCACTTCATCCAATCTCAGTTTAGAGATTGGTAATTTCAGTTTATGAGCTCCGCAATAGTCACTGAGACTTTATTACTGTCAGCATCATCTGTTGTACACCGAAAACTTTCACAGGCCATTTAAAAATCTTACATACTACTTTACATTTTCAGAGAGCCCACTGCCAGATTCATAATAAACTAGCATGCACTTCCACTCAGTGAATGGGACACTACTGGATGAATATGTTTATGGGTTTACCTATTGATATGGTGCTGAACAGTGTCACACTGCATGGCGTCATCAGTGAATGGAAAGCAGAACTTAAACCATAAAAATGGTTGAAATGGGAGTAGGGAGAGTGGGGGAAGGGAGCAGCATAGACCTGCCCAAACAGTATTAATGGTACTTGCACCTTCCGTCAGCAGTCATGGACACTAAACCTCCTTTATCAAATTTCATGCAGTTGGGCGGTTCTGATGCAGTGGTTTTGGAGTTTATGTTTGGAAATAGTGTGCCACGCTCCCAGTCCATTCTTATAGTATAGTCATCAATCTAGTGTTCTGACTTTTAAGAATTCTAGATACTGCTTGGGCATCCAAAAATAACAGAAATTATCTGCTCAGTTAAAGAAAGTCCTCAGATACTGTGCTTTGAGATCTTCACATGCATTGTTTTGTTCATGAAATGATCACCAGCAATTCAGGCAGATCAGAGTTGTCTGGTCTTGCATTCTCCTGCAAGAAAGGAATCCCAGGTCCATATAGTGAAAACTTTGACATATGAGGTTTCAAATATGAAAAATCATTGATAACCAAGCTCAGAGCTTCAGATCTGTTTGGTTTTAATTATCGTGGTTTATTAAAATTTCTATGTCACCAAAAATAAGATCAAGCTTTTAGTAAACCCTTTCTCTGTTGCATATATATATAATGTACATGAGCATAAATCTTCTGCTCTTTTTCTGCATTCTCTCCTATTTTTGATGGTCACAGACTTTCAGTTTTCTGTATCAATGCTGTTACAGTGTATTAATATTTTTTCATTCCTTGTTAACTACATTAGTTACAGCACAATCTAAGCAGTTTTTCGCGGTTTCCATTCTGTGCCAGTTACATTCCTGTGATGTTTTTTGTCTTCCCACAGGCAACTGAGTCGACACCTGGTGGGGTTATGGGTCACAGGTCATCCCACAGCCATGGGTCTACTCAAGAGAATACTGGTTTGTAATGTATTATGATGTATGAATCATTTAACATAAAGGGAACCATTGATTTCATCTGCTGGCTAGATCAAAACCATTTAATTGAGGAAACATTGTTGTCAGCAAGAGACAGTGCTATTCTAGTAATAATGTATTTTATTTTGGTGTTTTCACCCACTTCAAGGTGAGCATTGGAGAGCTCGCATTGGCATAGAGAACAAACAGGGACTTGCCATTAGAATTGTGTAACTGGTGCATAGTGAGGGAGTGTAGATGATGCCTGTTGGAGTGTGCAAAAATGTGCATTTTCACCTACTCTTCTTGGTCCGCACAGATCTAGTCTTTTTTGCTGAAGATAGCATGGACAGTCATTTTAGTTTGCTTTTATTGCCGATGATTAATGAAATCAATAACGAAACATTTGTTTCTATTCATTTCCTCAGCCCAGTGGTCTTCTCTTATACCTGGACTCTGCCGACGAAGTTCCAGTAACTGAGACTGACAGAATTCACATACGAGACAATGTCAAATTAGCTCAGGTATGCTAATCAAGGTGGGCACAAAATCACTCTCTATTTTTCTGTGCTCTGCTTCCATTGTCCACCGCCTTATGTTATGTTCAGTTAACCAGAACTGAGACACAAATGTTGGGTTCGGTGGTAAATTGCTTTTTCTATCTCTGTGTGATATCCATGCGACATCCAGGTGATTGGCTTTGGCCTAAATAAATAAACAAACTGAATCATAATACTCAAATACTTCTTCTCACAGTAGTCTCAGACATCTTATATCAGCTCAAAAACAAAGATGCAGTGACTGTTTTCAGATTAAATCAAACATAAGGCCTACATTTCAAAGCCATTTGCTACAGAGATATCTTGCTCTTAATGCTATCTGGCGGGGCAGATGGAGTACACATGGGTTTGAACATTTTAACATCATGTTGATCCTGCAACCAAGTAACCAAATTATATTGTTTTGTTATGGGACCCTTCTAATGGGACCCTTCTAATGGGACCCTTCTAACGGGACCCTTCTAACGGGACCCTTCAAACGGGACCCTTCAAATGGTGTTCTTCACTTTCTGAAATGCAGTAAGGGTCTGAACTAAACACATGATATTGTTTGAAATGTTTTGGTCACCAGTCATCTTATGCAACTATTCTAATTCCAGGACCACTTTAACAAAAACAAACGCAACCAACAACTGCTGATGCTGGAGAAGAAGATTGACAATATACTACAGCACTGGAGAGCTCGCATTGGCATAGAGAATAGACAGGTACTTTGGTTTCATTACTGTCTATGTTGATTTTAGCCGTAGTTATTCCTAATATTTCTCTTCAGCAGAAAGGTGTTCTCATGTGTTCCCAAATTTTCTTGCACACCCATTCTTCCACCCCTACTCCCAGAATGTTTTGTAGAAGAAACTTAGCATTGCAGCATTTAAACACCTCTTTATGTTGCTTTGTAGGTCTGACCAGTAGATGTTAGGCCAATCATGGCTTTTGCATAGATTTTATTATTGAGGACTGGAATGATGCCAACTGGTTTCATAGACAGCTTTGAATAGTAGGGAAGTCTGTTTGCATTAACTGCATTGTGTCATCCTTTGCAGCAACAAAATGAAAAACCAATAGTCTTGAGGAAGAGGCGACAAAGAATCAAAAGTGAAGGAAACTGGCCACTGTTCTACTATCACTTTAACCAGGTATGGTCATTTTGTCAGGTTTGATTATGTGATTTCCACAGATTCTCATTTTGTTAGGTTGTGTCAGGATCTAGAACATTCAGAGTGGTTTTCTACCTAAAGCTTCAGCGTTCATTTTATGTAGTTTAGGAACATGAGAAAATATTTTATATATTATGGTGTGCCTCTTGAGAGCCCAAAAAGTTTATGTGACGATGCCCTAGGACTTGTAATTTTAAGGTTGTTTTAGTGGTGGTGTTGCTGACTGCTAAATGGAATTCAATACACATAGTGTAGGATCCAGTAACACTGAGTAGGATCCAGTAACATTGAGAAAGACACAAGATATCTTCAGGGAATAGAGATTACATTGTTATCTGGAATTCAGCTTCTCTGATGGAAAAGTTTTTGTTGTTTTATCTGGGCTTCAACAGAGACAACTCAATCCTAGTTTGTATATTACAAATTATGATATATGACAGGGCAATTGTCTGCACTTGAGGTGAGCGTAACATATGGGAAATAGCAATGAGGTAGATAGCACACGTGCCCCAATGCCATACCAGCAACAAACTGTTGAATATTATGGCCTACAGACACAGAAATTGCCTGTTTATATCATGAAAGTTTTAGCTGAGGCACTCGTGAAGAATACATAGAACAAGAGCCCCAGGTTAGACACTATTTACTGCTTATGGACTATGAAGATTTTTTTGTCTCCTGTAATTACATCATTGTTTGTATGGCCTATGAACCTACACTCAGTCTGCCTTTATGCTTTATCACAGATGTGATGTTTGTCTAAGGTGCAGCCAATCAATGTGTTCTCTGTAATGTTCATAATGAGCGACTGTCTGCATTCAAGGCAAATATCACATACATGATGTAACGTAGAGGCGAAAAGTGCGAACACCCCTGTACCATCCTAATGACAAAATGTGGCTGTTTGTGTTGAGGAGGTATGCATTACCTTAATGGTATCCCATTTGTGTTTCAGGACCATGCCAAACCTAACCTGATCTGGAACTACAAAACCAGAGAAGAGCTGAGAGAGAGCCTGGAAAATGAGATGCGAGCGTTCAACGTGGACAAGGAGCTGGGAGCCACTTTCATTGTGGGCTGGAATCACACAGAGTTTGAGGTGCCATACCACTGCCTGGCCGATGAGATCAAAATTGGTGAGGGTCAGATTAGTTTACTGCGCCATTTTGCTGATACTGACACAATTTTTAGTATATTTGTTTTCTTTCATCCCTTCCAGTACCAGACTAATTTTGGCAGCCTTCTTAGGCTTCTTCTCAGCCCTGTCAGTCTTCGTTCAGGACTGTTTCAACACAACAGCTTGCAGTGGTACTTTGGGTACCCCTCAGTGTGGTGAATAAAATATGATTTTATTTCCTGTTCATTTTTGTTTAATGTGGTGCTGGTTCAGAGCAACAGAATCACAGATACTGCAATTAATATTTCAATACTGTCCTGCTAAAATTTTTAGAATGATGATAGGGGACCACAGATGAAATTTTCAGTTCCCGTAATTTTTGATGTAGTACACTGAAATTGTGCTATTTCAGTGGGCATGACTGTATAATAGAAATATTTAGAAAAATCTTGAAGTTATCTCAGAGGTTCCCATAGCACTGCCAGCCATTATATTTGTTAAAGAAAACATATACCTTGAAACCATTGCTTTTTCATTGAACCACCATGAAACTATTCTGCCATCCCAAGACAGAGCAACGTATTTGTGCATTTCATGATTTTGAGGCAAATGCAAAAAACTTCAAATGCTTAGCCTGTCTAAAGTTATGAATGCTTCTAATCATGACTTTGCATAGTGTTAGTTCTAAGTATTACCTGTTTTTAATGCAAGGTTGAACAGATCATACTGTTAACATTTGGCAGGAAAACACATCAAAGCAGATAAGGTGTTCAGTATGTCGCTCTGCCTTGGGAAATATAGATGTGTCACTCTGCCATCAACTGTGTGGTTGTAAACACTCACTTACGTGGGTTTGATGCTTTGAAAACTACTATTTCGGGTGCAAATACGCCTACCTGCCTTTGACACAAAATGAATATGGGCAAGACAAGTCCAACAAACAATCAATGCTTTTATAATGAACAGGTGACTACTACCTGAGATTGCTGTTGGAGGAAGATGATGATGAAGCCACAGAAGAGACAAGTGCTATCAAAAAATCGTAAGTACAAAAAGTACATTATTAATTTGTCAGCTTATGCTGTACTGTTTTACCTGATCAGGGAATAGCATCATTGATTTGTGCTCATGGAAGATCTTGGGCAGTACTGTCTAGAAATGTCATATATATCTGTTTTCTTTATTTAATCTTTTTTGGAGAGACATGTCATAAATATTAACATAGATATAAATGGTAAATCAAATGGTCCTGCATACTTACACAGAGTCAGGGTAACTTTAGAGATGCCAACGTTATCAAGAAATTTCTAGGGTACAGGAGCTCATTCATGTTACAGGTTACTGAATGTCATCTCTCTTTCTGACATAGCCAGCGTGCTTAGTTTGATGGTAGATGTCTTGAACAATTACTCAATCCTTAATGTAGGAGATGTGACAGAGATATGATGCAGCAGCTGTAAACTTCCATAGGTTTCAATAACTTTCATCACACAATCCGTTTTCCTATTGATTTAAAGATCAGTGTAAAGGGAAGGCCATTTCTCTTTAACCTAGTAGTATGACGCACCTACAGTCTATGCAGTGTCCTTACCTCCTGACTCAGAGTCAAACTTTTACTGTTTTGTCTTGAAGATTGCCATTCTCTTGACTGTATGCATCCATGATCATCAGCAGTATGCCTAAAAAATGAAGCACTTACATTTAGAGGGATAGCAATCATAGCATATCAGAACCGATTCGATGCTTGTTTCACAAAGGCTATATAATATGCTGTTGGTGTGTGAAACGCAGTCTTATCCAGTATTTATATTTGTATTTGCTTTCCATTTTGTTTCTCATATAAGTTTAAAGTAATAATCTTTTTTTTTTCTGACAGCTATGAGTTCTTCAATGACCTTTACCACCGATTCTTGCTCACCCCTAAGATTAACATGAAGTGCATGTGCCTGCAAGCCATGGCCATTGTGTATGGGAGGTGTCATGATGAGATTGGAGCCTTCAATGATACAAGATACATTGTGGGCATGCTGGAGAGGGTATGAAACATTCAGCTATGTCATCATCATTTTATATGCTTGCTTGTGCATGAATTTTGATTTCATTACAACTCACCAAATCAAATAAAAGTCACAAGATGGATGGATGTTTCTAACATGGATGGGCAATCAGAAATTGGGCTTTTCCTTGCTGGTATTGAGTGTGATGAAATCTTCCTAGGTGGCCAAACCAGTTAGTAGCACATTCAGAAGTAGTGGTTAAAAGTAGAAAAAAATTGTTTTACCAGAGTCATTTTATTCATTAATGACATCAGTTTAATGAAAGGAGTATTTATCAGTTGCTTAAATTGCCCAATGGGATATTAACAAGGACAGTTTATACTAGACTGTACTAGACTGCTATTACCTGTAGGAAGAACAAGAAGAAGCTTTCAGTCCTAGATTCAGAAAATGTTGTCAGCTTTACTGTATGTTTGGAAAAAAACTGGTGCACCAGGGCCTTACATTTGTATCAGAGTTAGAAAAATGCAGCCGGAATCATAAATGAATGATAGAGTTCAATAACAGAGCAATCTCAAGAACACAGGATTTTATTTTCACTTGCATCTGTCATCTCTTAATGCCACTAACTTTTATCTGCCATCTCATGACACCGCTGAATCTTCCACACCAGTTGTCTCATGCTTCCAAAGCTAATTTCATACACAGCTGTCTTTGTTTCTCACAAATTTTGAGCCTTTATCAGTATGATTTTAATAATCATTTGTTTGTTATCACTGTCAGTGTACAGACAAGCTGGAGAGAGACAGACTGATCCTCTTCCTGAACCGACTCATCTTGCACCAGAGGAATGTGAAGGAGATCATGGATGCCAATGGAGTTAAGACCCTGGTAGATTTACTGACTTTGGCTCACTTGCACACTACCAGGGCTACAGTTCCATTACAGGTATGGGCAGTTTTAACTCAGAAGAACAGAAAAGAAAATATTCAGTATGCTTGGCATGTTCTGCTTTGCCATAATTATATATACATGTCATATAAATAATAATAACAGTAATGGGCTTACTGGGGAAGCCTGCAATGCAGGGTGTTGTCTGCTGAAAGCACAAAATAAAAATAAGTAGCAAATGAAAGTTGCACATCATGAAATTCTGCACCTCCTTTCTAGAATTTTAGTTAATATACAGCAAATGCTTTATCTTGGTACACCCAGACGATGAAAAAAATGGTCTTCTTTGAAATGTTGAATACATTGTTCTCCACTTATGGGCAATAATATCAAAAATTTTAAAAGTCACTAGAGATCTTCAGTCCCAAATGTTTTCACATATTTCCACAGACCAATATGCCCTACATTTGGAGATTTTTCTGACCATTGGCGAGTGAGGGAGGGAAATTCTTGTGAAGAAGTTTTCAATCGTATACATGTATTGCAAAGAAAGGAGGTAACAAAGTCATTTGTAGCTGCTATAGAGCAATACTTGCTTCCTTGTATGAATCACATATGGATATCATCATTCATATTTCCAGACCAATGTGATAGAAGCCTCACCAGACATGAAAAGAGACAGTGAGAAGGAGTGGTATTTTGGGAACAAAGAAAAGGAAAGGCTTGGACCTTACAGCTTTGAGGAGGTAAGAGACAGATTTGTTCAGCTGTGAGTTTCGCTCAAATCGGTGGAGTTGCTCAAATTCTAGCTCTGCCTGATGTCTGACAAGAAGGCTGTTGACAGAGGAAAATGTTGAAGTGGTCCATTGAGCGGTAACCTCTAATTTATCAGTTTCATGGGTCGTAAACCTAATATTTAGTACAGCAAATTTGTAAGAGAGATGAAGTGTGACATGGACACTCTTGTGGTTAAAGCTGCTAAAAGGGCAAAAACACTTGATAGACAGGAATATCTTCCTCCGAAGATGGTCTGTTGCCTCGTGCTTCAAGTGAGAGTTTCCTTTCGCACTCATTAATTTTCTTAAGATATTTTGTCAGCGGCAGTAGTTCCTATGAGACCAGTCTGCTTATATTTTTACTCTTTCATCATCCTAGCTGCTCTTCCATCATTCTAATTAATCACAGTGATATGCTTACATAATCTGATACTCCTCATGTATCTTCATGTCCTAAAGCTAGATATTAGCATTTTAATACAGTTCTGTGGAGCCCTAGTCATGTTTGTTAATTCCATCCTTTTCTTCATCCTGGACTTACATTTTAAAACAGTTCTGTGGAACCTTGTTCATATTGTTAAGTTCCATTTTTTTCTTTATCTTTGACTTGCATTTCAATACATTTCTATGATGCCTTTTACACATTTGTTAATTTCTGTCGGTTTTTTTTTTATCTTTGACTTGCATGTTAATCCATTTCTGTGACACTTTATTCACATTAGTAAATTTTCATTCTTTTCATATATCCTCGACCCTTGTAGATGAAAGCCTACTATGAAGATGGCACAGTCCATGCTAAGACCAGATGCTGGGCACAGGGTATGGATGGGTGGCGCCCTCTCCAGGCTGTACCCCAGCTCAAGTGGAACCTTCTGGCCACTGGCCAGGCAGTTATGAATGAAACAGACATGGCCACACTCATTCTCAACATGCTGATCAAAATGGCTGAATATTATCCAAGCCGGTAAGTAGAAATATTTGAAAAACAGAAAAAAAAAGTGTTCTGAGAATTAAGCTCTCAGAACTGAGTTTTTTTTATTTTTGCACACAACTTTAGACTGGGATTTCGAGATCCAATTTGAAAATTTATGCTAATTTTATTGTGTACAAATGTGTCATTGTAAGTAAACATAATGCTTAAAGTGCAAAAAATTCTAACATGTCAAACGATTTTTCTTGATGCCAACCCCTTTAAAAGATAGTGCCAAAGTTGAGGAATTTGGCCCCATAACACCCATCTGGCTGCCAATTTAAGAAATGAAGCCAACAGTGTGTTTAAAAGAAGAGGATAGTTTTTTTACAGTATAAAATTTCACCTGAAGTTATCTTTTTTATTTTTCTTCTTCTTAAACAGAGACACTGATGGTGCTATCATCCGCCCTCTTCCAAGAATCAAACGCATTTTGGGTGACGCGACTTGCCTTCCTCATATAGTTCAGGTAAACCAAATAATTGTACAGAAGACCTGTTGAAAAGAAGTAGAAATGATAGAAAGACGAAAAGGGGAGTGGAGTGAGACTGGTGGGGGAAGATAGTGTGTGAGGTAGGAATATGAAAGGGGAGTGTAGAGAGATTGGTTGAGAAGATAGTGTTGTTCAAGATAGGAAGATGAAAGGGGAGTGGAGAGAGATTGGTTGAGAAGATAGTGTTGTTCAAGATAGGAAGATGAAAGGGGAGTGTAGAGAGATTGGTTGAGGAGATAGTGTTGTTCAAGATAGGAAGATGAAAGGGGAGTGTAGAGAGATTGGTTGAGGAGATAGTGTTGTTCAAGATAGGAAGATGAAAGGGGAGTGTAGAGAGATTGGTTGAGGAGATAGTGTTGTTCAAGATAGGAAGATGAAAGGGGAGTGTAGAGAGATTGGTTGAGGAGATAGTGTTGTTCAAGATAGGAAGATGAAAGGGGAGTGTAGAGAGATTGGTTGAGGAGATAGTGTTGTTCAAGATAGGAAGATGAAAGGGGAGTGTAGAGAGATTGGTTGAAAAGATAGTGTTGTTCAAGATAGGAAGATGAAAGGGGAGTGGAGAGAAGTTAGTGGGGCATATGGTGTTGTTTGAAATAAAACATTGAGATTTCAGATTTTCAGTTTTTACAAGTTTGTTTTGGACGTAACAGTATTACAAAATATGGACATATAGCTACCATAGGTCAGTATATGAGCAGGCAGATGGACAATCAGACAAATGATGCAACAAAAAAACAAGCATATCAGACTGACAGACATATTAACATCCTAAAGAAGACATATTTAAAACTATAGGTAAAAAACTTGTGAAATCTGCTGTGAGCACACATTTGGACATTGATTTGTTCACACTCAACCTCAATGTTACCTTCAGCATTTTTGTATTAGTTCGTTTTGACTCATGAGTTTGAGTTCATACTCTGAAAAAACTCACTGGTAAGGAAATGGTTGTCCATCATTTCTCTTAGTCAGCAGTTCCTGTGCTAGAACATCTGAAAAAATTAGAAATTATGGACTGGAATTCTAGATGGTTAGGTCGATTTGCAGCTTCCAGTGACTGGGTAGGAGTATTTGTGAATAAGACTGATGTTTCGCTGAATTGTAAGGAATTTGATTGCCATGTTGATCAAATCTTCTATTTTCCATCAGCTCCTGTTGACCTTTGACCCTGTGTTGGTGGAGAAGGTGGCGACCCTGCTGTACTTGGTGATGCAGGACAACCCAGGCATCTCTCGCCTATACCTATCTGGAGCTTTCTTCTTCATCATGATGTATACAGGCTCCAACGTGCTGCCTGTCGCTCGCTTCCTCAAGTACTGTCATCTCAAGCAGGCTTTCAGATCAGAAGAGGTTGGTACACCACCGGCCCATATGCATAATCCCTTTGCTAGTTAAATGCACTGTGGTAATCATGGGAAAGTCCTGAAACATTAATAGTGTTTACTGCGCTGTAGTTAACATAGCATGTTAATAAATGCAAAGATTAGGCATACAGCCACTGACTTGAAATGCAAATTTTTCATAGTTTTTGAGACATTCATTCATTCATGAAATTGTAGTATGATGGCAGGGAAGATTGTGGGAAAGGTGACGTGCAGAGAGAGTCAATACTTAGCGTGACCAGGATTCTAATAAAGGTTGAAATTCTTGATGCAGGCCTTATATTGTTTATTCATCAGAGAATTCCAGGAAAGAGTTTGAGCAACATTATTTCTTATGTCTGATCTACATCTCACCCCTAGGGAACCTATTTCATATAAAAATTGATATCATTTCATTGCATCTCTCTCCAGAATGCTACATCTGATGTCCTGGCTCGCAGTGTGCTGGGCCCTATCTTGCCAGAAGCCATGGTGTGTTACCTGGAGAACTACTCACCTGACAAGTTTGCCCAGATCTTCCTGGGAGAGTTTGACACACCTGAAGCCATCTGGAACAATGAGATGAGGTAAGGATGAGGTTAGCTGACGAAACTGTGGTGATAGTTTGAACTTTGGACAACATTAAACATGGTGCTTATAATTCAGAAGTTAGAGAGATGATCTCTGTGTCAAGAAATGTTCTTTTAAAATTTATACCATACTGATCAAAGTCATCCACATTTTCCCTGCTACAAATGGTCAGTGCAGTAATAACCAAGATCAATGCAATTTTTCAGTAGACCTTATGGAATACTACAACCACGTGGTTACAGCAGCACATTCAAGATGAAATTATGGTCCTAAGTTTGATTCCCTTAATTTTGTTGTTTATCTTAGGTAGGCAGTGCATTCTTATTTTCCTTAGTCCAATGTAAAATTAGGACTTGGCCTTAGGCAGTGGAAACTACTCTCTGAATGCTAGTGATTAGTACAAAGTGGCTGGGTGTGGTATGGTATGCTTTATTAGATGCTCAGGCAGATCTTGAATGATCTGATCTGTTGGGGTAATAATATTGTGAAATCACATCAACCAGCACTGCCCTGGGCACAAAACTTGAAACTCATTATAATTGTTATTATTATTATACTCTGTCCATCCACTGTCCAGGCGTATGATGATTGAGAAGATTGCGTCCCACCTGGCTGACTTCACCCCTCGGCTGATGAGCAACACCAGAGCTTTGTACCAATACTGTCCCATTCCTTCCATCAACTATCCTCAGCTGGATAATGAGCTATTCTGTAACATCTACTATCTCAAACACCTGTGTGACACGGCTCGCTTCCCTGACTGGCCCATCAAGGATCCAGTATGTTCTGTTCAGTCAGTTCTGTTTAATCACAACTCTTTGGAAGTATGGAAAATAGTTGTGATTAAACAAAGCTGCGGTTATTCAGTGACTTTTGTGTAGCAATAAAGCATTGTGTTATTTATAAAAGTTGCTGTGAAGTAGGAGCATTTACCAGGACTGTGATTAAGCCAAGATTGCGCTTAAACAGAGTCAACTGTACATAAATCCAAAACTGAAATTCAGAAAAGCTTCAAATCTCTAACCACACAATGTCTGTGGATAACTTTTTAGGGGGTTTTCTCAAATCAGGTATTTGCTTCATCAGATTTTACTCACAAAGTTAAAACAGTTCACAAATTGGAAATAATGGACAGATCCCTGTTTTCATATGGATATTGACTCAAATGGTGGCTGACATTATTTTGATGTTTCGTTTTCCTCCAGATTCGGTTGCTTAAGGACATCCTGGATGCATGGAAGAGGGAAGTAGAAAAGAAACCACCGACTATGTCTCTAGAAGAGGCATATGATGTTCTTCAGCTCACAAAGGGTGCAGGAGGGTAAGAAGTGCTGATTGTAGAAGGCTGTATGTGGGTTTTCAATTTTGGGGTGGTTGAGAGAGATAGTGAAGAAAATTTGCCTTGAGACATGAAGATAGGAAACTCTCATATCTAGAGTGCGAGGCAACAATGAACTCATGGAATATGGCTATTGATATGTCCAGGTCATTAAGATACTCAGGGAAAAAATAGCCAGCTGTCGTGGATGATTTTTTAAAATCAGATTTGTGATTCATAATTCTGTCCAGAACTACATTTTATGTGTCAGTCATGATAAACACTCAAACACTGGGTAAATTCCATGCAACAAATAGTTATCATGTGGAGGTGTTTACTGACATATTATCATGGAAAAACAAAAATCATAGGTCACCTGAAAATTTCGTGGAAATCTCATGAGAAAATTGGTTAACATTCTGTGGCAACCCTGAGATATGGATCATTCTAGTGTCTGGCTCATGATAGGAAGATTCGCCGTAGATTTTTATTTTCTTTGTTTTGCTGTACAGCATAACAGAGATTTACTCATCAGTCAGCTTACCACAGGGCATTAATTCTAGACCGTTACATGTTTATTATTGTTTCTCACGGAAGGTAGAATGCTGACAATATTTGGGAAACCAAAAATGCAAATCTGAAATACAGGACATTTGAATAATGGACCAAATAGAATGATGGAACAATTTCAGTTTTAAGCAGAGACATCTTTGTTAATCATGGTTTCCATTAATTTTGCCATCATCTGCTGCTATCCTTGTTTGTTGTAATGAACTCTTTTTACAAGTTATAATATAAGCCCCATTATTATTTTTCCCACAGCCATGAGGAAGCAAAGATCCGCAAAGCTTACTTCAAAATGGCCCGTGACTACCATCCTGACAAGAACCCGGAGGGAAGGGTAAGAATCTGTTTTGATTTACATAGCTTAAGACTGAAACAGCCACTGTAAAATGTTATTGCTATTTGCTTTTCATGATCATTCATGCGGTTCTTAGATTTCTGTAGGAGTGATGCTCATACTACAGTACAGTAATAATAATTGCAACAATAAAGGGCACTGTAGCAGGCCTCGTAGCCTTTACAGCATGTGCACACATACCAAGCATAAACACACATCTGCACAATCACACAAGCTTACCTGCACAAAAATACACATGCATACCCATCCAGACTTACACGCACCACGTTTGCAAGATTCAATATGTCTGAAGAATCAGTGATGGACCAGAATAAGTTAATATCTTCAGTGTTCAGCTCAACACCTATGATGTCCAGCAGAACACTGAAGATATCAGTTTTATATAATTTAAAATTGGAGAGATGATTGGTTGTGTACATCATCCTTGCTTTAAGTTGCACAGTACGTTAACCATAGTGGACATTACTACAGGTTTGGGGGTTTCCCATAGTTATTGCATTGCATTAATGAATGAAAGGAGTAAGCATGCAGCCACAGATCATGTTCTGGCACAATATTAAGCAGAGAATGCTGCATTATACTATTGGCTAATAACGATGAAAGTAAGACTTGGTACTTATTTTCAAGAGAAGTTTATTTCTCAGCTCAATTGTTTTGTTGGGTTTTTTTTATTTCCTAGGAAATGTTTGAGAAAGTGAACAAAGCCTATGAGTTCCTGTGCAGCAAGACCAAGGTGAAAGACGGGCCGGATCCACAGAATATTGTATTGATATTGAAGGCCCAGAGCATCCTCTTCAGTCGCTACAAGGATGGTAGGTTATTGAGGGATTGTGTCTCCTAAGCTTCTTTGTTGAGGATCAGTAATATTAGCTATCATGCTTTGATCATCTAGATAGTTGGATACAAAACTTCAAGCTGCAACTGTCAGCAGAGAGGGCACATTGCTGAAAATTTGTTGAAAACTAAACATCAAATGCAAGATAAAGTGCATTGTAATAAATGAGCCAGCAGAAAGAATTATCAGTGGAACAATTTTGGGTCTTAACGGAGATCCATATATTACTTATGGAATTTGAAAGTTTCGCCACAAGCTGCAGCTATCCATGCTGTGGTTGGTTGCTGTAGTGATAATCAGCAGGTTGAGAAGATAGCGAGTGACAAAGAACTTATGCTTGGTGTATGAACATACAATACACCAAGTGAATGATGACATAAATATCATCATACATCTAAGACATAAGCAGAGTTGGACTTTTTGTACTTGTATGAAGAGATGGGAAGCAGGTGTTAGGCTTGATGGGGACAGCTGGTCTGTGGAGATCCTATTGCTGAACTAATGTGATAGTCCCTAACATGCAACTTTGTATTACCAGTTTTAGCATAGTACTAGCTTGCACTCCTGCTCTGTGAACAGGACACTGGATGATTACTTATTGGGTTTGCCAGTTAATTTGGTGTTTGATGGCTTTACACTGCCTGGGGTCATTAGTGAAAGAACTGCAGAATTCGAAATTTGAACCTCACCCTTGAAAGAGATGAAATAGGAGGAGTGGCAAGAATTTGTCTGTTAATGGAATCTTGCATGTCCAGTGACAAAACATTGATTATTAACCTTCTCCTCTCTAATTAGTTAACATTTGGGGTACTGGCAGAATATTATGGATAACTGTTTCAGCAAAATTCCGCGTCCCCAGTCACAATTAAAATTACAGCCCACTAATTTCATTGTTCATGCCTAAACTGATCATGACATCTAAGCTTTTTGCCATTCAAATATTTATAGCATAAGACCACTGAACTTCCTCATCAATTACAACTTCCTCAGAACTGCAGCCCTACAAGTATGCTGGCTACCCAATGCTCATCAAAACAATACGCATGGAGACAAACGATGACCAGTTGTTCAGCAAGTCTGCCCCACTTCTGTCAGCTGCCTCGGAGTTGGCTTACCACACTGTCAACTGTTCAGCACTCAACGCCGAAGAGCTGCGCAGAGAGAATGGCATCCAGGTGACAAAATTCAGACATGCCGTTTACTGGAGCAGATGAAGTTTGGTGTTTTAGTGAGACTGAGGATATTTCTCTTATTCAGAGAGTTACAATTGTTACCCCAGTAACATACTGAAAATTCTGAGCTGCTGCAAGCTTCATCTGTTAGTCTAGGCCGCTCAATTCATATAAATATACACATTATCCCTTTGAGATATCTGCTTTTGGAGACTCCTGTATTCCTTAGCCCTTAATGGACCCTTATTTGTGGTACAGTACTCCATGGTATACTGGTATAATGAGCAGAAAGTTTCACTGGCATACCAGTTTTTTGGGGTTCAGAGGGTTAAATTATCTGTTTTCGATGGGCCCATGACTAGTGTAAGCAGACGATGGCACACCAACAAAATACAGTGTAACCAGATTTATTAGTACCATGAACCAGACCAGTGTCGCTAAAACAGCTAGTATTCTTTTTGTCAGTCTGCATAAAACAAACAGTTTGCATACAACTGCTTATCCTGCTTCCTACAGTGACTTTCCCTACTTACAGGTCCTGCAAGACGCCTTCTCTAGATGTGTCAACGTCCTCAGTCAGTCCAGCAAGCAAGAGGACACAGCTGTCACTGTGAGTAGGCTTGGGGTGGTATTTATCATACATGGACTAACTTAGCATTTGAGTCAATATCGTGTTAAATGCCAATCCAAAGTTTGCATGAAAAGCAAGAAAATCTCATTTTCATAAAATTGCACTTAGCAAAATGACTCTTTGAAAGTAAGCTCTACTGATGGATATAATGTAGGATGTAATAGAGTTCAGTCTGTTGATTTAGAAGTTGCTGAGCCACAGTAAGAAACCAGTTTGATCAGTTTTTGTCGCTGACATTGCTTGGTGCAAAAGTCTGACATTGGCTCATGTTGGGAGAGAGCATTAGCTTTTCCATCAATGACAATTTGTGAAGTGAGTGTGTGCAATGTTTTAATATGTGCTCCTGTCAGTGAATTATGCAAAGAAATATTTCATAGTTTCTCATGAAAAATATTGAAACTAGAGACACTATATGCACATTATCATTGGTATTCCAAAGGTGTCAAAACCCAAATTTCAGTCAAGGTGGGTGTTAATCAGGGTGTTGCATTCAAGTGACGAACTGAGAGCTCATTTGATGGATGAGCATATATGTGCAATGCTTAGTTAATCTTGAAAGGGTCAGGGTCTATACCAATATCTTACAGCTATTTTAGATTCTGTGTACACATTGAACATGAGGATGGTCTCTATGACAACAAAAGTTCAAATCATTTTATGCTGACATATGGTCTTTAAAAGAGATTAAGAACAAGAGATTCAGTATGTTGTATATGAAAGAAAATATATATGTGTCTAGTTGATTAACTTCCTTGTGATGTCTTTTGCCAGGTTTGCACCCACATTGCCAAGTGCTACGCTGTGGCAGCACAATTTGAGGGCTGCCGAGAGAAAATCCAGGAACATTCCGCAATCATCAAGGACCTTTGTCGCATTTTGTATTTCAAGGTAATTTTTTTTGGCATCTCAAGATTTGCGTGTGAAATCTTTCTTATAAAAGAAAACATGAGATTAGGTCATGTTCCATTTTATGTAGTATAGTGTAGCCCCATTTTGTCTAGTAAAACTTTAGAATTAGAATGACGCATTTCACTGATTATTCCTAAAGGTAAACATCAGCCCTGAGGTGAAGTCAGCATAAATACAGAATCCGTGCAACTTAAACTCATATTTTGCTCATATGATTATTTCTGTATGTCTCTTTTGCTGTGCATTGTTATTTACTTCTGTTTACTCAGTGGACAAGATTTTGCTGTGGGCAAGTAAAATCAAAATCCACTCATCCACATCGCTAGTGGGTTTTACAGTGAATTTCAAACCCTGGTAAGGATTAAGATCCACTTGTTACATTATACAGGTCATATGTGCTCGCATTATTTGTATGGATTTGTTGCTTTGACAAAAAACAAACAAAAAAGAAAACCAGAAACTAAACTCCACAAGATAAAGTTGCAGATTATTTTTATGGTAGCTAAGCAAAATCTTATTCAAGGCAAGGGTCACTTTTTCATGAATGCTTTTTTCAACCCAGAACTTGCACAAGCTGAATGCTTTAGTGTCTGAGTGTGTAAGATATTATCATTTTATCATGAGTGTGTATCCATATCCATCTCCCCAGAACCTGCCCAAGCTGTGCGCTGTTGTGTGTGAGTGTGTCAGCGCATTCTGTGTAGACTTCTGGCTGCAGACCAACCTCTTCCAGTCTGGTGTGCTGTGGCATCTCCTGCTGTACCTGTTCAACTACGACTACACCCTTGAGGAGGGAGGGGTGGAGAAGAGTCAGGAGAGTAACCAGCAGGTGGGTGATAAAAAGAGTACACTGTAGGTCGGTGGTGGGTAATAAATGACTTGAAGAACTGGGTGGGTGTACATTTAATATGATAGCTTGTCATGAAAGAAGGGTAGGGAGATTAGACATTAGCTGATGTAACATGAACTGGGGAGAGGAGGAAGAGGGGTGGAAGAGCTAAAGAAGTGGCTGAGTTGGGTGATGGAGGGAAATAGGGGGGATATGATGGGGATTGAAGGAAATAGGAGGGGAAAATGAAGAGCTAAGGGAATATCTAACAGTTGAGATAGTAGAAGGAGAGAGGGGTGAAAGAAATATCTAGCCAGCTACTAACATCTGGTGGATTTAGATATGTAAGACTGGTTCGAGAGGTTAATCCTGATAAAACATGCTAGGAAAGTGGGATAGGAGGATGAAGATCATTTTGAGAAGTTTACCAGTAGTGCAGATGGCTGGAAGGCCAATATACCACATCGAAGGCATTATTGATATTGGTTATAAAATGGCAGGTGTGCATTTGTTGGTCCTGTGATGATATTTAGTCTTCTACAGAAGTTTCTCTATTCAGAGAATCCAAAAATAGTTCCTCACATAAAAGATGTGGGATGAATAGGCAGATTTTCCCAACCAGTTTTGTTTTTTTCCAGTTATATGAGTTGCTGCAGCATTCTGCCCTTGTCATAAATGTGGGTGGGGAATTTGTAAATTTTGAGAGAGATTTTTTTTTTTTTTAGATTGTTCTCAAATTCTCTCTGGTTTGTGGGTAGGAAATGAGGGGGATCAGTGCAGATAATGAAGTTTTAAGGGAGATTTCAAGATCCAAGGGATGAGCACTGCTATCTTGCAGTCTGGAGAATACACTGCTTAACAATCAGTTTCATGAGATATCCAGGTTCAGGGACTTCATATTATTTATTTGTACTCTTATTAAACTGTTCCAGGAAGTAGCAAACCACCTGGCCAAGATGAGTGTGGTTGCATGTGGCAGACTAGCAGGGTTTTACAGTAGCGAGAGTGAACTGACCACGCCAGATAACCCCTCAGTCAAGAAATCACTCTACTCTTTGCTCACACCCTACCTGGCCAGAAAACTGTCCAATGAGAGCCCAGTTGAGGTAGGTTATCTGTCTCATGAAAGTTCATTCACACTGAAGAGATGTGTATTCTCTCGTCAGACCTTAACCCCTTCCCATTCTTTGAGTCCTAGAAGTGATTACATGATAATGTTGTGGGCGGTATTGATTACAGTTGTAAACCCTTCTTTTACAATATGGACTTACAACTGTAATCAATACTGCCTTTGATAAACTGCCTGGCTGATATTCCAAAAGCAGTGTATTGCAGCTTTTGCAGGTTAACCAAGCTATCCTCCCCCCTTCCCTTATCCTCACCCGAAAGTGTAGAGTCAGATAACAAAAAACATCTATAAATGCCAATGTCAGTGAAAATATTGAGCACAAAGGAATTATGTGCCATTCTTAGTTGTATAATACTGGAGATATCACTCAAGGAGCTCCAACATTGAGCTAATACAGTTAGATTAAATATGAAAATAAAAAAAAAAATTCACAGGATCTGTTGATATCAGCTAGAGATGAATTGAAAGACACTGATGAATGTCACTTTTCTGGTATCTGTTGGACATTCCCTGCCTTGACGTTTCAGGGATGTCTGGAATTTCCAGATTTAGAGAATCATGTCTAGTTAGGCAACTTGAAAGTTTTTTATGCATCTTACGCTGTACGTAATAAATAGTGAAAGCAAATGGCATATAAAAGTTATCTTATTGCCCTAGGCATAGAAAATTAATTGTGTTGGCCTAGTTTCCTTTGCAGGGTATCCAGAAGTTCTGGTCTTATCTTTATGCTACTACATGATCTAGATTTCTGGACTGACAGAATGTGGAGTTGCATTTTAAGAGTTTCATGTGTTGACAAATCGAGGGTTGCCTATGCAAAGACTGTATCATTATATGTATTATATAAGAGAGATAAGGCCTTTGCGCAGGCACCCCTCGAAATGTTCTTTCATGATTTAGTGTTTGTTCAGTTGGGTGACTATGCACACTATCCTACAATGGTTGTTTCCACGCAAAATCATATTTCCCATGTGTCAGCAGCAGGACTGGTGTTTTTTGCCTGTAAATGGTGCAAAGATGAAAGCTCATATTTCAATAATTCATTGCAGAAATACCCAGCTTCAGTAAGTCTTAAAAATATGATATTACATTCGAATGCCTTATACATATTCAACCCGCCAAACCCGCTTTGCTGAATACTCATTTATCAACTGTAGTACATCCAAGCATGTGAAGGTTTCAATATGAATGAACAAGTAAAGCTTTGGCTGGCTGAGCAGATGCTTCACAAATATTTTTTATTTTATTGCAAACCCACGACTGCCTTGTTTTAGCTTGACAAGTCACTTTTACATTCAATAGGTTTCCAAGACTAGTAACTGTTGAAATCAGAATTCTGATAGGATCTCTTGGCACTACAACATTATTAATAATTTGCATTACCAAGTTCATATGTGTTCAAGTGTCTTTATCTGAGCTTGCTAAAGAGTGATATTTGACTGTTACTGGCTGGCAGTGCAAGTGAAGACACTACACTAGACACCAGGCACTGTCATGACCTTTGTGCCAACATGTGCTGGGTGTTTCACTATGAAACATGTCAGTTGATGCCACCATTTTTTGCTTTAACCTAGAAATAGTTGACTTCCAGACAGTGGCAAGTTTGCTTCTGTTACTTAAGTAATACCAAAAAAAAAAAAAGAAATGATCTTGGTGTTGTCACATTGATGATAATATGGCAACCACTATTTTATAAAGCTTCATGCTTTTCATTTTTCAAGCACTCCCAGCTTTTGCAGTAGTAGATATTCTTTTGCTGACAGCAGGTTCAGAATAAGCTTTCATGAATCTTATATTTGTTTTGGTCTCAAAAGGTAGACATCACAAATTTTAAAACACAAGTAACATACTATGGGTAAATGTTATTCCAGATTACAGAAATAGAGGGAGAAGTTCACCTTTGTCTTCAGATTCTTTGATGCCAAAAAAACCCCAAATTTTCGAAAGTTTAAATTCCAGTGATACTAATGACTCAGGTCTGAGATTGATAAATGTTGAGTTGGAGTGGATTTTTGGCAGTCTTGCTTACCGTAAAAATGCTGAATAAAATCTGAATCTTTGAAGAGAACTGTATTACCTTTGCCCCTACCAAATTTCCACATGATATTTTAGTCAGATTGGTCACTTAATGGTATATCATTATCGTACCTTTGTTAGGGTTGGTTGAAGGAGTATCTGTCAGCAGGCTGCTTGGTTGGGGTTGAGATGTGCATGCTTGGGGACTGCTTTGTATAGTGGCAATGGTGAATGGACCATAATTCCTCAGGGGAACTGTAATCATGTTTATGAGAATATACTGGCACCTTGATGCAAGAACTGTAAAAAAGCAAATAGAACCAAATTCAGGATTTATTTACCAGGGAAGTAATGCATTTTTCTTTTGGTAGGGTGCCGACATGGAAAATACTTTATTTAATAGCTGTCTAGATATGACAGCTGCTAGACACTTCAGACAATCTTGATTTTTCAAGATAGTCTGTCATAAATTGCAGAATATATGGGCATATTGCCTATACTACTAAACCAACAAATTGACTTTATCTTATAAAAAAAGATCCCGTTATTATATGTCGCTGTGATGCAATGTTTGTTCTACTCTAGTGCGGCACAGGAGGACGGTCGGAATGGGTAAGAAAAAATCATATACTGTCACAGGCATACGCTTCATTTTTTTTTTTTTAAATTTCACAAGTGTGGTTATAATCAACATGTGCTGCTACTTAGTTTTCTCTTTTACAGTAGTGATCTGCCATGCAATGACAAAACACTGTATAATTATAATTTGATTTGAGCATCTTACAGTTTTTTGTTGTTGTTTGACAGTAATGTTATGCATATGTATATATACTTCACTGACACTGTTTGAAGTTGATGCTGTTGGTAGAGTAGATGATGTGTGCATCATGTGCTGAGTGGTTGTTAAAAATGGTCAACAGAGTCAAAGTATAAGGTAATGAGTTGCAATTTGGAAAGCCTAGAAAATAGTTGTTTTACAAGGACTGTAATTCTTATTAAGTTGCAGCAAAAGTAATGCTTTAGTTTTCACAGAAATAGTAATTTTTCACCCAGATGTAGCAACAGTCATGCTTCGACATGTATGCCTCAGGAAGTCAGAAAAGTGTCATGCTCTTGATATATCACATAAAAATCATTTAATAAGTTGCTAAAAATTCAATATATCACAGAAGTTTGATGTCTCAGTAAGTCCCAACTAAACAATGCTCTGAACAAAATGCTGTAACTCAATCACCTAGTCACAACAGATGGTTTTTATCAGCAATGCACAGAAACTGGATAAGAGAATCACAGAAATTTCATCTATATTATTATGTCAAGAATGTTTTAACGGTCCCTTCACTAATTTATCTGAAAAGGGAGATATAAATCATCAGAAACCCTTTTGTGACTTAAGCATATCACAGTTATCTATCAGATTATAGTCCTCTTAAAATCTCTGTGATTACATCATTCTTTCTGATAACGAGAAGAAAATAATTTCACAGACTTTACAAAGTAAAAAAATTCGTCATGAATTATGATTAATTTGTACGAGCAGATGGCAAGCTTTATTGAATCATACGAAATGTTTCACCCTTTTTTTTTTTTTGGAGATTGTGATAAGTATGTGACTGGTTCCTAGAATCACCAAGTTTAGTCATAATTTTCTGACTCCCTTGCCAGTTTTAGTGAGTCCTTGATCTGGAGTTCTAGCTTAAAACACTGTATGTCCATTTTTGCAAAATCAAAGTATACTTGAATTTTCTGGAAACAGAGCAGTTTGCAGCGATTGATTTAGATACATTGCTTTAAAAACTTACATATCTCTCTTATTTATTAAAATATTGATACTTAACTACTTGTTTCAGTAGTTCAGTTTCAACGAAATGTGGAGACACAGTCTTTTAAATAAAAACTCCAGCGATAGTGAGTCCTAGGTTCCATACTTTGTCTAACTCCTGTCATCTCCTTTCCAAAATATTGTACACTGTATTAAAAGATGTGAGATTTTAAAGGTAATGAATCACTTTGACTTGTCTTCACTCAGCTAACAGGACTGACCTTTCACACATTAAGGCCTAGATCTACCTTCGTTAAGCCTGGCTATGCTTCTTTACACCACCTAAATGCACTCAGACCGTCGCACTTAATATATGAGATTGCCTGCTATTCACTTCCAGTAGAATGGATGCCTTATACTGCTCTGAAATTTTTTTTGGTTGTACCTATTTTGTTTTGTCCAGTAATTTGCATACTGCACTTACCTCCTTGCAGGATTCGCTTGAGAACAGTGTCCAAATGTAGAAATAGAAACAGGATTGTTGAGCATCATGATTTTTGTGTGTTATGGATGTCAGGGCTGAAAAGCTTGTTCACTCAGGGGATCTGATCTTTTTTCTAAGGCTTGTTAGTTTGCCTCTTACAACTATTTTGAGACAAAAAAAATGTAATCTTGTAGCCCAGTTGGGGGCAGAGTTCTGGTATTTTACTAGCAGCTTCTTACTTTTATCCTCAAGTTTTCCATCACATGTTATGTGTATAAAGGATGTTGATTGTTACACATGAAATAGGTAATTTTGCCATNGGGGGGGGGGGGGGGGGGGGGGGGGGGGATGAGCCTACCAACCTTTCAACTTTCATAGAAGAAAATGTTTTTCTTTGAGTTGCTTTATATTGGATCATTTTGACATAGGCATGAATGTGAGCTTTTTTTTTAATTTCTCATGTCCCTGTTAAAGCATTGTTTTGCTCTTTCTTGTATGCCATTGTATAGGATCTTCTTTGCCCTTTGGGAATATCTGTTGTTTTGGTTTTTTTTAATTTCATGCTCATAGATTAATTGAACCTGACCTGTGCTAGATGGAAAAGAAGACTTCTATCTGTCTTTGACTTGTTGTGCATCTTTTTGTCCTCTCCCTCCCTTATCCTTGCTCTTTCTATAACATGTGTCTGTATCCTTTATGATTCCACCTTCAAGTAAGGATCTTTTCCTCCTTATTCCCTCTCTCTATCTCCCCTTTTCCATCTGTTCCACTTTCTCTTTCTCTCTTTCTAACTGTTCAAGTCTTTCTAAATGCAGTTGACTTAATGTGCTGCACCTCATTAACAAGTCACCTGGCCAAACCTTTATATCTGCAATGTTCTAGTTACACAATACCACTGTAAACATCTACGATAATCATATTGTGCATATTACTATTGTAGTTATGACTTTTAGACTGCTGTATGCAGTTTGTGGTCTGCTTCATGTGATACTCTGCAGTGTGTGGTTCTGATGAAACAACTTGACTGCTGTGATAGTAGTATGTTTCTCTTGCTGCATTGATCTTGACATTGCAGGTAGTTTCAAATAACCAAATATCTTCAATTTTCAGCCTCTCTTTTCCTATTTGTTGGTCAATAGAGACAATATGCAAAAAAAGTGTAGAGACTGCAGATGGGTGTAAATAGTAGTATGGTAAATGGTGGAAACTAATCCCGTCATAGAAATGAAATAAAACAGTTTAAACAGTTTAATTAAATAATACTAAAAATCTTATGGTACAAGTCCCCAATAGAGACAATACTTATGATTCCGTGATACATATATCCATTTGAATATATGCTTGTTACACAAGATTGTTTATGTTGCTGGGGCTTAGAATAAAAGTTTTCCTTGTATCCACTTACTCTTGCCAGAGGGAAAGATGTGAGAATAAAAAAAGGTCCTTTGTACGTTTGTCATATTTACATTACTAAAAGAACAAAGATCTACTTCATGTAGTTGTTTTCGAGGATGATAGGAGGAGGAGAGACCAAAATGACAGGGAGGGCAGCAGAAAATGGCAATATTTTTCAGACATCATGATTAAAACAGTATATGAGTCTCATTTCAAAATTGACCTTGCTTTGTCATTCTTTCTATTTGTTCTTTTATTAAATTAAGCTAGTCTTAAAATTTAATTTTTGGTTTTCAAAAAATGTTCAGCAATGTGTCATCCATGATATGAAATCTACAGACTTCAAATTACTTTACTTAGACCTAAGATATTGCCTGTTTGCTGCTTTCATTTGAAATTGGCCTCATTCTCATATTTCATTATCACGTTAAGGCCACATCATTGTTAATATAATATGTAGTTGCGCTGAGGATTTTTATGATTTCTTGAATGCTGTCATTAATTTGTAATTCAATGATGTTGGTTTGAAATCAGAATTTTAATTACCTCTTCGGTAAGCTCTGGTTTCATGTTTCTAAGTGATCCAATTTTTTTGCCTCATTTTTCTCACGTGGTTTTTATAATTATGAATTTTGTTTCTTTTCCCCATGCAAACCCCAGTTGTTGAAAATTCTGAACAGCAACACAGAGAACCCCTACCTGATCTGGGACAATGCAACGAGAGCTCAACTGGGTGAATACCTGGGGGATCAACAACAGAGGATCATCAAAACGGTACATTTTACTGCTTTTGTTGGCTCTGGTAGTGTTGTAGGAGGTGGTGGTTTGTCTGTGGTGATGATGTTGTTGCTGTAGTTATTCCCATCACAGTGTGTATGGCCAGACCGTTGCAAGATGCAGTGGAGTATTTACTGAGTGTAAGGATAAGACTAACATTTTGTACAAGGGGATGATGGTGTTGGCAGAGTAGAACAAGGTTAGGGGTCAGACGGATAAAGAGTGATTCAAGCCATTCCAAAAAGTTCAACTTTGTAATTGGGAACATGAAAGTAATACACTGAAAATAATGAGTTTTAACATGAACCCATCATTTAAAAACTTTTTTCATTCCAGTTTAGAGAGTAATGAGCTTTTTTGAATTTTTGTCATTCTAAAGTTAATTTGCAGAGTATTAATATTAAGAAAATGAGTTAAAAATTGATCACTGCAGCTGTCACTGGTGGAAGGAAAGGCCTCTAAGGCTGAATTGATGGTAAAAGTCTTCCAGATATGATTCTCACAGCTGAAGAAAGGAGAGGCAGGTCTCTTGGGAAAAGGACATTTCAGTTTGTAAAAGTGATAATATTCACAGAAGAAACTGTGTTTGATCAGCTTTCTGGAATGGCTCTTTTACAAAACTAATGAAGTCTAGATTGATTTTTTTATTTTTATAAATATTAGCATTTGTTTGTGCTTGCTCCAGAATGTTAACATTTGCGTATAGCACAGTTTCAAAGTAAACTTCAATTTGTGAAGAATAAAATTCATCTCAAAACACCAGTCACCTAATTTTCAACACTGGTTGATTTTACTGAGTTTCTGAAAGACAATACTCATAAGGATGTGTATGGGAGGTGGGGGTAGGATGAGTTGTCTTTGCAATGTCAGAGGTGTGAAGAGTTTACTGGACAAGCCCTTGACCTCATACCACAGTGACACTCAATACTAATCCATCACCCTTGATGAGTTGTTCTTATATGGCACTTCTTCTGTTCCATGTTTCCTGTGTTCTTTTCAGGGTCTGACCTATGACCAATACGGCGTAGACTTAGTAGGACTCTTCATTTGTTGCACTTGTATTTTCACTTGTTTGTCGTTCAGAGTTTTAAAATGCAGATTTAATTCCACAACTTTGCATGTGGACATTTTTCTTTTTCATCATTGCTCTTTCATGGAAGACCATGCAAGAAGTCTAAAAAAGCCAAGAACAAGAAAAAAAGCTTTCAATTTTCCACACCCAAGAGTGCAAATTTCTCATTTCTTCTTCAGTATTCAGCAGTGCATTCGTAGTGAACATAATGCACTGTTAAAAAAACTGTACGCTATTGTTTGGAAATTTTCGAAGTATAAAATTCTGTGACACTATTTGCGGGTCAGGATGATCGTTTACAAACAGAACTCTGAAGTTTGAAAGGAGAGGGTTGAGGAAATGGGGAAGGGAATGTGGGGAGCACAGCACAAGACGAGCTTTATAATATGCATGATTCTGCCTCTAAGTTGCACAAATCACTAGCAGTCTACGGTGTAGGACAAAAAGAATTCTCAGAAAATTTTTGAGAGAGGTGATCCTGAGAAGGGAGTTCCTGTCACTGGCATTAAGAAATGACTGATGCAGATCACATTTGGTGGTGGGTTAACGCCTTACTGGTTCTAGTTTAATGCCTTACTGGTTCTAGTGTAATGCCATACTGGTTCTAGTTTAATGCCCAGTGGTGGATGTGTCTTAATGCATGTTCCACTACAAACTGTATGATGCCAAGCTGATGTCTACGCCCCTCTCTGAAAGGTGGTTGGTTGAGTCTCACCTTTGGTAGAGGGTCAAAACTGTATGCATTTCTCAGATTTGTTTTGCGAAGCACAAGAAAGAGGATGAGAGTAATCAAAATGTAGTGAATATGTATGAACTGTCCTGGCTTGAAGCTTCTTATGTTCCACCCTCCTGTATGAATCATTAACCTCTGTTATCCCACTTCTACCACCAACTTTGAAGAATATCCCACCATTGGTGATGGTGTGGCTTTAAATATATTCACATCTTGATAATCCATAGATGACTATGATCAGTCTTAAATTTATCCCTTCTCCCATGCCTGAGCACACCATGTAGCAGACATGTTGTATGACATGCAGTACATGTCCTTTGAAATACTTTGAGGGATTTATTCCTGGCGTTGCAGCCACATGACTATCTGGCCATAGTAGACAGGATGCTGGATCCTCTAACTGAGTATAGGTGTTATATCTTCAACAAATGCAAAGGCAGAGTCCCATTAAAGGCATAACAGACATCCACTTTGCATCCTTACTCGCTCATTATAACTTTCTTCATGAATTGCAGTAGATAAAGACACTCTCAGCCAGGTGTTACACTTATTAAAATAAACTTGTTATCCTAATTTACAAGCCTTATAGTCCTTCATCAGGGATGCAGTACAACATAACCTTCTTCATGAAGAGATGGAGAAAACTGAATATTCAGTTCGCTGTGGGAAGAATGAGCTCATCAAAAAAAATTCAGCAGCAGTTTAATAATTATGGTGTTGAGAGGAGAAATTTTGATCACAGCAGACTATAATTTAAATGTGTAAATATTTTCAAGCATCTAGAGATGGAGTGCAGTCTTTCAGCCAACATGGTGGGGTTTAAGCGAACAAGCAAAAATATATGTGCAAGATGCTTTTGGTCCCCATATGTTAAACCTTTTTTATTAGGATGCATTTTAAAGAAAAAAACAACAACTGATCTGCCTCATGTTAAATTCATTTTCAGTGGCGAGACTCCATTTCAATATATTTGATTTAATCGTTGCACAAAGTTGACATTGTTTAGAATTTCACTGTTTTTTTATTTGTTTTAAAAACCAGTTTTCCTGATAGTTAAAGCACTTTACAAAGAAACCAGTTTCTCTTTGACATTGTTTGCAGTTTCTTTTGAAACAAGAAATGACAGTTCAGTTTTGTTATATACTTTTGCACAAGGCTATCATTCTCTTGTTTGTGTTGCTTTGCCGTGGAATGTCAGATGGAAATCACATTTCTTTCTTGGATGAAACTGTTCACCCGGACATCAGGTGTTTTAACAATTTCCACAGATAGAGATTCATATTTTGTTATGTAATTTATGTTCCATGCTGCTGGAGGATGCAGTATGATCTTAGCTTTCTTTTCTGCTAATATAACTACTATTCCTTGTATCTCAGCACAATCTAATATCCATATTTCCCTAATTTGATCAAAATGATCTCTCCGTAATAAAATGTAGTTCAGTTTAGATAATACGCAATTCCAGATACTGATACATGTACTATGTAGATACATTGTTGATAATACCGTATAAGATATTCTCCAGGGTGACTATACACAATGCCTGTGTTGACCTAGAAACTTATATCATTTATTAAGTCATAAGTCAATATGGCCAAGTCGTTATTGTCACACACACCCAAGACAATGTAAGACATTGAAATATAATGTGATAAATATTTCAATAACTTTATGATTATTCTGTCATTATATCACTCTCTGTTCTGTGATCCCAGGGTGAGTGTGACCCCAGTTATGGAGCAGACTTTGTGTTTGAGGTGCATGCCAAGGAGCTGATTGTTGGAGAAATCTTTGTCAGGATCTTCAATGAGCAGCCCACTTTTCCTCTAGAAGTGAGTACCATTTTAGCATTACCATACACATGTATGGACAGAAGGCTGCGTAATTTTAGAATAATCTTTTTAAAAATTTCAGTAGGTGTAAACTGTGGCTGGAAAACTAAGAGACTGAAAGAGGGAGAAGTGAAAAGTCATGACAGGCAGATCGTTGTCTATTGATTGGTAGGCATTCCTCGTCACAGACACATGCCTACTTGCATTTTTCTTGCACTCAACATGAACGTGATGGACCTCTGAACATTCTTACAAAGACAAGTCCGTCTATCAGTTTGGAATTGCAGTCTTCTTTTCAGGTGTCCATTCTTTTGTCAACTAAAATGCTTTGTTATTCCTAAGATATTGTCCACCTTTTCATGACCGTTACTTTTTCTCTTTCCAGAACCCCAAAGGCTTCACCATAGACTTGCTTGACTTCCTGGGATCTCAAGCTCAGGTGAGAGTCACTGACAGATTTAGGCTAGATATTATATCAATTGGGCATCTTAATCATTAAAAGGAGAAAATGTTGCCTTGAAACTGAAGAAAATATATATGTTCTGCTGTGATGTAGAACAGAGAACTATATTCCATAATCGATCTTCAAGTTTGTTATGTTAGGTTGTAGATATATTATTATCACTTTTAATTCGTTAGATTTGCAAACTGTTGCCTAAGAGTTGATTTCATGTATCATCATGCGTGGCTCCAAATTGTTTTTGCATCCCCATGCTCAGGCTCAATAATCTATACAAAGTTTATTTTCTTCTGAGCATTGGTTTTTTCTATAACAAGTACAATTATTTCATATATGTCATAGATAGCCAATCAGATTCATTAAGTGTCTTTGCTTCTCTTGTTAAAGTTTCCAAATTTGAGTGACAAATGCGTTAAAAATGATTTGTTGCTAATCCTGAAGTTATCAATATTTATTACCATATTCCACTTTATCAGAGGCCTGTCATTAGGTAAATATCCTTAATATATCATTTAAGAAAATGACCTTTGTTTTGTGTTTTCCAGTACCTTCACTCCCTGATGATGCTACAACAGCAACAGAAAGCCAACCCCAGCCCTGACCATGTGGATAGACTGGGCAAGATAGAGATGGCCTTGGAGGCTTTGAGGAACATCATCAAGGCCAGTCCAGGTGAGAACTGACAGACTCATCATCACTGTTATGGGTATGGCACCGTGAACTCTTAAAATAAATGACATAGATCTTATATCTGTCTCAGTTAAGATGTCAAGCCTAGTTTCTGTTGTGTTTGCACACTACTTTTTGTGCACCACCTTTAACATCATGGTACACAAGGTGCCATTCATTATATGTTCAGATTAGCTTCATGTTATTTGAAGACAGAAGGAGGCTGTTGTATAGTTAGCTAGGTGTATACCTTAACAGTGTAACTGAAATTTACTTGCAAAATTGAGTAGGAAAGTGCTGAATACTGTAACTGATAACTGAGAGCAGTGGTAATTTTGTCATACACTCCTGAACGACAAGTTAGATGCCACGGATTGAACTGGCTGTGCTATCTGAGTCCATGATGGACAAGCAGCTCATTGATCTTGGGAAAACACTGCCCTGAATCAGTGTACATGAAGTTAACCCTCATGTCTGGTTTGAGGAAGAACTGACAAATTAAAGATTCCACTGCAGTGATATACTGAAAGGGAAAATTTTGTTTAAAGATTTTTATTTTTTTTGATGAACTACACTCTTGGTATTAATGTTGGTTATAATGTCTTCCAGCAGAGATTTGGTGCTCATATCAATGTATGCTCATATCTATGTTTGTTTTTGTTGGTAGTATTTGTTTACAGTTGTTAACAATATTTCACTTATTATGTTTTGTCATATCCAGATAAGTCAGCTGTCATTCTGGAATTTTCTTCCAGTAAGTGTTGATATTGCATGTTTTTTATTTGCATTTTTATTACTGACTCAAGTAACATATTTATGATCATTCATTTCCAGGTGTGGAGATTCAGTGTATTGGTCACTTCAAGTTGTTGTTTGCCTTGTTACGCATGGAGGAATTCTCCAAGCTGCAGCAGTTTACGATTGAGGTAATTCTCAGTTGGTTTTATTAATTTATATTCAAACATTACACATGATTTGAATTTCTCCACAGCAGATGAATTTGCCTCTTAATTGTTTTCTTGGAACACTTTTGTGAATGTTTCCAATTTTTTTTTATATTTATATCTTAAACAAGATGTTGTATGGTTGTTTATCATTTTGTTGCTATGTAAAGAACTTGCTTTTATACACACAGGCGTTATCATTGTTTAAATATCAGCTATTTGTGTTTTCTGTTTTCTGTGCAAGATGACTGGAGCTTCACTTTGACTAATCATAACTGCCAACAAGGGTAAAACTTTCAGGACTTTCAGGCCAGTATCTTCTTCACCCATGGGGATGATGCCGTTGTGTGAACTCTAAGCCTAGAAGATTTTCACGCATAAATATAGATCAAAATGGCCAGATGGGATTAAATTCAATATCTGATGCTTATAGGTTCATTCTCACTGTGGTCATAATATTATAAATGCATTGTGAATAACATGAATTCTTAGCCATAGACAGTGACACTGTCTTCTTAATGTTAGTATCAGTACCAGTGGAGTGACAGCCACACTAAAGGCTCCCTAGGGAGTTAAGAAAGTAATCGAGTGGTCTATCCTGCTATACGAATCATAATGTGAAGCTACATTATTTTAATTACTGTATTTACTTCCTTCTCTTCTCAACTACCTCACCTATTCTTGTCCTCATCCATGCCTTCCAGGTGATCAACTGTGTGACAGGTAACCAGGAGTGTGTCAAGGACATTGCTGCCTCAGAAGTTCTTGGCTACCTCCTGTTTTCTCTGCAGAGTGTTCCTTCTTGTAAGTTGTTATGTCTGGTGATCATTATTTGAACCAGTAACAACACCCATTCTTTGAATGGGTTTTGTTATCCTGAACAGCAAATTTCCTATGCGTGATCTCTGATCCAATAACTCTGACCAAAGGAAGCAATGCAACTTTTAGTTCAGTGGATTCAAAACATGAATGGAGATTACAGGAAGTTTTATAAAAAACAATCAGGGCTTAAAATATAGGGCCTCTCTAATTAGAAAAGGGCTACCATGCAACTCGGCACCTATGGAAATGGTGGGAAATCGGATTTTATGGTGTAGGTGGTCCTGTAGTGAAATGCATGGACATTTCATGAACTCAACCCTTTATCTTTATTATAATAAGTTTATTAGTAGATTAGCCAAGTAGATTAGCCTGTACATAATTATTGCAGGCTGTCTGAGATTTTATGAATGAGATTTGAAATTGGTTCAGAGATTATAAAGCTTCAGTAAGAAACACTATTAGTTTCTATTTTCGCCACTGATTTGTGGTTGATTGACAAAAGGAGGTGGTCAGTCAATACGATTCTAAGTCTGATTCAGAGCTTATAAAACTTTAGTAAGAAACAATGTATTAGTTTAGGCTTTCGCCTTTGATTTGTAGTTGACTGACAGCAGCAGGTGAATAGTCATAGCACTAAGTTCTGTAAGGTACATTTGTGAGAATATAGCATGACTTCAATCATGGCATTACAGAAGATATAGGAAAAAGCGTTACATTACATAGACTGATCCTTATCACTTGTTATCACGATATTAGATCATCAAATTTATCAAAGACATCTCCCTCTTCCTTGCAGGTCGCATTCTTACCCTGGAGAGTTTGTTTGCACTTATGTCCAACACAAAGATTGTCAAGGAAGCCATGGTCAAAGGTAGGTCTATGTGTCTGTATGCAGAGCAAAACCAGATGGTGAAAACTCCATGGGTCTTCTTGTACATGGGTAATGCTATGTTATTTTAAGGAGGCTCATTTGATTCTCAGTCTTGCTTCATTTGTCTCTTTAACTTAGATTCTGTTGCAGCCAGTAAAAGGAGGCTCAAGTTGACTTTTCACTATCTCACATGAAGTTATTGGTATGAAAGGATAAGCTAAACATGCCATGTCATGAGATGAAAAATGGTTTGACCTAGCATTTTTCTGGCCTGAGACATGGTCATTTGAAGTGGCAGGGGTCATCCTCGTGCCACAAGAAAATTCTAAGAAAATTGTAATAGGTTCTAGTGATCAGTGCTCTTTTATAAGCCATTCACCCATAAAAAAGTCCAATATTTTTGTGTTTAGAAAAGATTTCATTCTTGATTTCTGCAACAATTAAAAATTCAGTATCAGATGGCCTTTATCACCTTTAGAGCCTGATGTCTCAGTCTCTAGTGACAAAAGTCTCACTTTGACTGGCTGCAGGAAAGTTGTGAAACAAGCTCTCTGTAGCTCTTCCTTGTTTCATCACTGCGAGTCATGCATTCAGTGTCTCTTGCCCTGGCTGTCATTTCTTGTCTGAGTTCTGCATTCACAGATATTCACAGTACAGTTGACATGGTAAACTGACCCATTGTTTTTCTCTGTTTTTAGGTTGCCTAATCTACCTTCTAGACCTCTTCTGCAACTCCACCAATCCCACTGTCAGAGAGAAGACAGCTGAACTCTTCGCCAAGATGCTGGCAGACAAACTTGTGGGGCCTAAGGTTCGAATCCTGCTCAACAAATTCCTGCCTCCCATCTTCATGGATGCCATGAGAGACTCAGCCGAGGCATCAGTTCATATGTTTGAGGGTGAGATTTACTGGAAAGTGTGTTCTGAGATTGTAAGTCAGTGTATGAATGATAAGGCAGCAGTGCAGATATTGCCGATGGATGCAAGGCTGTGAAATAATTGTGCAGCTGAAGCCATTGATAGGCCCATAGAAAGATAAGGATCTGAGAGATTGTGACATGAGGATTAGTAATAGTGAAAACATTGTGTAATGCTTTTGTTGCGAGTGCTGGCAGCTGACTGAACAGTATGTAACAGTAATAAGGGACATATTCTGGTCTTGTCTTGTTGGTCTACTGTGGTTTATCAGTGTGAAATGGGGACCAACCAGGCAGGAGTTCTATGAGTGAGAACATCTCATAATGCATTTGTCCTGGATGCTGGCAGCTGACTGAACAGTATGTAACAATAATAAGGGAGATATTCTGTTCATGTTATGTTGGTCTACTGTGCTATACCAGGGTGAAATGGGGACCAATCAGGCAGGAGCTTTATAGGCAGGTGCCACATAAGATGTAGTGCCTTGCTCACACTATGAACCCATAATTAGAAAAATGTGTCTCCTTCTGCAAGAATGACATTACTGTGGGACGTTCACAGAATGAATCTTGTCAGTTTCATCTGTTTGTCTTTTTCCCAGGCTCCCATGAAAATCCAGAGTTGATTTGGAATGATGAAGCCAGAGAGAAAGTGTGCAGCACCGTGAAGAAACTTCGAGAGAAGTAAGTTTAAACACTGATTTCCAGAATTCTACCATTGCAAAACTGGAAGTAGTGAAAATGTGGTTGAACTACACTTTACAGCTCTGCTATGCCTTCATTTTCCTTTCATTGATAAAAGCGTCCCCGGTGTCTGTAAATGTTTGGTTAAGAGGGAGCTGGAGATTCAGCTAAAATGGTGATGCAAGCTAGAGTAGAATCTCTATAATAAATAAGATCATGGTGCTTGGAAATAATATACTCATTCCTGAGATACTTAATGTTGAAGTCCCCTTGAATTGAATTACAAAATGATAGAATGATTAAGGATCTGTGCACCTGAATTTTTATACTTCAGAACAAGGTATATTTATGAAGTGGGTACTTAATATTGAGTTGTCTCTGTACATGATTTGCTGTTTGACAGATATAATGTTCATGCAGATTCAGAGATTTGAAATTCATGTATATTAAGTGTCATGTATAGTTGTTAAAGCTGCACCATCCGATCATATGCTGTCGTAAGGCATGATCCACTACAAATGGCTATAAACACTACCTCAGTCAGGTGGATCTGCTCTCATATTACGAATACTAGGTATTTTTAAATCAGTTTTCTTTACCAGAATGTTATGAAGGACATTAAACTAACATTCTGCAAAGTTTCTGTGCCATATGAGATGGTTTACTTGTAAAGTTAGAAGGAAATAACACCCCAGTGTAAGTGTGCAGTTGAAGTCAGATGCCTGTCCTCTCTTTTTATAGCCCAGACAGGCCTTTAATTTTTTTTGTTCGTTGCAGCCAAGGGATAATAAAATTGTCTTATCCTACCTGTTGTATGCAAATATGAATCTGTGTGTCTATCTGTACATAGTCTTGACACAGACCTTCTGTCTATCCTCAGACACTTCACTGCCCAGAGGGATGATGCTAATGCCAAGTGGAGCATGAAAGAAGACTTTGAAGTGGTTTATTCAGATGTGCAAGGAGAGGTGGTGGTTGGAGGTGTCTTCCTGCGGCTGTTTATTGCCAACCCAGCCTGGGTGCTGCGACGGCCCAAAGAATTTTTGACAGAACTTCTGGAACAGTGGTCTCAGGCCACAGGTTCAAAGAACCCCAATGTGAGTGAAAAAGGGAGGGAAAGTGTTGTTGTTGGTTTAAGACACAGTCTGACGTACAGGGATGTATATTTGCAGGTATTGTTCCATTTTGCTGGTACTTTGATAGCTGTGGAATTCCGAATTCAATAAAGTTAATTTAACCAAAACACAGGTTATATCAAGAATAAAGCAATATGTTATACCAATATAAATCTGGTAATTATACTTCGTAGAAGTATTAAAAATGGACCACTGCTTGGTAACCGATGTAGCTGCCACCTAATCTCCCTAGTTGATCTATTATCACAGGCCTTTTGATGCCATGATCACCTGAATAGTCTCTCTTGTTGGGAGTTTTTAATAAGAACTAGCATGGAGCAAGTTCGTCAAAGCTTAACACATCTTTTGACACCACCTTGTCTTAAAAATGAAATGTTCCAGACTGACTGTGTCCAGCCCATAAGCCATATATTTTAATCCAGCTATAACAACACAAGTTAGGACTTACTAGTGAAATGCTCGGTGTATCATGGCTGTGTGTGATAGTTATTTTGATAATACATAGATAGAAAGGAACTCTCTTTATTAGGAGAGAAGATTTGCAGAGAAAGATACCACACCATCTTAACATGTGTTTCAACTCTTTGATTGCCTTATACTCAAAGGAGCTGGGCCACATTTGTCCCAAATGTCCTTTTGTTGACTTTTTTGCCTGGAGAGGGATTTGAATCTGCAACCTTCACACTCTTGTTGCTTGCTTCTACAGAATGAGATGCTGGAGACTCTGACCACTGCCACTGTCTGCCTATTCCAAGCCCACAGTTCCCTCTTGGACCAAGTTCCCTCCCTGGGCTACATCCCGAGAGTGTTTGGTGCCATGTCATCCAAGAACAATGCCATTCCTAAATCAGCCATCCAAGTTGCCCATCAGCTGGCCCAGAGTGATGTAAGAGCAAGTTTCTATTTTCTTCTGCTTTTCTTTTGTGACAGTTGTTTTATCTTGTATTTATCATTAGATATACAATCGACTTCTCATAATTGCAATCCAGACAGTAGCAATTTTGTTTAATCACAACATTTTCCACATAATAAAATATAATGTTTCTATACAAAAGTTGCGGAATAATTGCAGCATCTTTTGTCCATAACTTTTAACATGCTGCCTAGGAGTTGCAATAAAGTGGAGTTGACTGTGCCTTGGGACAGTACATGGTTAACATTAGGAATTATTATACCTGCTTTATTGAAAAACATAATGTATGCATATCTATGAGGAATGAAAATATCTGTATGATATGGATAAGTCTTAAAACTGATATACCTATCAGCAGCCAGCTTCACTTAGAGCTGCAAAACCATACACAGAACATTTCAGATTTCTCCAGATTCCTGAAACCGTATAAACACTATAATAACAGTTGATCACTGTTCACAAAATACATTTCCAGATAGCTGACCATTCAGGTATATCAATCACTAGTTTCTACTTGCTCAAGTAATAAAGTGCAAGCATTAGACCATTTTCTTTTGCCCAAAACTACAGTGTGCAGAATATTTGTTTCGCAGATTCTTCACTGTTAGAGGTATACTAACTTGAAACGTGCACCCTATCAGTAGCCTACCTTTATCTTCCTGCTTTGTCTTTGCAGCTATGTATACGCAGCATGGCCACTATTGAGTGCATCGGTCCCATGAAGACAGCCATGAGAATAAGAAGAGACATCATTGGACTGGCATCAGAAGCGCTATCAAAGATGTTTGAGAAGGGAGAAGATGAGCTGGTACAGCAGGTAATGGTCAAAGATGATGACCAAATGGGATGTCATGGTCATAAAGTGAGAGAGGGGTATTACTTGCCTGATAGAAGCGAATTCTTGGAGCAGCATGGCCAAATGGTTGTTGTATTGGAACACGAAATTCAAAGCTCATGGGTTCAATTCCCAACCACCGTCTCATTCCACTGGTCTGTAAAATAAGTGCCTGGCTATAGGCAGTGAAATGTAAGGTCAGAATGCTAGTGATCAACACCACCAACTGGCAGCAGCACTATATGTGTACTCCCCAGGCAGTTGAGAAAGTCCTAGAATGATCTAGCCGTCTGGAGTGTAACAGACATTAGCTTGGATATGAGACTTATAAATGCCATTATTATTGTTATAAAAACTGTTTTATTGTGTATTTCTGTCCAGGCACTGAATGCAGAGCTGATCCCCTACTTGCTGAAGTTGCTGGAGGGAGGTCTTGAAGCTCTCGACAATCCAGCATCCACCAAGGCTCAGATTGTCAAAGCTCTTAAGGCCATGCAGAGGAGTCTGGCCCATGGAGAGAAGGTGAGGATAGTCAGCAGTGTAAGAGAAGAGAGAAGAATGGGATGTATTGAATAGATTGTTTTTTATTGTCAGCTCCAATGAGGCTTACCTCCGGTTGAAACAAATTATATGTAGATAGCAAATCTTGCCTCTAAGAGTAAAAAATGTATCCGCCAATAAAAACCAGTGGAACAGATCTTATCAGCCAATCATAATTTTCTAACAGGAAAAGTAGAAGGTGGAAGTAAGGATTCCTGGAGTTGTGGCATGCAATGCAGAATGACCACACATGCATAATAACAAAGAGTGGTCTGTAAAAATAAGGACAGAATGGGAAGGTAAAAGAGGAGGGAGGAGAAGGGAGGGGAGAAAATAGTTGCTTTCTGCATTCAGTTCTTAATATTAGATAGAAGGACAAATCATATGGATAAGAATGTTGAATGAATGTTTTTTTTCTCAGAGGCAAAAGTTCTAGAATCTTGAGAACAGACGGGACAGAACTCAAACAGTATTGTACTTCAGGTGTAGTTTATGTCATACCACTAGCACTGGTTTATGCAGTAATGGCATGTATTCTCAGAAAATTTGGGGTTAACAAGCTGAGTATTTGTCTCTAATTTGAGCATCATTTTTTTGGCTCTCAGGTGAATGAAATTCTGGACAAATCTCCAATCTGGAAGGAATACAAGGACCAGAGGCATGATTTGTTCATCACAGACACAAACATTGCTGGCTACCTTACAGGTGAGGAACAAGTTTATGGTATTGGTGTGGGTGGCTGAATAGTGTGGTATGGGCAGTAGCAAAATGAGGAGGGGAGTGCAGTTGTCGCAAGGATTGGGGAAGGGCTGGGCCAAAGGGAACTCACATTCAGAAGGTAGGTCTTTGCAATTTATTGATTAGATTTAAGAAAAGAATTCTGCTTTCCTGTGGAAAGATAGGGATTAATGATTTTTCGTCACCAATTTTGGACATCCGACCTAATTCAATACCCTTAAACCTGTTGGTCATGTACTGACTGCAAACTGCTGCCCAGCAAGTGACATGCACTACACTGCAGTTCTATTTATTCGAATACAGTAGCTTGCATATCACTGTTTGCATGCTCTACATTGCACCACAGCACACTTTTTGAACAGAAGGCGGTTGGATGAGAGAATGCCTCTCATAATTTTGTTCCCTGGCCTAACACATAGAATGGCCACTCTTAATCTCAACCACATAACTGGGACCAACAATATATCCCCTAAGGCCTCTTGCTGCCCATTTTATAATAATTTGGGATCTGTGTGTGAAATGTATGGATTTTATACCTCACAACCAAGCGCACAAATCCAACTACAGATTTTGCCCCTTATTTATTTGCTTATTTTTTTTCAGGTCCCACAGGCCCAAGTGTTGCAGGTTACCTGACTGCAGGCACCATGAGGTCGGCCATGCCAGATGCCCCACCCCCTATGATGGACCACGACCACCACGATGAAGGTCACTAGCTTGAACCCTGGGTGTCACGTCAAGGTGCCCTTCAGCAGTTCTCACCTCCCCACTAGTACATCTCTTGCATTGTTGATACTCTCATTAGTGTGGCCTGTTGTGCATAACAGGTCAAGGTCATGTTGAGGTCAAGCTGTTATTGATTGTTGCTTCCTAAGCAGGCCCAAATGTAATGTAATATTAAGTGCAGCATGTAAGGCAAGGTTGTAGCATAGAGGATCATTTTAAGGTGATAAATGTGTTGCTTATTTTTAAAAGTACTAGCAAAGTTCAAGGTCATTGTTGACTGCTCTGACTCTTCAAGGTCAAATGGGTGCTGTTGAACTCTTATTCCTATTCCATTTAGCTTCATTCATACTTGTGAATGCTATAAGTAGATCAAACACTAGCTCATTCTGTCCAGCACAGCCATAATATAGGTCAGCCTTGGTGTAGGTTTAGCTTGTTATAAATTTGGGACATATATTTCACTGCATTTACTAGAGCTGGTTCTAGGTCACCCAACAGGTATAGCGTGTGGTCACAATCATAACCAAGTAATTGTTGATCCATCTGGATACAACTCTTCTTCTTCTTCTTAAGCTTTTAGCTTCTGGCAGAGTGTAGCAGCTGATCCGCAAAAAGCCACCAAGCTCGCATATCTCTTGCCCATCACTCTATGGCCTTAACTGTAGCGCTTGGCTAAAGAGTTCAGGGTAATTTTTTTTTTTCTGAGTCTTTTGTTGATAAGTCTAGTTTCAAGACCAGGGTTGGATAAAGAGTTTCAGGTTAATTGTTTATGAGTTCTTTACTGCTGGAAGCAGCTGCAGCTAGTTCTGGAAGTACAGTGAGGATAAGAGAGAGGATGTGGTGACCGATGAAAAAGAAAGAGAAGATGAGGAAAATTCTCACAATGCGCTTAAAAGTGTGTTGAGAAGAAAATAAGGAGAGGCTGTGGATGTGAATAAGTGTAAGAGAGTTACAGTTTGCTTACCTCATAGTGGATGGTTGTGAATGGGAACGGAATGGTGGGGAGAAATACGTGGTTGCCTCAGTGCAGTTAACATATATTTTACAAAGATAATACAAGCAGATGTAAGGGTTATTGCGCTGAAGTTATGATGTGTGGGATGAAAGAGGTAAGGGGAGGAAATAAAGAGGAAAAGAAAAGGGAAAGGGCAAAGAGTGAAGTAAAGGTGAGTGAGACAGATGAGCTGAAAGGAGATGAGGATGAAGATTATATGATAATGTACAGCGTACAGTGCTACTGTCTTTCTAACTGGATCGTTTGTCACATTGTGATAATAGGGGTGATGTCTGTTTCTCTTAGACCAGCTCAGCTCTCTTCAGAACCAGGCATGATTCCTGTGTGTAAATCTATATGTTTTGATTTAATTATGAGTGTGTGAAACTTTGTAACATCACCTTTGTTCTGTGCCCACCATCCTACTCATCCTCTTAACAGCTCTGAAGATATTGTTACAAAACAGTTGTTTGATTTATTACAGTGGAATTCTGTCACCACAACCTTTGCCTGCCATGTAAAACCATGATTAGCTCACTTCCATTCAACAGTCCCGATTGCTTTGCTTCATGAAAGAAGCACTCTGAATAACACAAAACTGAAAACACATCCTGAGTAGCTTGGCTTGAAGGGTGGGTCTGGTATCAGAATTCCACTGTGGTGTGATTATGTTATGTATAGAGCTAATACATTCTGATTGCAGCATTTCATGGGCTATTTTTATGTTTTTCATGAGAATTTTGACATAATGCTAGAAGTGATTTTTCTGTTCCATGAAATTATTCTCTTTTGATTTCAAATTATGCTTCGTTGCTCATGACAGTGCATTGTTTATGTGAGGGCAAAAAAATTATTTATGTTCTCTTTATTATGAATTTTCTGTTACGTACAGTTTTATTGATGATGAAAATGATAGCAAGGTTTTTGGCCTTGTATCCAGGCCATACATTTGTTTACTCATGGAAAATCACATGTTTATTTATATAACCCCTAATAACTATTATGTTAGTAAATTGTTCTAAGTTGATTACCACTCTGAGTTCTCAGTGTTCCCTCATGGAGGTTATAAGAAATGTTTAGACTTGTATTTGCAGATGATACCTGATACTCATAGAAATATGCTATTGTAATTCAGTACTTTCAGTCTCTTTTTGTTTCCCGATTTCCCAAAGATACCTTGGTGTGAGGCTTCACACCACAATATGTCCAGTATGTGTGTATCAAATGGGTAAACAGTGAAGAGTATTTCAGTCTTACCGACACAGGAGACAAACGTTTTATGCGGGAAATGAATGTTATGTGTGACAAAATGTCGACTTAAATTTCAAAGAATGGTATTTTATTGTGCGCAGATTCTGTATTAATTTATTTTGTGAGTACTTAGTGCGTGAATAAATTTTTTTGCTTGATTTGACCACCATAACTATTTTATTTTGTGAAAACATTATTTTATTGAAGCTTGTGAAAAAGAAAATATAGGGGGTTTTAAATCCCATGGAAGATTGAGGACTGTTGCTTTTTTGTTGTTTTTTTTAACTTCTCCTGTCAAGTTCTGTTTCTGTCAGGGCCAGGATCAATATGGATCAATGGCAGTTTTCATTAAGGGAATGATGTGTGCTCGATAAAACCAATTAAAATTTGTCCTCATATTACAGAGCTGAAATATTTTCAGGATGGAGAAGAAAACAAATACAGTATTCAAAGTGAAAAGACGGGAGACTGAAGTCTTTGAGACACAAGATATCAAATGCATGTTATCCACTGAAAGCAACAAATTCATAACTGGGATCTCATGTATCGAACAAAAGGGCATTAACATGTAGAGTTTTTGCTCAGAGGACAAGCATGTTACTGCAACCAGGAATATGGGTTAGAGAACAGTGTGTCGGAATCAGTGAGGAAATTGACGTCGTGCAAATAGTTTTTTCAGTAGTCTTTTAGTATTATAGTCTTTGTACATATAACTGCCATTTAAGTTTCGTTAGCGCCATAGTGCCTCTTGAGTTTACACTGTCCAGCAGTGTATTGTCTATAGTGGCCTTCTTTCATTCATGAAGAGATGTGTTTTCATTTTGTGCTTATATTTTGTCCTACTTTTTGTTTAGTATCTTGTTTTGCCTTTTTTCTGGACTGAACCTGAAATTTATCCAAAATTGAGTGCTTTGTGATGCATTGTGGTCTTTGATGTCATATTACACCACATTTCACCATGATCATTTCAGTTTCTGTTTAAAACTTAGCACAGTGAACAAATGGGTTGCAGGATTATTGTTGACAAAGTTCATTATAGAGAATGACATATTCTCTTCATCAATCATAGATTCATTTCTTTCCCATTCTTCCAGTATTTCCTTTTCTTAAAGCAAATACTGTAGGTGAAATTATCCTACAGGAGACTACTGTTGCTTTACTGCATGTGAAGGTAGCCCATATAGTCTAGTCAAACAAGCTTATAATGAAAGTCATGGAACACATTAAACTGCATTACACTGTTCTGAATGAAGGATACTTGGTGATGTCCCTAAGCTGATCTAATCTACCTGTCAGTTTAGTACCTGCGGAGTACAAGTGTCGTAAAAGGGTGTTTACAATAAGCGGGTCTGAGTACATGCAGTCAGATGAATTGCTGTGGAACCTGGATAGTAAACATGCCCAGAATACTTACTATTGAAGGGCTTTTGTTATCAAAGTTCACCTGAATAATGAAATGATGGAATATTAATCAGGGATGCCACTCTTCTGAGAATTCTCGGAAATCTGAGAATATGGGCGGCTCCGAGAATGTCATCCGAGGTCCGTCCAGAAACCCGTGATGACTCTTGGAAAAAGGAGATTCCCAAATTTTATCTGAAGTTTCAGTACGACTGCCGTACAGTTAGAACAGAATTTGTCATAGACATAGGCGTTTCAGTACGGTCGACGTGTGGCTGGACAGATTAGAATAAATAAAAGGTCTCTTCAGGCCTTAGTAAACGCGTTTCGTAAATTACGAACTGTCATGGAAGCGGTTATTTTGGTTTCGAAAATTCATTTGGAGAACGGAAACCATACAAGACACACACATTTGGCTTTATGCTTCCCAGTGCACGCTTTCTTCTTTGGAAATTGCCGTGTAGGCCTAGCTTCGGTAGTTCTAGTACGGCTAATCGTCCGTCGCTTTTGCTCAACTTCCTCAGGCGATGTTGGGGTTAAGCTGGTAGATGTCTCAGAATACGTAGATCTAAGTTGATTTACAGAGATAGTCTGAATTATGATTGAAAGCAAGAGATTCATGCAGCAAAATCGTTTATGGCCATCCTAATTGGAGCTTTCTTATCAAATCAGAACCCAAGCACTTGAAAAAACAAGATTTTGAAGCAGCCTGTCCTAACCTTTGTGTTTACAAAAAAAATACAGACACTTACAAAGAACATGTTTGAATGACTGATCAGGAGAATCAGACTGGATGATGAGTTTTATTCAAACAGCCTTATCTGCTGCCTGATCCATGATAATTATGGTTTGACAAGCCTGCTTTCAATTTCTCTACTGTATAATTATGTAGTAAATATAGGGGTCTTCATATTTTAAAGAGATAGATTAGCTTTATTTCTTTATTGTTTAAGAAGCTTTATTTAGAGATTAAACATGATTTGGTTCTTTGAAAGTAAAGGTTTCAGGTTAGAGACACCAAGTCCACATGATTTCCAGTGAAGCCGCAAAAGAGAATTTTATGAAAAGTGAGTGGCATCCCTGTTAATAAATCCATGCACATGCAGTTCATCCTTAGCACTTTCTGTACCACAGCTACAATAGTATGTCCAATTTTACTTTATCTTGGTGTACCTGTGTCACAAAAATACAACTAAGCTGTACCACATGTTCTTGTTATGAAAGGATCCTTGAGACTGAAAGGAGAGTTTCCTTGACAAGGCTGTGATACATAAAGTGTTAATGAGATATGCTTATAAAATGAGCATTTTTTTATCGAGGTTCCACTATTATAACTCTGGTAACATTCATAATGCAAAATTGGAAATCAGTAAATAAAATCCCATCCTAGAGAAATTGATGGTGAAAGTGAGTGAACTAGAAACCTGAGGGAAAAAAACTATAAAACTAATATGAACATATTACCCAACACATATGCATTAGGCATGTTTTCACTATTAGGAAGGCAGTCCATAGATAGATTCTCAGGGTTTAAGATTTGAAAGAAATGTGGTTAGGCATGACTGAAGTGTTGTGGAGTTGGTGTTGAACTCTCATATGAAACAAATTTGAGTCATGAAAACTTTGGTAAAAAGGATAAACCTTTGACTTTTATACGAGAGAGTCAGCCAATGTCTTTGAAACAAACCTTTTGTGCAGCTGAAAATGAAGAGCTGTTATTTGAGTGCAGAACAGCAGGAAAGCTCTAACGAAACTCAAAGTTTGAATTTTGAATTTACACTCAGTTCCTTTTAAGTTCTGCCTAGTCTTTACCATAGAAGGGAGATGCATTATGTTAAGGACAAAATGCAGTCTGTATCCAGAGACAGCTTGCGATAATGAATAAATGTTTCTTGGAACTGGGCATAATGCAGGGTTGAAATTTGTATGAGAGAAAGTGCATGTTGCCGTACTGCTAGACTCATCAGTCTAATAGTGCAGCTTGCGTGTGTGTGTCAGGGGTATGTGCGTGTCAGGGGTATGTGCAAGATCACAGTGTTGCTACGAGTCTAGTAGATGTGTCCAACCACCCATTGCTCTCCAGATGTTTTCTACCATCTCCCGTTGCACAGCCTCATCCTCCTTAGCGGTAAATCATGTTGTCCACACACATTTGCCCCACATTTTCAGTCTTGACCATTTTGATTTTGAGAGATGGGTGACGTCATAGAATATTTTGTTTAATGCTATCATGCTAATTTTTTTTTTTTAATGATAGAGTGGTATAACACTGCATCACTCATAAATTATCATCATTTAAATTATTTCTACACAATTTGTATTAAGTCCCATCCATGATATAGTATTTGTGTTGATATATAATATCATACTTCACAAAAATGAGGTTTGGAGAAGAATACTATTTATTCACCCATTCTTAAGCATGAAGGGAGCAGACTCCTCATAAAATGTGCAAGACCATAACTCTTATAATGCTAAGCCTCCAGCCTGGCAAGAGTTGCTCAGTAGCGTCAGTGTATTATGCCATGTTATTACCTTATGTGTTACTTACCAGTTAGCGCTTTGATTCCAGGTGGCCATTGGCCAAGTCTGTCATCTGCTTCTCTGGGTTGGACAGAGCATGGTAAGTGACGTTAACCTTCACTTCATGTATTTTTGTGATTAGAGTGACTAAATCCAGCTCTCACATTAGAGGGATTAAGTTTTTGAATTAAGGTTTGTTATGATAATGTCATCAGGACTGCCTCATCCCATATGGGTATAAGAAACAAGAGGTATTACAGGACACTTCAAGCATTTGAATTCAATCATGCCCTCCACATTGGAGAGCTATTTTTCTGCTTACTGTCCTCCAGTACATCACGATAAGAAAACTTAATATAAACTTAGCTAGTATTTGTAATATGAGAACAAATCCATCCCAGTCAAGATAGTTTCTATGGCCTTTTGCAAGCAGGGCTTGCCTTTCAGTGAGTGGATGGCACAATTTTAAATCCTGAATAAAATGAAACAAATATTGGTATGTGACCAATGTTGTGAGATGTGACTTTGTATGTCAATACAAATGTTACAGAACATATAACATATTCCCATACTGTATGTGATGATTGCACATGGCTAAAAAGGTTCTCACATCAGGGTCACTACACTGAGTCCCTGATATCCTTTCTTTGCTCATTTCGTTGCATCTACTGTTGAATTTATCACTACATTAACATTTTCTGTCACATTATTCCAAATTGTTCACCTCATTTAAGATAAGAATAGAGTGCTTAAGCTGTATAAATGATGTCACATTATGTGCCGATGTTATTGTTAATTAATGAAGAATAAAGTTGTTGTCTGCGCAGTGTTGGACTGGTTTGTTATGTGAATATCATAGTGTGCTTTGGTACAAACACAGAAATTGAGATGCTTGCATGAAATAATGTAACTATAATTTAAGAATGGCCATGCTAACCAAGGTGACTGAGATGAACACTTAGATATCTCTAACACACTCAGAATTTAACACCAAAATGAATAAGACAAGATGAGATTTGGAATGGTTTAAGTGATATCAGTCTTGAAATTCAAAGATGTTCTACATTACTGTAAAACTGTAAAATAAAAGTGCGTCATCTGTGGAACCTGTGGCAACATATGGAGGTGTTGTATTATAACAGGAGGGTACAAAAAGAAACACTGCTCGCTTGAAACTGTTTCATCCTTTCATGGAGTGTAGGACCCATACTTAGTGGAAGGACCCATTCTTAGTGGAAAGACCCATACTTAGTGGGAGGACCCATACTTAGTGACACCAATTAGTGTGAAGTGGCCATGCTGGAAATAGGTAATTTTCAAACATGCACATGGAATTTTAACATTAGTAGCACTGTGGTGCACCTGCATTCCACATAGTGTACTCTCCCCAACTGAGAGGCAGCTGCAGGAGTTTGATGCTGTTTGATCCTGGGTCTCCATGAACATGCAAAAACAAACAAGTTTGAGGTTTGTTTTTAAAGGGGTAGCATATCAGTTAGAGCTGATTTGATGCTCCCTTCATTAGGGTTAAGTTGAAAAGCACATAATGATACCCGTATTTATAATAGGACTTAATGAATCCAAATTCCAGTTGATCAGTGCATAATTCAGTGTTTCTAAGGCACTGAAGTCTTTAAATAAACTTTTGATATTTTTGACAAGAAAAAGGAATTGGGACCAAAGCAGGGCAAGTATTCAGATTTTCCATATATATTGAAAATGTGACTTTTACAATCAAGCTTATTATGTAAGCTAGTGAATAGTTTTGGGGTCCTACAAAGGATTACCAATGAAGGAAGATGATAAAAGGTTTTTGTAAGGGTGAGTGAGAGATTACTGTGATTGTAAATCCTTGCCTACATGAGATTATTATCATACAAGACCTTTGTGCTGCTAGAACAAATTGATACTAAAGGCAACAGGCATTTTGTCTCACTCACGCCACATTTGCCCAAGTCAATTTTTGAGGTTTTGTGAAATTTAGTATACTCTATCTGTTGCCCAAAGCAAAATAGTGAGGCAGATGTGATTTTGCTTGTGAAATTGGGATATAATAATGAGTCTAAATCTTAAATTTGTCTCAAGAGAAAAAAGAAGATAAATGGAAGATCATAGTAATATAAATAAACAAAAATTACTTAGGCAAATGTGGAATGAGTGTGATGATTTGTTGTGTAATACTTGCATGTTAGTTTATTCTTTTTTTAGCTGCCTATAATGTGAAGGGCACCATGGCAAAATGCACTATACACCATTCGGGGGTGTGGCAAAACGGTCCAGACACAAGACATATTTTTTGTGAAAGCGAAATTTAATTCTGAATTAATGTAGACCAAATATCATTTAATGGAGTGGAAATATGCATGTATACTAAATACTCCTACCGCTACATGGAGCATGCAAAATAAGCCCAGAATTCAAATTGGTAGATAATGCATTTTGTCATGCAACCGTTAATGTGCTATTCATTTCCTACATTGTGATTTCACTTGCATTTATGCATGCCATGTGTGACTGTGCATAGAGTTTTTGTATGCCTGTGCTCATGCATGTGTATGTCTGTGTGTGTGCATGTGTGTGTGAATGAGAAAGGGCCCAGTCAGGCAAGTACAAATGTGTGAAGACATCTTTTTTCCTTCAATTATGATTAGGTCTTATTGGATATATCATGGTAAAGTTGGAAATTCCAGCTGTGACCCAAAAACACTGTGCATACATGAAGGATTTTTTTTTTTGCAGTTGGTTTTACACCTTTGTGTTTGGTAAAAGAGATTCATTTTACCAGTCTGGTTTAACAAGACAGACAAATGAATGCAATGGCTTGGTGCACTTGTTGCTCTGAAATGGTTTGGATATTGTAGGGAAGGGGATGTAAGGTGTGATTACATGAAATATTGCAAACCCTTTACTGCCCTGATGCAGATAGGGCAGCTGAGTCATTAGATAAACAAACTGTCAACTTGCGCCAGTACACTTTACCAATACAGTAGCACAGCAGAGGCTGTCCAAATCAGTTTTAACATGCATTAGCTCTAGCACATATACAGACTGAATATAACTATCCATGCTATGTGACTGAATCACATTGAATACAGTGTTACTGAAAGCCACTAAGGATAGAACTGGACACATTGTGCTGTTGCGACCCTTATGATTTCCAGTTGCAAAAAAATGGTGGTAGAGTTAAAGCTGTTTGAAAAATATTGTCTTCCAAAGTTGCATATACAGCACTGCAGTTATTTCCCAAATGATTTTGTCATAAAAGTACACATAAATTGCATTGTATAATTTTGATGCAAGATGACTTTAATCCTGATTGGTCTATAGATACTCAATTAATTTTATGCCTGAATTGCTTCGTTATTGGATGATGTCCAGTTATCTCTATGAATCTGCTGGATTTCATTAGTCAGTGTAATGTCCTTTATAAATGCTGTCGGGACAAGCCATCTATCTGTAACAAGTATGTAAATCAGGGTCATTGTGTGACCATCATATGTAAGTTGAGTTGTATTTACCTAGTTGTTTGTATGTCTTAGAATAATGATTACTCTGGTCAGGGATAACACACTTAATTTCCTCTATTTGGGTCGCTTCACTATAACATCATAACTAGCACCTTATCCACCACCCCTCAGTCAAAATTGAGGGATGCTAGGAATCTCAACAGCAGTTTTGAGGCTGCATAATGCATGTACAATCAACCTTGCTTAATCACAATCCACTTAATCACAACATTCCTATTATATAACAAATTGATGTACTTCTATATACAAGCCACTGGTTAATTTCAACACCTGTTAGTCCCAAGTTTTACCATCAATGTCAAGGAGTTTCAGTTAAGTAGAGCTGAATTAACGTTTGTAGGTCTGTAACTGAACAAATTTAAGCAAGAGGTGTTGTATATAAGGTGACAACAAGAAAAACATTCTGTGTCATAAATCTGCTGAGTGCAAGATCTGGACACTGAAATGCCACCAACATTTTTACATGTGTTCTAGAACTCAAAGTTTAATACGACCTAGCTGCATAGAAGAAACCTATTTGATATCCAGGTGTATAACAAATGTTAAGTTCCATCTGAATAATGAAGTGATAAAATAAAAATAAAAAGAATCCATGCATGTGAAATTCATGCCAAGTAACAAGATATATTTCTTAGAAGGAGACTTAATATCAAGATTCTACTATATATGGGCTTTTTCCAGTGTCTTGCCTCAGATGGACCAATTCTATGTGGTGGGTGAGAGGGACTTAACAGTGACTGAACAAAAGAAGTTACAGACTGAAGCTGTCTCATTCTGTTTGTGCAGATCGTCTATGTTGACATATAATGACTTTCTACACATATTAGCCTACCATTTTGTTTAGAATTTTTATTCAGATTTTGATGACAGTGATGGAATTCATAATTCATATACAAACAGAAAAACATAAGAAAGAACAGTATGAAAATGCAGAGACTGCATGATGGGCAGGAAAACATATACAACCCCAGCAAAGAAATATAAAATAAAGATAATGGAATACAATAGTAGACAATTAAATATCACATGTGACTAAAACTGATCTAAAAACCAATTAGTAACAATTTTATGAGGTTTTAGACCTCTTCAACTACTAAAATCATTATATACAGTTGCAGTTTTCACCAAACTTCATTTATGAAAAAGAGGATGTTATGTATGCATGAACACAAAAGACCTGTATAGTATGTTATGAAAAGCTGTTGCAGTCAGTATGATCAAGGCAGTGTTAAATTGGAGACTGTTAATTAGTTGGAATGCGTTTGAGGGAAAATAAAAAGGGGGGNGGGGGGGGGGGGTGGCAGGATAGCAACAGCTGCACACAGCAGGTGAGCTGGCATGGTAAACTGGATTGACAAGTTAAGAGTTCATGTTGACAACTTTGTATAAGGAATACATGTACATGGATGTGTGCACATAACAATAATTGGAGCAACTTCTTTTTTTTTCAGAGAGGTAAGGATTTGTGCAGGACCAGGAACTGAGCGCATTTTGTTTTTCTAAACCTTCACTTATTCCTCTTAACTGAAAATACCTGTGTTATAGCTGTGGGCTTAAAAAATAATCATTGTCATGAGGGTTGATCCTAGCAGGTGTATAGTAATGGGCGTTAACTGAACATGGCTCTCCATGGATTAACACAGACATCCTTAGGTGTAGCTGAATAACTTCACAACACACTGAACAATGGAACCATTCAACTGGTAATTTAATGTTATGAAAGGACGCTCTTTTCTTAGATGTGTTTATTTCTGATATAAATAATTCCGGACACCGATTCATCTTTTTGCTGGGGAGAGTTTTTTTTTTAATGACTTTACCCTACACAGCTTTGGTTGGCTGGCTGGTAATATGTTTGATAGTCTAGGTAGTTGCTCTAGGGTTGGCTGGCTGGTAATATGTTTGATAGTCCAGGTGGTTGCTCTAGGGTTGGCTGGCTGGTAATATGTTCGATAGTCTAGGTGGTTGCTCTAGGGTTGGCTGGCTGGTAATATGTTTGATAGTCTAGGTGGTTGCTCTAGGGTTGGCTGGCTGGTAATATGTTTGATAGTATAGATGATTGTTCTAGGGTTGGCTGGCTGGTAATATGTTTGATAGTATAGATGATTGTTGTATGTTGGCTGGCTGGTAATATGTTTGATAGTATAGATGGTTGCTCTAGGGTTGGCTGGCTGGTAATATGTTTGATAGTATAGATGGTTGCTCTAGGGTTGGCTGGTTGGTAATATGTTTGATAGTATAGATGATTGTATTAGGGTTGGCTGGCTGGTAATATGTTTGATAGTATAGATGATTGTTGTAGGTTGGCTGGCTGGTAATATGTTTGATAGTATAGATGGTTGCTCTAGGGTTGGCTGGTTGGTAATATGTTTGATAGTATAGATGGTTGCCCTAGGGTTGGCTGGCTGGTAATATGTTTGATAGTATAGATGGTTGCCTGAGGGTTGGCTGGCATAATTATGGTCACAATGTCACATTGGCCTAGGTCATTTTTGTTTTTTTTGAGGTTTCCAGAAATTGGGTGCTCAAAGCAAAACAATGAGATATGGTTCAGCTTGTACAATTGGGATATAATAACGAATCAAAACTGTACATTTGTTTTAACAGGAAAAAGAAGATAAATGGATGATCATAGTAATATAAACAACTCAGGTCAGTATAAAAATGACTCTGGCGGTTTTTAGAGACAATGAGACTTCACATAGTTGAATTCTAAGCTATAAGTCCATACTTTTGAGTTTGTTCAGTATTTGATTTTGTAATGTATTTGAGTTTGTGAATAACTTTTGATGTAGAAAATATAAGGGAGTCAGAACCACATTGACATGTATTCAATGAGTGTTGTTGTTGTTGTTGTTGTTGTTGTTGTTGTTGTTGTTGTTGTTGTTGTTGTTGACTTCATAAGATTCAAGGACGTTAAGTCCCTCTGCATCTGAAAGTTACTGAAAAGTAATCATAATTTCAATATGTCTGGGGTGGCCAAAAATTTTACTTAATTTCATGCTTCAGTAACTTCAGTAATTCAAGTTTGACGGAGATGAAATCTGGCACACATTAGCCAGCTGAGTGTTGTCTGCTAATGCTGGCAGTTTCACATATCTGTATGCTATGACTACATTATGTTACAGCTGCAAACATTAGAGACCTGATATCTTACAATGCCATATCGTATGGGCATCTGACACATTAATACCCGGCAGGTCTTTTTTTACCATGTGTAGTTACTTTTTTTGGCTGTGACAAGAGAATAGCACACAGATCAATGAAACTTGCCGCATTTATAGATTGCATTTGTTTGTTAATGTGCTTAAAAATGTTTCTTAGTTCTCTTTAATTCTTGAAGTTATTAGTTATTGGACTTTGAATTGAATTTTTTTTTTGGCCATCTGGTATATAAATGCACAGTATTATGAACCTCAAGTATGGGCGATGACTTTGCTCTTGAGGATGATGAAAGTCTTGTCTTGTCTTGTCTTGTCTTGTCTTGTCTTGTCTTGTCTTGTCTTGTCTTGTCATGTCTTGTGATTGATGAAACTTGGGATGAAGGTGAGTTTATGTGTTTGCATTTACGTATTTGGTTTTGCTTTTTCCATACTCTAAATTTTTTCTTCAATTGTAGATAATATATTATGATATGATGACTTAGTCTATTGAGTCTAACTTCCTGCCAGTCTCTTGTTATGCTTGTGTGGTATATAGTATACCCTTTTGTGAGTCTGTGGTGTTTTCTTATATACTAAGTAACTGTGTTATCAGTTAAGCATGTTATTACCACGTTGTTTGTTTTGAGGATGTAACATTGATTATAATCATGATTATAAATGATTATACCATGATTATGAAGATAGCCATGATGAAAATATAAATAACATTATGGATAATTATGATAATAAATGTGTNTCTTAGAGAGAGACCCTTGGGGAGGTGCAAGCGTCATGATTTGGGGAGCAATCGCCCTGAATCAAAGGATTGGACCAGTCGTCTTCCAGAATCTGGGTCGTGGACAAGGAAATGGGGTCACAGCTCAGCGATACATCGCCCAAGTTCTTCAGCCTCATGTGGTGCCCTTTTTCCAGAGGCATCAAAACTTTCTTTTTCAGCAAGACAATGCGAGACCTCACACTGCCCGTGCAACACAACAGTTTCTGGGGCAGAACAACATCAATCTTTTGCCTCCGTCCCGTTCGCCTGACCTCAACCCCATCGAACACGTTTGGGATGCTATCCAGAGAGAACTCAACCAGCTGAGACCACGACCACGCACAGCTCCTCAACTGGCTGCAGCCATTGGCCATGTGCGGGCGCAGATTCCAAATGGACAAATCAACACTCTAGTCAGTTCTATGACACGAAGATGCAGAGCTGTCATTGCAGCCAACGGAGGTCACACGCGGTATTGACTTTATGCTCCAAGGTCAAAGTCATAGACTCAATCCAGTGACGTAAAACAATTACTGAAACATTCATCCACTGACACGCTTACGAGTGTTGAAATTTGAAAAATTAAATTTCACTTACAAACTATGATAAACCGTTGTTAATTTTAGTGCACTCTTTTCGTTATTAATGTTTCGCGTTTCTTTTGCCTCTGAGTATATATATATATAATGGTGTTTGCTATACTTTTATCTTTGCCTCATCCAATGGGGTGCATACCACTGTTGATTCATGCCACATCTTCCTCCGAAGCCGTTAATAAGACGTTCCCGCCAACAAATTTGAAACCGTAACTGGTCGCCGCCCTATTACCAAAATTTTTCCTATCGGGTGGTGGCAAAAGACGTCTCTTTTCTAATAAACTTCTCGTAGGTGTGTAGTCTTCTTCACTGTGGATAGCGCGCACCAGCCAAAACGTACCTTTGGCTAAGAACTGCCCACGGAATACAAGGATGACCACTTTCGCGACGCCCTAAGGACCACACAAATGGAACTGGACCTTTACTCTTCAAATAATTCTGTAGCATGTCAGTGATTTTAAGGACAGCTAGGTAAACCTTTAAAGGAATAGTTCGCTGCAGTTTCCTAATACATCACTGTAAAAAAGTATCCGTAACATATTATGTCATATGCATCCATTTCCTCTGTTTTGGTACCGCAAGGCTTCGTTCAATGTGTCGGCAACTATGGTGCTCCTTCTCTCTCTTCACACCTCCACCAAAATATCCCATCCAAAGTGGGCAAGAATGTATTTATGTTGATGTAGGCTCCAAGACGATTAGTAGCTGCTCCAGTGCCTTGAGTGGGAAAATCCTTAATGAAATGTGATAATCCAACCCCATCCCTTCCCAAAGTTGTATATACATGCTCTTGTAATGCCTCATTCATGGCAAGTTGCTGCACACAGGAAACTTTGATTTGACTTCCCTCTGTCCTCCTTGTACCACAAACCTGGTACGAAGTAAGCAGGCTTCAGTTAAATCAGGCTAATCATGCCTCTCAGGGGCAATAAATAGCTGAGATTAAAAGGAGTGCCAGATGTCAACTGATTCTTATGAAGAAAATATTGTACAGTATAAACGCATAATTGCATCGTTTGCCTCAAGTGGAAGTTGCCACTAAGCGGAATCGACTGAGCTGCACACTTTGGAATGCCAAGAAGGTTCGTGACGCTGTAAATTCTCACATGGTCTTGAGAGAAGTAGAATTAGGGACTAACTCTTCACAGACGCGGCGAATTATGCCATTCCTGCAACGGTAAAGTAGGTCTAGGTCTGTCCTTAATGTGACCATAAAAAATAAGACAGAGATACAGCCGCGAAGACACGATTGATTGTTTTATGGGGAGAAACTTGTTTTCTTTCGTTGTACAACAAGACAGGGAGATTATTTTGTTTGCCTATGGCTGTGCCCGAGCCTTTGCGTTTTTCTTTACATTTAAATTCTTCAGCTATAAGAAGAACGATAAAATTGTGCGTTAAAGCAATTTTCTGCGACTGATTTCTTGCTATGAGTTGCATTCTCCAGAATTTCTTCTTGTCAGAATAAAATGTGTAGAATTAGCCAACAATGGACAGGTTTTACATTAATTTAGTCAGAGAATAAAACGTGTAATATCTATACCCATAAATGAATCACTGTATTTATCTACGAGGGAGAGAGACTTGCTCTTATTGAAATCACTTTTAACTGATTTCTTCGTGTGGAGGAGAATCAAATTTTTAAGAAGACCTTGTAAATAAAATGTTCACATATAAAACTACAGTAGGCTTAAGGTATGTCAGTACAGTATGTTTATTTCCAGGTTGCTCTTAACAACATATTAATGGAAATAATAACCTAAATGATTAGATGTCATCTTCATGTAAGAATACTCTGGGCAATTTCACTCAGTCTTGGTCTTTATATATAAAGAACAGAATTTCTCAGACTACTGCAAGCATTCATGACAGATCTCAGGGCGCCTCATGCAGTAAGGGCTTTCTGTGTAAGGCCAGTTGTGTACAAAGAAATTTCCATATTGCACTCAATAGCATTAAAACACCTCTTATAAACCTACATTTTGGCGCGACAGGACGCTGTTAACCGACTGTGTGCCATTCATTAAACGCCCGGCGCAAAAAAAAAACTTTGAAGAATAAGGACATTACCATTTTAAACCAACTTTTTACAAAATGCGCTCTCGCCATCATTAGACATGAACGTCACAAAAAGAACGTGATCAATGCGAAAGGAAAGCACATGCCAGATTTCAAGTTGATCCGCGCAGCGATGACGAGGCTAGGCTGCACACAAAATTGAGAGATTCATGATAGTTTCATGTCGTTTAAGTCTGTTGCTACTTCTTCCATCCTGACATATCACTGCAGAACATATGCAAGATTTTGGAGGATGTGGGCGAGGATATGGGCTTAGATGCTGCCAGTTAAGAACTATAGGAAAGCTTTCTTCTATTTTATCAACCCTGACATACCTCCCTCCCATCTTCGGCAAAAACAAACACATAAACAAACAAACAAAAACAGGAATAGTTTGGATGGACAACCAGATTATCCCTTGTAGAGTATTTTGGCTGGACAGTCAAAAGGCAAGTTTTCGTAAGTGATAAAGCCCAATGTTTCTCACCCATCAAAACAAAACTAAAACAGGAAGAGGAGGAAATTAGTTATGGACTACTTCATATGAAGGTTGAGTCTTTCTTGAGATTTTGAATCAACATGATGATCCACTACGCCATAATACATAAACTTTTGATAAAAAAAAACCAAAACAACACGGCTGCCGCATAGGGGAAATCACTCAGAAAAATGTTTGTCTCGGTTCAAAATACCATCTAGCCAGAATAGTCCGTATGGTGTATTCTGGTTGCCCGGTCAGCATACTCACTCCGAAGAAAAAGAAAATTGTTACAGACACAATCATTTCCCATGTCTCGCCCCGATTGTTCTCTAGCTGAACAAAATTAAGAGAACCCTCGAGGATCCTACCGATATCAGATTCACTGTATTTAAAATCCTCTCCGGTAATAGTCGGCGAGCACAGAGGCGTAAAACATACGTAACTTTAAACCTGTCGCACAACATCTGACGAGGTAATCAAGGACAGAGGTGTGTTAGTTATTGAATCTACACAAGAGGGCAGGTTGGATGCATCGTTGCAGTTTGTAATTACATCTATAAGTTGGTTATATTTACTGTTTGTGTAAGGTAAGTCCAATTTTTTCATAGTTTATAACAGCATAACTTAAGTCTATCTCTCTGTATGTTGACAAATCGATACTGTTTAACAGATAAGGCTGTATATGGATAGTACAATATTTGACTGATTATATAAAAGCTTAGCATGAGCGCCCATTCTATGTATGGGACATTAGGTGACAAAGATAAGATTATCTGCTACATGGAGATCCTTGCATTAATCACTGTGGTACAGTAGCAATACGGTGAATGAATGAGTAAGAACAAACAGGTAGAAGACTGGAAGCTTTGAAACACTGTTCTAGAGTAATAGCAGGGTTTAACAAGTTTATTAGGAATAAGCCCAGACCACAGACGTGGTACATGGGCAGAATACAGAATGCAACGGGACAGCACATGGACATTTTAAGCACTACAACTACTAACTTCACACGTAGATATTCCGAAAGAACATCGACCTTCAACCGTTTATTTTCGATCGCATTATAGTATTCACTTCCGTTCTTTGAACACGACTGTCTGTCTTTGTTTCAGTTTCAGTCTGTCTCTCTGTTTTCTGCCTGTCTGTCTCCCTCTGTCCTCTCTCTCTCTTTCTTTCTTTCTCTCTTCCTTCCCTCGCTCCCCCCTCTCTCTCTCTCTCTCTCTCTCTCTCTCTCTCTCTCTCTCTCTCTCTCTCCATCTGGCACGCATCTGCATGCAAGCACTTTTCATTTCTACCAACACACCACACCGGAACGTACTTCTGTACAGGTAGCACAATCATGTTATAACTCTACGAAAATATTTTATTGAACAGAAAATTGCACAATAGGTAAATGAAAGTACTTTGACAGAATGATTCAGCTGTACTAGTCTCAGCCTCGTGCTTAATATGAGCAGTCAGCAAATGTGTCAGGGTCACTGGTGAACGCTAGGCTTACTCGTGGAAGTTAAGGACCGATTCAGGTAGTGGCATTTAAGAATTAAATTATTGCTATGAAGTTAGCGTCCCTATGGTGTAGCAGTAACACGTTCAGATTTGCAAGCTGAGAGATCCTGGGTTCGATTCCCTGCAGGGGCATGAAATTTTCTAGTATAGGTTTTTTCGGCCTTTCTTCTCAAAATTCATGGTAATTTGGTAAAATCACCGGTGACACACTCCCCTAAAATAATATGTAACATCTGAAAAATAAAATTATCAGACAGAGCTCACATCACCCCCCCNGCCCCCCCCCCTTAATAATAAAGAATGAATACTTATTATAATTAAATGCCTTGCCACCAGGTTACGTTAGATAAATCTAACAGTTCAGCTCTGTAACTTTCGATCAGTACAGTCTGTGGACACACAAAAACAAAAAAAAGCCAAATGAAACACCAGAGAAAGTGAAGAGCACACAAGAAAATTCAAAGTTTAATTATGTCATTGGTTGATAGATTGTTTGCTTTAAATTTACATTCATAGCTCTTGCTGTTTGCCCACTGCCTGAATCGGGTTGTTGTACAAATATAATATAAACTCTCGATTAACATAGCATGGTTCGTAGGATCGGGTAACTGGAAGAGAAATAAGGATACAAGAATATGGGAGTATTTATTACAAACCAAATGTACATAGAAACAAAAACACACACACACACACACACACACACACACACACACACACACACACACACACGCACGCACGCACGCACGCACGCACACACACACACACACACACACACACACACACACAGTGGTTACGGTTATGCAACAGACACAGATGGCGGAATCTAAATATACGACAATAACAACAATATAGCACAATGACAGTGAATATTACTACGCAAACAAGAGTATTAACATAACCTATGACAGCATTTGAACAATAAACAGAGACATACTACAGAGCTTAGTCTACAAGTCATTCAGTCAAACACATAGCAAACCAAACAGTTTAACGTTCCCAACCTGGAGATAAACTTCTTAGAAGAGCATCATACTTTTGTTATGGCACTGAATCATTGGGCAAATCCACCTGTAATCTTTCTGTCGGCACAAAACTAGTCAAAAAGGCAGTATTGTGTCCAAGGAATATTCTCTCTCAAATGTCGATTAAATCTAAGCGTGCTCTGATCTAATCATCTGTGATAAAGTAATGGATTTATCAGGCCTGAAATTTGAGAAAAAATAACCGCACTTTTTCTTGGACATTTTCGCAATTCGTGAGGTCCAATATGTTGTTTTGAAGAATGGAGATTAGTCAGCCGCCACATGCATAGGAAACCTGTACAGTGAATTCCACGAACTCACCAGTGGCTGTATCCATAATCCATACGTTAGTTAACGTATTGCGTTAACCACAGTGAACACAACTAATGTTTTGGGAGTTTCCCATAGTTACCGCATTGCGTTAACTAACGTATGGCTTATGCATACGGCCACAGATTTGTAAACACCTGATGAGCACCTGGAACATTGAACATCATCCATTTGATTAAGAAGCCCTGAGTGACAAAATTATCAAAACAGAGTGATCAAAGAGAAAAGAAAGAGCTTGACAGGTGGTAATGACGACAGAAAAGCATAAAAATGATGTTTTTATCGTCGCTGTCGCGATTATTTTGGGCCATGAGATTAGTCAAACTCACATCAATGGAGATTTTTACATCTCAGAAGCAACTCAGTTTCAGAAATGTATGGAAATCTGTATCATCAAATGAAAAAAAAAAAAAAAAGAAAATCTTACAACGTTTAAATTTTCAGTTAAAATTTGAACTTTCTTGCATAGTCTTCATTTTCTTCGCTGTTTCACTTTGCGTTATGACAACTGTACCTATCGAGATAACGAGATGAAATTAGTTTTAATGTCGCTGTGACAAAAGTATAACACCTATATCAATGAAATTTGCAATAATTATATATGTCTCACATTAAGCTTACAATTTTATTAACTCTATAAGCTGTGAACTTTGAATGAAGTACACTAATGTTTTTGTTCCTTCTTTTATTGATTATAGTACACATCCTCTCTCTCTCTCTCTCTCTCTCTCTCTCTCTCTCTCTCTCTCTCTCTCTCTCACTCTCTGTCTCCACACCGGTTCCCCCTCCTTCCCGCCCACCCTTTCACTTCCCACCTCCATTCTTGCACTTTCTCCGTGTACTTTCTAAGGAAGCACTCAACCATGTAATTGTGCTGATAAAGCCACATTCAATTGTTCAAGAATATTAATTTTAAAAAAAAAAGCTGCTTAATTCGAGTAAGGTCGTAGAGCCGGTTTGAGTCTCCGTTTCCAGGGACATTTACAAGTGGTATCTCAAGATTCATGTTATGAAGCCCTTATTTTGCACTGGGAGATAGACAAACCAAAGTTGTTCTAGGTTTGGGATAAGTCTACAATTGTAAGAGTAAAAACAATTATATTGATATGATATCTAAGTATAATGAGTGTAGGCCTGAACCATATACTGCTAGACAAACGTAGATGCAGATATTATGTAAACATGTGAAAATGTAAATGTCTGTATAAATGCATCTCTTTTAGTTTGTCGAGCATGCGTCACAAAGATCTTACTGATGTACAGGGAAATTATTGCTTTTGTGTTAATTTAAATGTTAAATTTGAATAAATTTCTGAAGTCTTCGAATTTGCGCTGGCTCTCTCGCTCTTTCTTTCTCACTCTTTGTCATTCTCTTTTCCTCCCTCCTTCCTCCTCCTCTCTCTCCCTCTCTGTCTCCCCCATCTCTCTCTCCCTCTCTCTTTTTCTCTCTCCCCTCTCTCTCGCTTTCTCTCTCCCACCCCTCCCATTCCAAGCATTAATTTTCAACTTCTATTAATCTTGTAAGCATCCAGACAAATCCCAAGCCCATAGTTCAGACATATTGTTCATTCACTGATTCACGTTAAACTTTACCCCAAAAAGTATGATATAGGATTACTTGTATTCCTTAAGACGGATCTAATTCCTGCAAACTTCAGTGGGTATATTTTCACAAAAGATAAAACATTGCCTGAGGAAATGGATAGCTTACCTACCGAGAGTTAAGTATCAGAAATAGAAACTGTTGTCAGTGGCATGAATCAGATTTGTATATAACTATATATTATAACAAGCTTCAAGTTTCAAAGGTTTTATTAGGCCATAGGCCAACATAATGTATTACAATACAATATTGCATGAGTACAATCATATATATATATCATATATTTTATATTCAGAAACGTACGCCGGTGTAACCACTCTCACAGTGGTTCCATGATGATTTAAATTTTTTACTTGTGTTGCATAACTTGTTTCAAATATATGAATACCGTATTTCCTGAAAGTGCTGTAGCTGTAAAGTTCTAGACAGCTTGAGCAATAAGGATGGGATCTCTTACCATCGTAAGAATTACATTAAGTGGGCATGTTGACCGCTACTAAGGGTGCATTCAGCAGTAATAATATAATTTTTACCATATTAAGAGATCCAATTGTTTTGTTCTTTTTATTCGCCTCTGTTTACTGGGCAGGCATGAGTCAGAGGCCCATCCTATGCCTATCCTTACAATAACAATCGAAAACTCGCGCCTAAATATGGACATATATACATGACGTTTCACCACCCTTCCAGTCATGATACTCAGAAGTGAAAAAGATCCCATTGTTAATGCTCAAGCTCTCAATTCGAAGAAATAACTAATCGCCTTTTAACATTTATTTGAAACTATGCATTGCGTGGGTAGCAAGCCAAAAGTTGTACCACGATTTTTTTTCCTTAAGAGCTTAGGGGCACCTGGGGCCCTGATGAGAAGGTAAGCAGGCCGAGGGATGGGCCTGATTCAAATTGCTCAGTTTGCTCTGGAGGTATCAAGATGTCAATGTTTTTTCCACTGTTGGCTATATTGGGTTTTACACCTCTCATTAACTTATCGAGGGGTCCCAAGCCAAAATACTTTCCTCACATGTTGTTTAGCCTTTCTTCCAAGTTTTGACACGAAGTAAAATGCCCCTAAACCAATTAGATTTTGAGAACTTCGGGCACTAAAACAGGCTACCTAATATTTTAGGCCTTTTCACTCAGTAAAAAGGGTAACCTTACTCACCTAGCAACAGCCACAAAGTCTATACTTGAGTGCCTAAACATTACGTATTTTGAGTCTACAAATGTATTTGCACCTTTCTAAGCCTCTGGAATTCAAATCCAACCCCTTTCCTTCTCCCCGTGGCCAGTTTTCTGATTTTAAAGGGTCTATTTAAAATTCCATATTTTTATCCCAGGTACTATTTTGGCTTCTTTATACCTGAACTAGTCAAAGCACCCGCAAATTTGCGGCGTTATCGTGCGAAGGAAACGACCAAAGTACATCTACAACATTATCACCGCATCTCTTTTTGTACTTATTGTCCTCAAACACTTCATTGTGTGTAAACATATCGGTTAAGCTGAAAAAAACAAAAAACAAAAAATTCTAAAAAGTAATAACTTTTCTCGATGCCAGCCTCTCCGATCAAGTAGTCATGAAGAGTGTCAAACCAAGGCAAAATAAGTTTGCGCGCATGAGTTTTGTAGCATGCGGTGCTTCAGGCACCGATTGATTTATAAATAATACAGCTTGCTTGAAGTTTGAAGTTTTGGCATGCCAGAAGAGATGCAGACAACAATATTTTGTTGATTACTAAAATCGAGTTTGCTTGAAGCTCACACTATCTGGGCGAAGCGAAGAACCAGAGATGGCCAGGTCTATCCGTACAGCCTTGCACTCTGCGGATGACATTTTGACCTATCAGACAGATTCAGATAGAAAGGCTCTAGTGGACAATGTGCAAGCGATGCTGGACAAGATGTATGAGTGGTGTGAAGCATCAGCAAACAAAATTAACCCTGAAAAGGAAGGGGCACAATAGTGTTCTCTTAATAACAGAGTTTCCAGGGCTGACCTTCCAACACCACAATTTGTGAACGCCGGGATTGAACGGGTCGCAGAATAAAATATCTTGGAATTACATTAATTGATCGTGCGCCTTACGTTCATTGAACATGTGGAAATGGTGGTGCAGAGGGTAAGAAAGGGATTGAGTGCGCTGAAGAGCGCGAACGCTGACATGGAATAAAGACTGCTCTTCCTGCTTTTTCAAGCGTTTGTCCTGCCGGTCATCGACTATGGTCTCGGGTGGCACAAGAAAGACATCACCTCCTTCGTGACGTCGTGCCTGCCGTGAAGGGGCACAGATTACGTAGAAGCAGTTCCTGGATGGCCGAAGCAGAGAAAACCATCACTGATGTCTGTATTCCCAAAGACATCCGACTGGGCCCAGACAGGATACCACAACTGCAATAATGAGACCTTTCACCTGGACTATCATTACACTGGGACGTCATTGTCGAGACTGGGCAGTAGGAGNGTAGTAGCAGTCAACATCGAAGGCAGCACGAATTTGACCTTTCACCCATGCATGAAGGTAACTGTCAGCCGCCGGTTCGGACGGCGCGGCTAAAAATAGATCGCTAGGGGCACTCCGTTTCAGCGAGCAGCGATCTGAAGCCTTACAATAACAATCGAAAACTCGCGCCTGAATATGGACATATGTGCATGACGTTTCACCACCCTTCCAGTCATGATACTCAGAAGTGAAAAAGATCCCATTGTTAATGCTCAAGCTCTCAATTCGAAGTAATAACTGATCGCCTTTTAACATTTATTTGAAAATAAAAAATGCATTGCGTGGGTAGCAAGCCAAAAGTTGTACCATGATTTTTTTCCTTAAGAGCTTAGGGGCACCTGGGGCCCTGATGAGAAGGTAAACAGGCCAAGGGATGGGCCTGATTCAAAATGCTCACTTTGCTCTGGAGGTATCAAGATGTCAATGTTTTTTTCACATTTGGCTATATTAGGTTTTACACCTCTCATTAACTTATCGAGGGGTCCCAAGCCAAAATACTTTCCTCACATGTTGTTTAGCCTTTCTTCCAAATTTTGACACGAAGAAAAATGCCCCTAAACCAATTAGATTTTGAGAACTTCGGGCACTAAAGCAGGCTACCTAATATTTTAGGCCTTTTCACTCAGTAAACAGGGTAACCTTACCCACCTAGCAACAACCACAAAGTTTATACTTGAGTGCCTAAACATTACCTGTTCTGAGTCTACAAATGTATTTGCACCTTTCTAAGTCTCTGAAATTCAAATCCAACCCCTTTCCTTCTCCCCGTGGCCAGTTTTCTGATTTTAAAGGGTCTATTTAAAATTCCATATTTTTATGCCAGGTACTATTTGGGCTTCTTCATACCTGAATATCATCCGATCAAGTAGACATGAAGAATGTCAAACCAAGACAAAATAAGTTTTGAGCGCATGAGTTTTGTAGCATGCGGTGCTTCAGACACCGATTGATTTATAAATAATACAGCTTGCTTGAAGTTTTTAGTTTTGGCATGCCAGAAGAGATGCAGACAACAATATTTTGTTGATTACTAAAATCGAGTTGGCTTGAAGCTCGCACTATCTGGGCGAAGCGAAGAACCAACTATCAGAGACGGCCAGGTCTATCCGTACAGCCTTGCACTCTGCGGATGACATTCTGACCTATCAGATAGAGAGGCTCTAGTGGACAATGTGCAAGCGATGCTGGACAAGATGTATGAGTGGTGTGAAGCACCAGGAAGCAAAATCAACTCTGAAAAGGCAGGGGCACTATCGTGTTCTCTTAATAACAGAGTTTCCAGGGCTGACCTTCCTCCACCACAATTTGTGAACGCCGGGATTGAACGGGTTGCCAGCATAAAATATCTTGGAATTACGTTTGATCGGGCGCCTTACCTTCAATGAACATGTGGAAATGTTGGTGCAGAGGGTAAGAAAGGGATTGAGTGCGCTGAAGAGCATGGCCAACGCTGACATGGAATAAAGACTGCTCTTCCTGCTTTTTCAAGCGTTAGTCCTACTGTTCATTGACTATGATCTTGGGGGTCTGACTTTGTCAGGGACTCAAATAACAAAGCTGGATCGGGTCTAGAATTAAGGCATGAGAACTATTTTGGGGTGTACTAGGGGCACATCAGTAGTCGCCATGCGGCACATGTTGGCTCTGCCCAGTATGCGCTAGAGACACAGGATGGCACAGGCCAAGACATATCTACGGGTGGCACAAGACAGACATCACCCCCTTCGTGACGCCATGCCTGCCGTGAAGGGACACAGATTACGTAGAGGCAGCTCCTGGATGGCCGAAGCAGAGAAAACCATCACTGATGTCTGTAATCCCAAGGACATCCGACTGGGCCCAGACTGGATACCACAACTGCAAAAATGAGACCTTTCACCAGGACTGTCATTACACTGGGACGTCATTGTCGAGACTGGGCAGCAGGAGCAGTCGACTCCGAAGTCCGACAGCTTATCGAGGACAACTCAAGACCCGGTGACCCTGTGATTTACACTGATGGGTCTGTGAAACGAGGGGACAGATCTGGATGGGGTTTCATGGCCAAATGCAATGGACGAACTGTGGCGGAGAGGAGTGGGGCATACAACCTAAGTACATCAAGCATGAGGATGGACGTGGAAGTCGCATCTGAAGCCCTCAGATGGCTACAAACAACCCTTTTCAGACATGCGGTCATTGTCAAGACTCATGCAGCATGCTCCAGAAAATCTAGAGTGGGCACTTTCGGGAGGACTGGCATCAGATCATACAGAGAAGTCACATCCGCTCCCTTGCGTGGATCTTCTGCCCAAGACACGCGGGAGTGACTGGAAACGAAAAAGCGGATGCGCTAGGTGGGTCAGGACCATTAAAAGCTGGCTTCCACTACGACACCCAGGACGTCACGAATGCCATTGGAGCGACCTATGGGGAGGAAGCCGGAGAGGAGCTCGACACGGGCTACAGGCGTGGCCAGGGGCGCACGTCACACCTGCGTAGCAAGTCTCGGAGGGCTACGAACCAGATATCTACTGGCACCATAAGTATTCACACCTTACGATGGCCGTTTGAAAGGGGGACGGAGTGTCTATGGGAATGCCCCGAACATGACGGTGTCAGTCTTGGGACAAGGTATTGACAAGATATTGCACTCTGAGTTCTGTATGAGTTCTCTTCGGGCATTGGACTTTGGGAAGGAAGCCTATTTTATTATTATTCTGCTATAGATACTGTAATGGGCAATTTCAATATTCAGCAGTTGGCTTTGACTCATTTTTATTGTATCGCTCCAAACTGATTAAAATGTACTGAGTGAGCCAGTCAATTTGATAAAGTTGCTTTTGCTTTGAAGAAATATTAATAAACTACATTGATCATTAATCAGTTGTGACATCATTTGCTTCAAGGCAACTGATACAACCCTTTGTTGACTTTGCAGAGAGACATGGTAGGCTGAGATGTATAGGAGGATATATTTGAAATGCAAATCCAAGCAAGTAACATCAGTAAATACTTTTTTTGTAGCAAAGATGCAAAAATAAGTAAACACCGAATAAACGCCAAAGCAAGAACAAAAAGTAATGCAGTTATTTTAATGGGAAAAAGTCTACTAATCCGTGCCATTACGTGAAAGTTGCCATTTAGCGGTTAGCGATTATGTGGAATGGACTGTAAATTGCAAGAATGACGATATGTCAGGAAACACGTGGCGTGACTGTGTGTGTCCACTAGGAATCAGTTGTTATGTATTGCGCAGTAATTCTGTAACATTAATGTAAGGTATCTGCAGGTTAACTTCTCTGTTCGTGAAAAAGACAACTGTAGGCATATCAGTTCCGCGTGAATGATTTCGGCGATGCTAGATGTATGTATGTATGTATTTATTAGAAACGGAAGATCTTTTACCATGTATGCTTAGACCACAGGTACGTAGAGGCTACACTAGTGGATGGTACATTATAACTGACGATCTTATTTAATGTGTTGACTGGAATGTGTCGGACTTTATGAATAGTTAAGTTCCGTTCAAAAATATGACAGCTGCGTTCTTTGGGTATTCCATGTTTAATATGCTCAGTTACGACGGTAACAGTGTTATCAGGGTTTTCACAACTGTTGACACAATAGTGAAGCCATAATGCCATCTTTATGATAGAACAAAAAGTATTGTGGAGAAATTGCGTCTTGTCATGAGACGACAGCATACTGGCATTCATAACAACACGATTTTATTAATGTTATGCTCTGCCCAAACAGTTCGCCTGGTGATGATCTCTCTCTCTCTCTCTCTTTCAGTCTCTTTCTCTCTCTCTCTCTCTCTCTCTCTCTCTCTCTCTCTCTCTCTCTCTCTCTGTTCATTTCTTTATATCTCGCTTTTCACCTTCTCTTTCCCCTCTTTCTCTTGCTTTTGTTTTCTCGCCACCTCTCTCTCTCTCTTTCTCTCTCTCCCTCTCTTTCTCTCTCTTTCTTTCTTTCTTTCTCTGTCTTTGTTCATTTCTTTCTATCAATTTTTCACCTTCTTTCTCCCCTCTTTCTTTTGTTTTCGTTCTCGCTGTCTCTCTCTCACCCTCTCTCTCCGCTTTCTTCTCGCTTTCCTAATGCCTGGTTATGATGAGTGTGTCATTTTTTTTTGGTTCCGTTTACAGCGGCTCGCAGTATGATAGGATACATACTTCCGAAAAAAAAAATGGCACTGCAAATGAGCAGCAATCATAGAAGATCGTGCACCAAAATACAATGTTACAAATGCATAACACCCTTAAATGACATTATTATAATAGTAGCCACGCAAATCATTATAAGGCTAGGCCCTCTTGTCTTCATACAGCTATGTTATAACATACTACATGGACAAACAGTAGGCATACTCGAAGGTTTGTTGGTTTCTTGTTTCTGATGAAACTTTTACTTTAACACATAAATTTACTTTCGGACAGGAGTTCTGCCAAGTAATCATATAATATATAATATATTATGAAATGAAATATACTGTGGAAAATATCAGTGCTGTCAAGCTAGTCGATCCTTGTGGGATTTATAGAAAGTATATGAAATACAGTTTTCTCAAGCAATTAAAGGTGTAACGATACCTGAAGTTTTAATTATCGTGATACTCAGCGTTCAAACTCTTAGTATCAAAAGTATAGATTTAGTTTTAATTTTGATACTCAGTTCTGGATAGGCATACTTGCAATACATTCAGTACTCTACATATCTTTTTATACTTTCGATATTTTCGACATCTCTCTATCCTTTCGATATCTTTTAATATCACTAAGCTTTGCAAGGAGGAGACCGGGAGCTAATTTGATATTGAAGATTGGAAGATGATCGGAATTAATTTTGATACTTTCGGTATTTCGATACTTTCGACAGTGGACCGATATTCCCAAGTATCGAAAGTATCGTTACTGAGAAACAATACTGCCCTTTTCCACAAATGATGCTGTCTGGGATTGTGAACATCTGTAAATTAGGTGTTTTTATCGCAAGTGAAAGGTTTGAATACATGATACAAGTCGTTGGTCTTCGCATAAGACCGGCCAAGCTGGCAATACAATCATACATAAAGGTATGAAGATGCCTTGTTTTTTCACTGTTGGCTTTATAAGGTTTTACACCTCTCATTAACTTATCCAGGGGTCCCATGCCAAAATACTTTCCAAACAGATTGTTTAGTTCTTCCTCCAAATTTTGACACAAAGAAAAATGCCTCTAAACCAATCAAATTTTGAGAACCTGGGCAGGGTAGCAGGCTACCTAATATTTTAGGCCTTTTCACTCAGTAAAAAGGATAACCTTACCCACCTAGCAACAAACACCAATTTTATAGGCCTACTTGAGTGGCTATACCTCACCTATTCTGAATCTACAGATGCATTTGCACTTATCTAAGCTTTTGCAATTCAAATCCAACCCCTTTCCCCCCTTATCCCATGGGCAGTTTTCTGATTTTATAGGGACTATTTCAATTGCATATCAAAATGCCAGGTGCTGTTGGCATCTTCATACCTATAAGCGTGGCCGGTCGGTCCTATGTGATAGAACGATATTGAAGGACTAATTCAGGAGGAAAGGAGGTAAAGAATGCTGGGAGTCTCTTACACAGATGAAATTAAAAATTTGATCCGGGCGTGGTAAGCCGTCCTGATGTGAAAAAAAAGCAACAACAACATCGTCACAAAAGGTGGATGTAATATGTCATGTATTGTATTTTCTCTGCACACCTCTTGTTTGTCACCACGATACGATGCATCCGCAATGGGATACAGATCTTCCGCGTTGACGAATATCTGTCACCTTGAGGCCTATTTCTTCTCGTCAAAACCACGGGTAAAAACAGTATGACAACCGGAGTATGAAACCCACATAGGTGAATCTCAGTACTAAATGCTTTCGGTATTAAAGTAATACCTTGTTATTCTTGAACTTTAATGCATGAATTCAAAGGCCTCGATATTAAGTATTCCTCAATAATACGTATAAGTTATCCATGCGCCAAAGGCATACTTATTATTATTATTATATTATATCAGTGTTGTACTGTAATGCACTGCACCGCACTTATTACGAAGAATGTAACGATTTTGCTGATCTCCCAAACAATACGTGTTTATGGAAAAGTAGTCTAGTGTTTCAGAACGTCTGAGACATGAAAATACATGACAGAGTTTAAAACCTAGCCTTGTGTTTCAATTTTCGACGCAGAGCACTGACAGCTGATAATGATATCCTCTAAAGATAATGCCGATTTTTTTTTTAACAGCTGTTAATGTTTTATGACAATGTCTCTAATAGGAAAACAAGGATGTTATCTGCTTACTGTTGTATTCTATCTCTATTAAATAGTCGAATGCAAGTTTTGCTACAGGATCGTTAAAAAATACTGTGGCCTATTCTGATGGCAGTATTGAATTTAATGGATGTACTGTATTATGTAATTTTAGAAGGTAATGACTTAATGAGAAATTAAAACTTCTTTATGTAGTAAAACTTTTGCATACAAGTGCCTTTTTCTCTTAAGCTCTCCTTTTTTTTGTTGCTGGTATTAGATGTGTTTAGTCAACACAGACGATAATGCATGCCTAATACAATCAACTCCGTTAATTGACATCCGGTTAATCACAAATGTTAGCCGATCGTAACACTTCTCAGATAATGGAATAATGAATTCTCTGTATAAAAGTCACTGTATAATCGCAACTCATGGTTTTGTCCATACTCATGAGGGGTTCCTTTTAAGCGAAGTAGGCCCAACAAAACTTTGTAGTCTTTGGTAGGCCGTAGATCACAGATCACTGAAGACTCCATGCTGCGACGTGCCTGTTATATATCATTCTAGCTTACGGAGTGTGGTACATCTGAATTTCTCTACTGCTTTGAAGTGATAGAGAACTTTTCAAAACTCTGTTATACCAGCGTTTCTGATGTAAGAGAACATTTCCTAATAAACTAAGGTGAGAAGACAGTGGGTCAAAATATCCTCATCTTTTGACAGAATATAACGTAGTGTTCCACAAATCGTCGCCTGGTTGTCCTACCCCAGTGAATGTCAAAATTCAGATTGTACATGAGAAGCACAAAAACTGCCTCATTTGAGTTAAAATTGCACTTAGCAAAGCTATTCATTGGAAGTAAGCTCTTGGTGACTGCGATGTAGTGTATAATATCTGTTGAATTAGGACTTATTGAGCTAATCAAGCGGTTTATCTTTTTTGGTCGCTGATATTGCGCGGTGCAAAAATCCGACACTGACTCATGTCAGGAAAAAGCACTCTCTTTTCTCATTAGTGACATTTTGAGAAGTGCCTGGACAAGTGTGTGATATGTGCTCCAGCCGGTGAATTACATAAAAAAATGATTTGCAATTTCCTATCCTGTCACGAAGATAGAGATCTGAGGTTTTGACACCATATATATACTCAGTATTATTGACAGTCCAAAGGCGTCAGAATCCGAATTTGGTCAGGATGGTTACTGCACCCAAGCGAAGAAGTTTAGTAAAATGTTAAGTTTCGTATCATTTTGTTTACAATTTTGAAGCAGCTCTGATGACAGTGTGCAAATGAATGAGTTAAGTGCGTAACAGTTTTATTAGGAATTCGGCCTTGTCGTGCCAATAAAGAGGGTGCACATAATCCCGTTTATCTCCGAACTTCGTTCATATGGAATACGACATTATGGATCAACACTATGGCTCTATTTTGACGACCAAAAGAAACGCAAAATTCGCTGCAGTGTTTATATCAGAGCAAACATTTAATTTTAATTTTCTTCACAATACAGTATCTTTGCGAATGAAATTTATACGATAGAGAGATATCAATGGAATGATTGTTTCATCAATATTATGATCTCTTTGCCTGCAAATCTCACGGCATGAGAGGATTGTGTTAGTCAGTGCCAGGTATGGCCGCCATTTGCTTGGATCCCCGCAAGACATCTACAGTCCATGGAGGTCACGAAATTGTTTGTGAAATGCAATGGAACTTCTCCCTGTCTTCTGCTCCGTTCCTATGCATTTGTTGCCCTCGGTTGTTTTCCCTTGGTGCATCTTGGCACAAAAATGCTGGACTGGGATTTTAAGCTGGTAAGGGCAGCAAAATAATTCCGCAAGGATGCAGAAGCTCTTGGAAGGCTTTTGCCACGTGCGCGCTTGAAGTTGCCATAGTGCAGACGACAGTTAACGGTCTGTGCCGAAAATGTGACAACATGCTGTTTATGCATCGTCAGTTAAATGCTGAATTTTTACACTTTGTCTTCGTTCTTGATCTTGATTTTGGAAGAAAACATGTTCAGTTATGTTACCCTGGGAAAATCCACTTCTTATCTGTTCGCGAGGATCTTCCCATCTTTGTCTTTCTAAGATGCAAGTGTCCCGGAAACGTTCTCTGTGTGGTCGGTGGATTTGCATGCGACTCTTTGCGACGTCGACACAGAATGAACTTCGATTGTTTGCGACGTCGACATAGTATGAATTTTCGTCCGTCAGTAGGACGCGACAACTTACTGTCCCTAACACACTGCCATACCCTGCTGAGATGCCTTTGATTATGTTGCAAGCTCAAGATTATCACCGGTGTGGACGATAACATCTCAAGCTTTGTACACACAGTTGGAGTGGCACAGTATGCCAGTCGCATCTGGATAGTTTTGCCGTGTGCCCTGTCAGTCTCAGGAGTAGTAAGAAACAAGTGGCTCTCTCTGCATGATCCTTGCATTATTAATGCACTGCGGTAACCACGGGAAACTCCCTAAACATTAATCGCGTTGACTGTAGTCAACACAGTACGTTAACAAACGTATGAATCATGCATACGGCTACAGTATTGTGCACACTGGCGCACAGATTGGCTATTTGCACGTGCATTCTGCACGGCGTTCTGCCTTCAATTGAGGACTTATATCTACAAAAGTGTTCATCAAAAGCTCAACATATTCTCAGTGACTTAAACCATCCTTTATTTGCACGCTACGAACGATCCTCACGTAGTGGCAGACTACTGTCTCAAAAGTCACGAACAGAAAGATATCGGAATTCTTTTTTACCCACCTCAGTACGCGTGCAACGGGTCTCCTCTTCATAGCAATGTTTACTTTTACAGTGGTGTAATTATGCACTAGTACATTTTTGTGTCTATGATGTGTCNTGTGTGTGTGTGTGTGTGTGTGTGTGTGTGTGTGTGTGTGTGTGTGAACGTTTATTTATTTTACACTGTAACCAAGACAAATTTCCCTTTGTGGATGAATAAAGTTATCCTTATCCTTATCCTTATTAGTTACTTTATGCAAACCACTCCTGGGCCTATCACTGTGGGCTGTGCCAGCTGAAAACGTGCGGAAAGACAATAATGGTTGAAATTTGAACGCCAAGAGTCGTGACCACCACTTCTGGCCATTTTCTAGCTTGCCATCAACGACAAATTCGTTCTCTAATTTCTACACCTAGTTGTGACATTGCCGTAGTCTGCAAATTCGACGTCTAATCAAAATCGTGGTTGGCGCCTTTAAGTGAATAAAATCCATCTTGTGTTTACGATTTTTACCATGCATTTCAAGTCATCACATAAATTTATTATTCGCACAAGGTTCACAATGTCTTGTAAAGCAGACAAATTCATGACAACTAGTAAAGAGAAGACCATGGGGTCAGTATAGTGTGTGATTTTAAACAATCTGCCATTATTAATCAATATAATAATATGTGATCTTCAAAGTTTTTGTGTTTCTTTTGAATCGCTGGTAGATTGTGCTACCTCTTTAGTTTGCACTGCACTGTGGGTTTAACAACTATTTATTGCCCTGCCATACATTTAGTACACAACTTAACAGTCTGCAGCGAAAATGTCAATAAAGGGGGGAGCTATGATGAGGGTAAGGTAGGAGAGTTGAGATTACGAGCTAAGAGGCACTCTTTCAAAATCACGGACCCCCTCCCCCACCGCACCTTCTCGTTTGAGAGAGCGTGGGGACAGCATTTATATTATATTTTTTTGCGTCTCAGGTTGACAGTTATTCGCAGAATGGCAAACTCAAACACAGCAGAGAAGAGTAAGACTGTATGGGACTCTCATTTTGTCGTCGTTTTGTGAACTTCAGCATATTATTTGTGTGTCTTCATCTAGTAAATAACCTTTTGGTCTGTAAAAGTCTTCCAGATTTTTTTTTCTGAATGGGGAATCATATCCAAACTCTCAGACATTCATGATTAGTATGCGTGCATGGAAATAGGAGATTGCTGATACTTTAGCAGATTTAGGGTCATGCTTGAGAAGGACAAACAGATGTCATCAAGAAACTTAAAAAGAGATTTGAGAGGAGCGGGGAATCTTCCTAGAAGAAGGAGATTGCTGAGACAACACAACTGCAGTGAATCCTTTGAGCGAAATGGCTATGGTAAAAGGAAGTGGAAGATATTGCAGACTTAGTGGAAGGAGGAGAGCCGTTTTCTGATGTCTATCGGCATGATAAGCAACTGTTCTGTATGGTGACGTTTGGCATGGGGAGCGGAGAGCCTGTGGACGTTGTCCAGTGTGAAGTGATCATGTTTCTAGCAACAAATGAACAAGTAAACATGACTGACATGATCTTCTACCATCCGACAGCAAGTAACACGCCAATGTTCTTTAAGGCTATCCACTACTCTCCCCATCCGCTTAACTACAGTACTGTGGTGCGCACTGCCCTATTCCAGTTCAGTTCATTTTACATGCAAAACTGCGCACCAGAGTGCTGAACAGTGCATCTTTGTTTGTTGTGGGAAGGGATCTAAGGAAAACTGTATCTCAAGCTGCAGTTATTACTTGGCTATCAGATTTCACACATGTATTGGAGACACATTAATTTAATGCGCATACTTACATGTTCATTATCTACATGTAGATTTATTTCTAGAGAGTAGCCTACATTATGATTACAATCTTCTTGAGAGCACAATCGATGACGCCCCCTCGTGGTTAACTGTGTAGGTCCATACATACTCAGGTCTTGTCCACAAATTTTGACTATTGTTTTCATTTACTTGGTTACATAGGGTAGCGAGTGGTACCGCTTGCCCATATTTGTTTGGTTCATGACTGTATATGAATGGCACTAGAGTCTGCAGCGCATGACTTTTTGTAGACTTGCCAGAGCACCTTTGTTTATTGTTGTTGTTGTTGTTGTTGTTGTTGTTGTTGTTATTGTTATTGTTATTGTTATTGTTGTTGTTGTTGTTGTTGTTGTAGAGTGAGAAGGAGAGATTGGGGTAGATGGAGAGAAATAGTTCTCAACACAAAATACGCCTGACCAGATAAAACAGAAATAGTTTTTTCGTCGAGATTTCTCATGGCAACAAAATTTACAGTGAGATCAGTTCTCTCTTTATATCTCTTCCATCCATCTTGCCTCACAAAAACTGGCGTTCAGGCGAGCCTGTTTGCTTTGCAAGTGTATAGGACTTAAGTGCTATTATAGAACTTGTGCAATAACAACGGTGAAGTAAAAGATATGGTTTGTTCATGTGCAGCCATTTTGTGCCCAGCGTATGAAATTATCACCGTCATTGCGCAAGTTCTCTATTACTATAATATGGTCAATCACTATTCCAGCCCAGAATTATTTTCTCTCATGATTAAATAATCTGGTGATTTGTACAGTGGATCATATTATTTTCCTTAACGACCTGATGGTCTTCATAAGCAGATGGTTGCGGTATCAGTTTCAATACTTAAAAATCTGAAGTCAAATCTCTACAAGTGTTTACACCTTATGCAAAGTACCAATAAACAGCAAACAGTTCCGCTTAACTGTACCTTCAGCCTTTATCCTGTTCTCATTGAGATACAGTGCAGCTAAATAGGAGTTGTTAAATTCTCGTATACTCATGGTATTAAGCAATTTTATTGAGATGTTTACTCCACGAACTTAACGTGTCTGCAAGTATAGTATTTCACTCAGAGGCCGTAAATGCAGTCTGCTTGCCTTGAAAATGCATAACTTGAATGTAGGTTAGCCACTCATGGAGACTTTTCACCGCATCTGATGATATTGATTTAGCTAAGTCTGGTGATCTGGTGAAGAGAACGGACGATCATAATATATAAAAACCTGGTGAAAAAAAGAAAGTGCTCCAGGAAGAGGGAAATCGAAAAAAAAAGGTGTAATACGCTACGGAATCCTTAAAACAATCAGAACAAAAACTAAACCAAAAAAAAAAACAAAACAAGAAACTTGCCTAGGGCATACCAGAGAGACTTTGGGTTGGCAAGCACCTAACCACCTTTGTCGCACAGTTTACGATGCACTAGAAAACCTCCTCCCCCCCCCNNNNCCCCCCCCCTTTTTTTTTGGGGGGGGGGGGATTTAAGATAAGAGGTCATAGGAGAGGCAGAGTAGTCATATAATAATGTACTTCAAACGATGTTTCCTGCACTTTTCATTGAAGCTCTTGCTCTTGCTCTTGCTCTTGCTCTCAAAACAGACCTAGATCTTCGGTCAAAGAAACTGCAAAAGTGCAGGCCTTCATCAGGAACTTCCAATGTGAGTTCAGTTGTCTTTTAAATTCACTCTGTTTCCTTGAAAGAAAAAAAAATAGTATACTTTGCACATTTCCAGTAACTTTGGTTTACAAATGAAACAGTCTGGGTTTAGTTTTAAAAAATTCCTGTTTTTGAGGTAATTACTTCCGCTTCTGTTTGAAGTTCAAATAATATGAAAATTAGACACCTGCTTAGATTTGAATGCCATCTGATGAAATTTGACACCTCATAAAGTAAAATCAAGAGCGGCCATTTTGCTTGTGCGGCAGTACGCCACTACTACGTTATAATCCTCAATCTATGATAGCTCAGAGGAAAATGAATGACCTAAATCTGCTAAATTTCAAAAAGCCACTCTTTGTTTATTACCTTCCTCCACTTGTATTTTTATTGAGGTGCATCCCAAGGGCATATTTTGGCTCTCTTAAGACAATATAAAAATTCATCGTGATGCAGTGAACACTTGTCCGATGACGAGAAATGTCGGTACAAGTGTGGTATTGTAAACTTCCCTTAGGCCGTGACAATTCCATATTAGTATTTTATTATTTCCGTTTTCAAATCTGCCTAGGCTGTATAATGTTCTTCCCCTAAAATCAGGCTTTCTACGTTACGGACCCCACCCCTCCTCCCCCTCCTCCCCATTCTCACGCTTTATATTGCAGCTCTTAACTGCCGTTCGACCATCTTAAAGGGATAGGGATAGCCTAAAACATCCACAGTATTTTTTCATAACTTTTTAACCCCTTCCACGTTTCCTTCGCCCGAGCGTTTCCGAGAAAATGCAGCTTGAAAGTCGTAATTTTCACACCCTGCGGGCCGCATGGCTGGTCGCCTGGTCAGCGCGGGAATGAGGCTTGACGTTATAAAGCGAGAGGCATGCTAGTAGTCGCTATGCAAAGAGAATTATCCACATGCAATAACTTTCGTTCGCTTTAAATGTAATGCCTTTTTTTCCCAACTTTCAAGCTGCATTTTCTCGGAAGCGCTCGGGCGAAGGAAACGTGAAAGAGGTTGAAAACTTATGAAAAAATACTGCGGATTTTTTAAGCTGTGAAGCAGATAGCTACCCCTGTTCCTTTCACATTCGTAGTGCGAGGAGTCTCGGGTCCACCTCCTGCTGGTTGCGTGATCATTGTCACGAATAATGAGTGCTGCACGTGGTGTCTGCCGGCCGGTAAGGTGACATTGGGGTGCAAACTTCCACCGCCGCCCTCAGAGTTCGGCAAGAGATACATATTCTATTGCCGCACTCAAGCGTAGTGAGAGGACGGTAGAATAAGTGCTATCACCGCAACGAGGGTTAACTGCCGTTCGACCTTTTCTTCATCCCTGTTAACATGTCCACATACAAGTGCGTCCCAGATTTGGTCACATGTGGGTAGATTTGGATGATGTCTCTTCTGTGGTCCCTTAATGGTCATGACGTAAGTGCCACATTGGTTAGATACACGAGGGAAACATACGAATACTAACTGGGCCCCACATGGGTAACATCAGGAACAGCACATTTCCCAAATCTGGTTCTTGAGTCGTGAGCAGGTCACCCATTCTTCACTATAGGCAAGCCCATTTCTTGAGCTTGAGAATGGGAGACACCCTTGTGGGTTCTTTATGGATTCCAAATCTTATGCTCTGGCCCTTCGTCCTAGTCTATTTCTACAAGTTTGGTTTTTTTTTTACTTTTCCAGTCGCTACCATCTCCTCCACAACCTATGCCATCTTCTCGATGATACTGCGACGCATCACTTTATATCTATGACGACTTAAACTATAGCTACGCGCATACACTGTTTCTGAAATGGGATAGTTGTATTGGTTGTGAAAAGTGTTTAGGCTGAAAAATGCAAGTTTAAACACGTCCAGGAGTGATTTCCTATGCGTCCAGGGACAGGATGATACACGGTGAAAGTAACGCCAAGTTCTGAGGGGTTTCTTTGGTCAACATAATATCTTGTTCACTCAAGAAGCAGAAGAGCATTTTAAAGAGCATTGTGACACTGAAACACCTTAAATCCCAGTCCCTAACCTCCCCCTTCCTACCCTCGACCTCTATCTTCCCAAACGGATAACATGTAGAGAAAGTTGACTTCACTGACGCCACTGCCTTCCCCTCTTGCCCTCTTTCCAAAAAAAAACAAAAAACCGCGGGCTGCATTTTGCTTGGAAAGAATGCCGCTTAACCTGAAATGCTGGTTCGTTACCAAGGAAGTTCAGCAGCCCGCATTGTATCTCGAGGAAAAGAGAGCCGGGAGATAGCAAACTGGGTCACATGACCTCACTGAGCTCCACGTTGCACGGTTGGTGGTGCAGAGCCCGCATTGACTTTCTGATTTCTGCAGACTGCATAACAATCACTTCCCTTCCTGAGCCTGGCCAAGAAAGTCTCCCCTCTCGCTGGTGTAATTTTCTTATGTAAGTATATAGGTAAAATGGGTCATTTTCCTGGAATTAACTCCCTTGAGTCCGCTGGTTGACGCTCCAGATATTCCGGTACACTCCATTTCTTTACTCTATCCTCGTTGTAAATTTAAACATTAATGGCAGATCTGTTTCAGAATTTTTGTGAAACCAAAATGCTATCCTAGAACTTCCAGAAATATGTAGCCTTATCGTGAGAAATCCAGCAACCCACTTCTGGCGAAGAAAGGCAAATCAGCTCTTTGAAATTATACCTAAAAGTATGCCTAAAGAGCAATAAACGCCACCACTAGCTGGCGATGGCAATTTGCCTGTAGGTATTTTGTTCTTTAGCTTTGTTAATTACATGACATCCTCACCGTTATAAAGTGTAGTTTTAATGAAGCATCTTTTTGGAAGTGCTAGAAAATTGCTGAAGGTCGCATATAAATATTCAGGTGCAAGCACAAACGGCTGCAGCTGGGGGAATGTCTCAGATTTACAAAGCAAAGAGCATAATAGCAGCTAGAAGGTCTTTTGCGCAGGGTGTGGTTCTAGAGTTATTGCTCTTTGCATTTGAGGAAAGTGACCCATTATGTTAAACTAATATGCACTCCCGCTCCATGAACGGGACACTGGGTGGCTGCATTACGAGTTTACCTGTTGATATGGTGCTCGACTGCTTTACACTGCATGCAGTCATCAATGAAAAATTTCAACCCCGCGCTTGAAAAGATGTACTGGGAGAAACGGCACAAATTTACCCACACATTATTAATGGAATCTTGAGCGTCCGGCGAGTACAAATTGACCGTCAACTTTTTCATGTCTATTGGTTAAGGTTGGTGGCACTGACAGAGATTTACGACAGACGGTTTTACTATGATATCGCTATGCGAAACAGCCTGCCACTCACCAGTCTAATCTTCTTATACAGATTGTAATGAACAGCTTTGCTTTCAGCGGGATTCTATTCGCTGACAACAACATATTACTCATTTTTAAAAAATAATATATCTTTATTTTCACAGTCACGAAGGTTGTGCTTCGCCATAGAATGTTGAAAATAATCAGTTACGAAAGAGGATATTTAATAACATAGGGAAATGAAAAATACACATAATTATGCGCATCAAGCATTATAATGTTTGGGCCGCACTGCATAAACACGACTGGCTGAAATATAATCACGTGCTATCACGACGCCTTCTTATAGGTTTTGTTTGTATTAGCCTACGCAAAGCATTTTGTCCGTCATCGCTGGATAGTGAAAAGAATACGGAACTAACAAGGGTGTTTAAAAACTACAATCAGGAATGTGAGGTGACTGAAAATTCGTCAGTTTCGTACTCGGGATCCAATGATATTCAGGATTTCTTTTTCTGTTCATTTTGCTTTCATTCTTTTAAAACATGTCGACTGTTCGGATTAGAAATACATACACTCTATCAATGTCCAAGATGTGTAATGTGAAATATCTTGTGGATATGTAGGATTTTTAATTTAGACAAGGACAAGTATGTTAATGCTATTTGAGCTAAATATTTTTGGTGAAGTTATGAAATTGTGAATTCCTTGACTACTCAAACTAATAAGAGAAACCAGCTCATCACTATGAGATAGTATTCTTGGTTGCATTAATTTGATTGATAACGCTGTCGCTGTTCTATGTGGTATTTGCCGCTGTAGAGATTAATGTAACAAAGTAGACAAAGCATTATTAACAAAACTATTCATAAGTCCGGAAACAAAATATCAGCTGTGAGCTACCATCATTTGTTGATCTCTACCACAAAACACCATCTCTTCATGGGATAATGTTCTTGGTTACATTAACTTGATGGATGCGGCTGATGCATTTAGTTGTTGCTGAAAGGTTAATGTAACAACATGAGACAAAGAATGTACTTCACAAAATTATTCACAAGTCTGGAAAAAAACATCAACTCTAATGATCTATATAATGAAAGTGTACAAAATAGTTTGGTCCAGACAGTTTGCGCATGCGTCTGCACCAATCGTCTGCTAACTTTTCTCGCTTTAGGCTGTGGGAGCCTAATTGGAAATGCCTCTTTGGGACATCTGATAAGATTCTCTCCTCAGTGGACATGATCGTTCCGAAAAGGTCAAGACTGGTCTTTACTGTAGGTCTGGAGCCAGCACTTTGCTCAAACTATGTACTGCTTGCACAAACTGAAACCGCTTCAAGCCTCGAAAAAAAAACTGCCCGCAAAAAAAATAATAATATTTCACTGATGCATTTCACCACTTTTGAGGTGTAGATTCAGGTTATACGATTAATTCTACACAATCTTTCTAACGGACAGATTTTATACTCTGCTGTTATAGACTCTGATAGACGAGACATTTTTAGCCAATTTGGCTCCCATAACCTTTATGACATCACGCAGCACGAGTAATGGCGACGTACAGAGGATGTAAATCCCGATATTCCAACGTTGTTTTTCTCACAAATGAGATCGGGCGGAACAAAAATGTACACGGTTAAAGGTTTTAAACAATTCTGGGGTTTTTTTAGGCTGTGAAGCAAATATCTACCCCTGTCACTTTAAGTGTCAACTTTCTCCGCTTAGAGTTATGCCCTGAGACTCTCTCAAGACAGAAACTATACCCGTTTTACACTGGTATTACAGGCTAATGCAGACTGCACCAAACAGCATCAGACGAAATACACACCAGCATTCACTTAATGCCAGCTTGACACTAACAACGAGTTTATTTATTTCTTTAAGTTTAACATTCCGATCCACTAATTTAAAATGATTTTTTCTGTTTTTTGTATAAGTACCTCCACGCTCACCTGATCAATAATGTGTGTTATTTTATTCAACAGAGCCCTAGAATTCCGAAAGGTTCGACGCGCTCTCTCTCTCTCTCTCTCTCTCTCTCTCTCTCCTCTCTCTCTCTCTCTCTCTCTCTCTCTCTCTCTCTCTCTCTCTCTCTCTCTGCTCTGAGCCACCACAGAAGATCGAGAGCACACAACAAGGACAGGATTAGGGCCGCCGTATTGGCACTCTTATCACTCTCAGCTCCTCTTAGCTCACTACTCCTCTCAGCTCCCTTTGCTTCTCTACCTGCAGTCTGAAGTTGGAATCCAGTCTATACAAAGATGAAGACTGTGACGCTGGTGTCAGCGGTGGGACATCTCTTCCTTTTCTCGGGCGTCGTCCTTCACATTGTCGGGATGGCCACGCCATATTTCGCAGTGATGCCTGACTGCGAAGCGAGGAGAACTCTCATTAAACTAGGTAATTTACGTTTGCTCATACTTTATAATATTTGGACTTTTTATTGAGCCATTCAGCTGTCTATTTCATTATTATCTTTTTCAGCTAATTATACAATTCTTAGCAATTTTACTGGTGTGCACTTTTTAAAAAGTTTCCAAGCCAGTGAAGAGCCCCCCTATTTCAATCCCCCGCTTAATCTGTCGTGGAGCAGTGTGACCTAATGGTTACGGTGTTGGACTAGAGATCTTAAGGTCGTGAGTTCTATTCCCGACCACGGTCATGTCGTAAGTGCCTTGGGAAAGCATTGCACTCACTGTTTCCTTAATCCACCCATCTGTAAAATGGGTACTTGCTATAGGCAGTGGAAAAATTTTCAGAATGCCAGTGATCAGCGCCAGTATATGGCAGCGGCACTGTAAGCTCCTGGGGGAGTCAAGAAAGTCATAGAATGATCAGGCCTCCTAGGGTAATAATAGTGTGAAGTAGCGTGAGCCGGCATTAGCCTGGATACCAGACTTATGTACCGTATTATATTATTATTATTATTATTATTAGTTCTATTTTCAGTTTTGCAAATGGCATTCTCTATTTGAATTTATTAGATCTGACCTGGTGTTGGTATAAAGCTTAAGCGTATCACAGAGGCACAGGGATGTGGGGAGTTATCGGTTATGAGGAATCCAATGACAATACAGCCTGCAAACTTTAGCTTAACCCCACCAAAAAACTGGACTATGCACCACAACAATTCGAATATGGTATCTTACAAACTTGCAGTCCAGTGTATGGAAGGAGTGCAATACTTGTTTCAAGCAGAAATTGTTGGATTTAAAATGCAATGTCAGGCGATGAATTTGAAATGACTTAAAAGAATTCGAGCTGGCGAACTTCGTCATCATCACAGTTATCCTTATCACCGTCGTCATTAACATCATCAGTATCATTTTTTAGTGTTCTGATAAGAACAATGCCAATAGTGCTTGAATTATCCTCATGTATAAAACTGAGACCTAAAATTACTGAGAAGTTATTTGCCGACTGTTGTTATTGTTGTTGTTGTAGCAGTAGTAGTCATGGTAATGATGGTAATAACAGTAATTGCAGTTGTTGTTTTTGTTATTGTTGTTGTTGTTGTTGTTGTTGTTGTTGTTGCTATCTAGCCATAACAGCAGTAGTAGTAGTAATGGTAGAAATAATATTACATTTAGTCGTCGTTGTTGTAGTAGTGACGGTAGTTTATGTAGTGGTAGTATTTGTAATAGGACTGATAGTGGTAGTAGTAGTTGTTGTAGTTGTTATCCTCTCACGTTTATAAGTAATAGCTGTAGCAGTAGTAGTGGTAGTAATGACAGAAAAGAGTATTACATGTAGTCGCTTTTTTTTGTAGTAATGGTAGTATTTGTGGTAGTAGTGATAGAGTAATGGTAGTAATATTTGTAGTTTTTGTTATCCTCTATTGTTTATTAGTAGTAGCTGTAGCAGTCGTAGTGGTAGTAATGGTAGAAATAGTGTTACTTGTAGTATTAAATTTGTTGGTGTAGTGGCAGTAGTATTTATAGTGGTAGAAATAGTGGCAGTAATAGTTGTTGTAGTTGTTGTTATCTTCTCTACTGGTAGTAGCTGTAGCAATACTAGTGATAGTAAGGGTATAAATAGGGTCACATGTAGTCGTTGTTACTGTAGCAATGATAGTATTTGTAGTAGAAATGTAGTGGTAACGGTAGTAGTTGTAGTTACTGTTAACCTCTCCTGCTGTAGCAGTAGTATGATAGTAATGGTCGAAATAGTGTTATATGTAGTATTTGTTGTTGTAGTGAGAGCAGTATTTATAATGTGGTAATAGTGGTAGTAGCCGCTGTTATAGTTGTTCTTATCCTATTATGTTTATTATCGTTGCAGGTAGAAACGTGAGCTTGGTCAACAGTGTGGAGGACGATATAGGTGTCAACTATGGCCTGTGGGTCTTCTGTGTGAAGGGAGGCAACCCCTTATCCTTACAAGGATGTCATCAGATGGGGTCAAGCAGAAGAGTAGATTCTCCTGGTAGGTCTTTTGGGGAGGTGGTGCTTGGTGTGGTGGTGGTGGTTGTGATGTTGGTGCTGGTGTTGACGATGGTGGATGTAATGCTTGAATTTTAGGTGATGGCGGTGATGCTGGTCCTGGTTTTGATGATGGCGCATGTAGTGCAGGTGGTAATAGTGGTGGTGGTAGCAGCAATGGTGGTGGTTGTAATGGTAGTGAAGATGGTTATGGCGGTAGTGTAGTGGAGGTGGTGGCAGTGGTGATGGCCTTGATGATGGTTGTGGTAATAATGGTGCTGGAGACGGTGGTGGTGATGGTAATGATGATAGTGGTAGTGTTTCTTGTAATGCTTCAGTCCCAAGGACACTATTCTCAATCGGATTATTCTCTCGAACTCGAACACCTTGCAAATTTGACACTACAGACTGGATCCTTAGATTTCGAGTTCATGAAGTTTCAGCGTTTATCAGCAGCCTGGCCAGATGGTTACGGCGTTGGACTCAAGATTAAAAGGCCGTGGATTTGATTTCCAACCACGGTCATGTTATAAGTGCCTTGGGAAAGCATTTCATTCACATTTTCTTCAGTCACTCACTGTAAAAAGGGTACCTGGCGATAGGCAGTGAAAGATGTCAGAATGCCAGTGATCAGCACCTGTAAATTGGAGCGATATTGTATGCTCCCCAGGGAGTTGAGAACGTCCTAGAGTGATAAGCCTGCTGAGGTAATAATAGTATGTGCCTTTTCATCTTGCAGACTGGATGACGCCTGTGAAAGCCCTGTCCATTGTCGGGTTAATTGTGTCGGTCCTGGGTGAGATCACCATATGGGTTCGGTTCTGTATTATGAGAGCGGATGAGAAGTCACATTATATGTACCTGGCATTTACTGCCGCGTGTAGCATTGTAGCAGGTAAGGGAATGGTTGGTTGGTTGGTTGGTTGGTTGACTGGCTTGCTGACTGGTGGCTGATTTGTTGGCTGTCTGACTGACTGGCTGACTGATAGGTTGGTTGGTTGGTTAGTTGGTTGGTTGGTTGGTTGGTTGGTTGGTTGGTTGACTGGCTTGCTGACTGGTGGTTGATTTGTTGGCTGTCTGACTGGCTGACTGATAGGTTGGTTGGTTGGTTGGTTGGTTGGTTGGTTGGTTGGTTGGTTGGTTGGTTGGTTGACTGGCTTGTTGACTGGTGGTTGATTTGTTGGTTGTCTGACTGGCTGACTGATTGGTTGATTGGTTGGTTGGTTGGTTGGTTGACTGACTGGCTTGCTGGCTTGCTGGCCGATTGGTCGATCGATATGTTGGTTGATTGGTGATGCTGGCGGGCGAATGACAAATGGATAGTTGGATCCATGCATGGAAGGGCTTCAACATTATTGGATTAGTCACATGAACAAACATGATAAACTGATACATGTGGCTGAAATGTTTTCATTAAAACAGAGCACCACATCCCTATCAAAGTAAGCTTGTGTCTGGTTTTGCCCCCAACCCCCTCAGTTAGTGTATAACCCAGTGTATTTTCCTATTATGATAGATTGACCATGCGCTTTGTCCCAGGTGTGTTCATACTTGCTGGCGACATCACCTTCGCGGCCGACAACTCCATCGCTTTCTTTGCGAACCGGAACATTGACAACTTCTTCTTCGCTTCCGGCGCTAGCGCTAGCCAGAGGGCTTACGAGATCCAGTCGTACGATCACGTGCTCAGGACAGGCTACAGTTTCATCCTTGACCTTACCGCGGGGTCGCTGTGCATTCTGGCAGGGCCAGCTTTCATCTACATGGCGCTGCGGCTGTACTGGAAGAAACAAGATGAGCGCAAGAGGAAAGCCTTAGAGCAGTCGATGAAAGCGAGTGCCAGAAATCCGGACTTTACACATAATAAATACTGAAGTCCAGAACCTGCTTTTTTTTTTTTTTTAAAATTACTGAGCAGCCTGGTTGGTTAGGGGTGGGAGAGAGGGAGATTTCTCTCTTGCGTTTCTTTGGTGGTGGGGTCTCTATCTATTGTCAGTTACATACTGAAGGCAGCAGTAGTTATTGGGGCCCCTCAGACTCTGGGAATCCTAGCTAGGTTTTTGCGGGATAACTCTGGTTATACTAACAAGTAACTTGTTCACACCACAACACTTTTCTTTTTCTTCTTATTTTGTAATATAAATAAGGAAGCTTCGTTTTATAGCCAAGAGCTGTATATTTATTCCTAACATGCTGGGGAAAATATGATAATGGAAAGATGGTGCTGTTCACTTCGCAATGTTGTTATTTGGTCAGCTGGTATCAGTTATTTAAATCCCTTTGCTACGTCAATTTTTTTCAAGTGCAGAAGCCACCAACTTACAGGGATCTAACTACGCTTTACATTTAGGGCTATATTTTGCGTCCATGTAGTACAAAAAGTTTTCATAAATTAGGACACAACACATAGGAGTGTGTCGGATAAGAAACAGGAATGCTGCTTCTGGGACGTACATGTACGTTCAAGACTTGTTTAGATCAAGGGGTTAGGACGTATATGCCTGTCAAAAGTAGCGAAGGAGTTAAAATCTTACACTTTTAAGAGATATGAAATGTTTATTTATGCCTTTTATAATCATACTGTGAACGAACAGCCTGTCACGTTGTGAGAAGGGCTTCTGTACACTACTAGACACATGTAAGAATCTATAACTAAAGTTATTTGTTTTATTCTCCCATTGACCCTCTCCACTTCAGTCCCCCTCGTTATGTCCATAAAACATGTCCCATTGGGAAGATGACATGTAATATTTGGACTAACTCAGTTCCCTGCCCATTTCATAATTTCATAGCACAGATATCATAACAATAAAGAAAGTGATCTATACTGGACCGACACTAATGAAATATATTGATTATTATACCAAGACTGTGGCTGATTCTTTTACAAACTACATTCATTTTGATGCCATAGCTATGAAGAAAGTGATCTATACTGGACCGACACGGATGAAATATATGAATTATTATACCAAGTCTGCGGCTGATTTTTTTACAAACTACATTCATTTTATAACTTTATAGCATAGATGCCATAGCTATGAAGAAAGTGGTCTTTACTGGAGCAACACGGATGAAACATATGGATTATTATACCAAGTTTGTGGCTCACTTTTTTTTTTTTAGTGTCATCCATTTTTTGTTATGTTCTGTTTTGTTTTGTTTTTCAGTTTTATTCGCTTTTCAGTTTTATTCGCCTCTGTTCATTGGGCAGGCATGGGTCAGAGGCCCATCATAGGCCCAGTCTGTCCTTACAAAAGCAATTTTAAAATTCGCGCTTGAAAATGGACATCAATTATGCACATGAGGTTTCACCACCCTTCCAGTCATGGTACTCGGGAGTGATCTCTGTGACTGACTGTCGATAGTACACATTTCTGTGTGTTTTGGAATGGGAGTGGAGTGATATTGATAAGGGTTTTTCTAACCGGATGATTTGATACCACTGATTTATGAGCAGCTTGCTCGCTACAACCTCTTGCAAACGTTGTAATAAGATATACATTTGTATCAGTATGACTGTATGATAATCTTGCTTTGCTCGCTACCAATCAAATATAATTTCGGAACTTACTCACTTATGTTGAAAGCCAGTGGTATTATGTATAATCCTTGCGTTAATCTGTGCATTGCTTTAGCTTTACTACTGCTAATGTTCTGGGGGTTTCCCCGTGGTTATAGCATTGGGTTAACCGATGCAAGGATTGTGCATGTGACCTCGGGAATCTGAAACACTTTTTGACTGCGCTACCGATCTGTAAACGTGGGTGTATTTAATTTTATTACAATGATGTACAGCGAGTAAAGGCAACTCCCAGGGAGGACCGGAAAAGCTGTGATTAAAAGGAGTTGTGACTATTCAATGATTTTCATGTAGAAATGTAATGTCTAGTTATATGACAAATGTTGCGAGTAGGCGGAAGTTACAATTACAATTATCTGGATAAAGGTTAAGCGGAATGGACAGTATTTAGTTGAGATTGTGTAAACTTTTTTAGTTAACATAATGTAAAGCTCCTTTTTTTTCAAGATATCATCATCATTACTCTTTCTCAGAAACAGGGTGTTGCTGGGCCTCGTATTGTAACAAGGTGTTTGCAAAACAAATGAAATTGCTTCTCAAATATACAGTAGAGTCTCGATATTAAGCATTTATTTATTATGTGTGCCTTGTTAAGTATGAATTTGACAAGCACGGATTCATTATTTTTCCATCATTTCACTCTTCAGATGGATCTCAACATTACGTATCTCCCACTAATAAGTGTACTTTTTCCATGCACCAGGGGCATGATGAATATCGAGATTATCATAGATTCTTGTTAGCTATATACAAAGACAAAATATTCGAGTTTGGAATTACTCCACGGTGTGGCTGTGTCTGTTGTATGTATATTTGTGGCTGCGTTGAAATGAAATATGTGGCCACGTGTAAACGCAGTTGTGTCGCATGATATGAACAGTATTTCTGTTCAGTGTGTGTAGCTCTTTATAATACCGTCACTCCAAATCCTTTATGCTATACTACCCGAGATCTCCTCCAAATCCTTGAAGTTGAAAGTCTGCTACACCTCTACTACCCCAAAACCTATACTAAATCGTGTAGACTTTGTAACCTTTATTTTATAACACACGTAGGAACTGAATGGACACGACTTGATGCTCACAGGGAATGAAGAAGAGTCCAATTCAATTCATTTCAATTTCATTCAGTCGAACCCAGGTTACATAGTAAAACATACGGGTGGTTAAAAATTGATGATGCATGGCAATACATAGATAAAACAATATAACTGCATACATACTCAAACAGAACAAAAAAAAAATTAAGAGAGAAGAAGAAAAAGAGAAAGAAAGAAAGAATGAATGTGATAAGGCGAGAATCGAATCCTGGATTAGCATTAGCACCCACTGCCTCGCTATCAGTTCGGAATCAAATAGATGTGATACTGGCCACTTTGTATTATTTCTTTGTTTTGTCTCTGTGTCCATCTCCTGAACACTTTCCTCTTTACCCTACCCAGTGTGAGCATTCCTGTATGTCAACTTCTAATACAGTGACAGATCATCGTGAACAAAGAGGCCTCTGCGAATTTTCACAAATTACTTGCTTGACCTTTTGAGATCGGATTCCCGGTGAACGTGGAATTTCCACAATGACGTTCTGTCGGATTCGCGGTAAATCGGAACGGAGTGGACACAAAACTTAGAAGCTCAGACACATAGGGCTGCTCAACTGAAAAGGCTAGAGGTATGAAGATGCCAATGTTTTTTTCACTGATGGCTATATAAGGTTTTACACCTCTCATTAATTTATCCAAGGGTCCCAAGCCAAAATACTTTCCACACATGTTGTTTAACTTTTCCTCCACATTTTAACAGGAAGAAAAATGCCCCTAAGCCTGTTAGATTTTGAGAACGTACTCAATAAAGCAGGCTACCTAATGTTTTAGGCCTTTTCACTCAGTAAACAGGGTAACCTTACTAACCTAGCAACAACCACAAGGTTTATACTTGAGTGGCTAAACCTCACCTATTCTGAGTTTACAAATATATTTGCACCTATCTAAGCCTTTGAAATTCAAATCCAACCCCTTTCCTCCCTCCCCATGGCCAGTTTTCTGATTTTTTTGGGGGACTATTTCAAACTGCATATTTTTATGCCAGGTGCTATTGGTATCTTCATACCTAGAGCTCACAGAGTTAAAAGCTATTTTTTCTCCAGTGGCCCATGTAGAGTCTCGTGTCATGTGCTACACACAGGGAATTTAGAGTTAGAATATATTCCGAGTGATTGCAAAACATAATATCATTGCTTTCAGTATTATCATATAGTCATTTGCATTAAATTTTATTATGATGATTATTGTTATGACAGTGTTGTTTCTGTTTTCATTCAGACTCTGTTTCAATTACCAGCACCCACCACCTCTACCTCGATNAAAACACTCCGGTTTCGTTACTGCCATTACCATCACTAATACCACTACACTGTTACCACCATCATTTCTACGTCTGCCATTACCACTGCTACTACCACCACTGTCATAGCTGCTTGTCACTCTTTCACCACCACAGTCATCACGTCAAACAGCTGACGTCATCATTCTCATAGATCACTGTGGCTGTATGCGTAATCCTTGCATAAACTTACGCACTGCGGTCAACACGGGAACTTCCCAAAACAAGAAGAGTATTTCTCGTAGTGCAGTGCGAAAATTAAGCAATGATTATGCATAAAGCCATCGAGATCTTCAACCATTAGCCCGCCAGTAGGCCAATTAGATGAGCATTGTTAACTGAGAGAGAGAGAGAGAGAGAGAGAGAGAGAGAGAGAGAGAGAGAGAGAGAGAGAGACATACACACACACACACCACACACACACTTACGCACGCACGCACGCCTAAAAGCTGTCGGCTTGACAATACCGGAATGCAACTACAGTTACTCTGGAGCATGGAAGGATTGCCTATTAAAAGTTGTTGCGATTATCAAGCTATGCGATGTTGCTATAAAGACGAAGTTGTAATTACGTGAATTACGATTTGGGAATGAATGTTGACTGTACACTGTCCTGAAAGAAGCTTTCTACGACATTTTTTGCCTGGCTGGGACGAGGGTGGGAGCAGGAATAGATGAGGGAGAAAATGACAGTCACGTGCAATAGAACTCATGACCATGACATTCCATCACTGTGTGTCGAAAATAACCGAGGTGATTTTTCACCTCTGAGAGATCATTGTGTATCTTTTACAACTGGGCTATCTGATTTGGACATTTTCGAAACAAAATGATGATAGGCATCGTGATCAGTCATACCTCAATATAAACATGTAGCTGGGGCAACTTATTTAAAGGGAGACAATTATGATATTTTTCTATGCAGGAAAAAAAGCAATGTTGTATCCTTTCCACTATTTTGGTATTTTTCTATGTATAATATTTGCGGCCGATTAGGATACCAGTTTGAACATTCAAATTCTTGACAATTTTATGCGCCAGTGAAAGGCTGCAGGCGATTCCGATTTATCTCCGAACTTGCGTTCACATGGAATACAACGATACACATCCAAACACGATCTATAAACATAATTTTTGAATCTGAGAAGTTTTAATTTCACTTAGGGATCTTTTAAAGACCGCTATGGCAGAGGTTGGCAATTAGTGTACAAGGCATTTCCTGGGGTAGTGATCGTATTGTACGTTACTAACCAGATGTGAAATTCACTTCTGGTTCATAAGATGCATTATGAGCTTAACATCAGAACATGTCGCACATGCCTTCTCCTGCCATAACAGTCTGTAAGCAGAAGGCGATACAATGGAAATGATAGACGCTGGGCAAAAATCTCAAAGATCTACAGTTGTGACATCATGACTGGAAGGAATTTCAAATGAGACTCGTTCTCGTAACCGGAACTCATACTTGCTAATACAACCTAAACCCTTCTCTTGATCCCACCACTAACCATAACCTTACCCGGAACCTTAATCCTACTGCCCACCGAGACAGAAGCAACAGTCGAGGTGAGTCCCTAACCCTAACATACGTCGAGATTAATTCCTCCCTCACAATTAATCTTACAAAAATAACAATAATAATCTAAGAGCCTTTGTGTTTGGGAGAGTTAAATTTAGTTTGTCAATAAAAATGTGAGAAGCTGCAATACGGCAACCACTGTTTATGCAAAGGTACAGTACGTGGTGAAGTATACATATATAAAAGCAAAGTTGGGAGTTGCGGGTGTGGGGTAGAGCGGGAGGTTGATGGGTGATTAAATTTAACAACACAGAATGTCAAACTTATTCACTGTAATTATAACTATATTGTGAGTTCATGAGTGATGTTTTGGTGGGTTTTTTTTTCAGTTTTGATTTTGTTTTTCATGAGCTGGGAAATAGTTTTGATTTTGTTTTGATTTTATCAAAACAAATTTTAATGAGTGTTCAGACTTTTAACACCAACTCACGAGGAGAAGTAGAACTCACGGATCAAGACCCAGATATTTAGATTGCCACTATCACATGACCACTGCAGCACTGGGGGCTTATGGGTAAATCATGTTTGACATGTTAATCAGATAGAAAAAGGTTTTTGGAGCGAGAACAATTCTTGCGCTTGTGGAATCAGAGTACATGTGAGTGAGATGTGAAAGCCACTGATCAGGACAAGAGTAATGGTAAAAATGTCATCATTTGGAACTTTTCCTAATCTTGGACAACATCTGCATATCACAGCTTTGTAGAAGCCATGTGTGATTGATAACTTCACAGAGATGCGAGATAAACTAAGGACAAGACGTAGTGGTGAAGATGTCATGGCTTGGGGTATCTGATCTGGTCCTGACACTGGAGAGTGTCTGCGCAGCACAAACTTAAGCTAAGTACAAGTTTCAGAAGGATTTCCTTATGTGGGCCATATTACAACATGCTCCTGACTTAGTGCCAATAAACATATTGAAGAGGGATTATTTTGATGGGGCTGGTATAAAATATTTTTTTTTAAAGGGGATAAACAAAGAAAGAAAGGTTGTCGTTTTAAGGGGATAGTCTAGACAAAGAAAGGAAAGTGGTCGTTTTCAGATTTTGCAATCTCGTTTCATTCTGCATGTTGTAGGATGGCCCACATATGGAAATCCGTCTCAAGTTTCATTAGGCCTTTGACTGCATAATATGACAGAGAAAACAAACAGCCTTCAGCTTAACCCATCCGTCTTCCTTTCCCCATCCTTCTCTTTAAATGAAATGCCGAAAAGTTTGAATCGTCCTATTTTCAAACTGTATGAAAGCAAGGGTGAAATTCCGATTGTGATTCACACGCCTTACCAGAACCCATGCCTAAATATACAACCTAAACCCTATCCCTAACCTTATCCCTACCCTAAATCCCGGAGGATTTCCATAATGTGGTAACTGGCGATAAGGAGTTACGCTCGCTTCGGCTGATGCTCCTATCTCGATGGGCATTAGTGTTAGGGTTAACAGGTTATGGGTAGGGTTAGGGTTGTATTAGTACGTTATTCGGAATTAAGGTACTGACCGTAGTTGTAGGAGTTAACACATATGGAAATCCTTCCATTAACATTAATCCTAACCCCTAATGCTCATCAAGACAAAAGCATCACTCGTGGTGAGTCCTTTATCCTAATGCCCGTGCAGACGGGCTCATCAGTGTGACTCGCAATTCCTCCAGAAGACATGGTTGTGTTTTCCATTTTCTCATGTTCACGCTGTAAATCTAGAGTGTCCAAACAATAGCAGTTTATGCTAAGGAGTTTGGACAGTGAAATTCCTCTTCTAAGTCCGTAGTTATTTTATATTTGGAAAGATTTCCATATGTGTGCCATCCTACAACATGCAGGGAAAAACAAGCTTGCAAGATTTGAAAATAACCAGTTCCTTTTTTCTTTGTGTATCCCCTACAAGTTAGTACAAGCCCTTCTTTTTAATATCAGCTCTTAGTATATTTATTGGTAGAGGTCAAGAGCATGTTGTAGGATGGCACACATATGGAAATCCTTCCCTACATTTGTATTCAATCGTCCTGTCGTTTTGCATCTTTGTGGATCTGTTTTTTTTTTCCTCACCCGTAAGAACACTACTCTTATCTTGATAATTTGTCTGTAGCCCTTCCCATCTTTTTAAATAGAAAGCATCCATCCATCCATCCATCCATCCATCCATCCATTTTTCTTCCTTCCTTCCATCCTTCTTCCTTCCATCAATCTATCCCATCTATCCACTCATCCTTTCCCATTAATCCATCCAAGCACCCACCTACCCAATCCATCTACCCATCCACCTAATCCATCCATCCTTCTTCCATTAATCCATCCATCCATCCATCCATCCATCCATCCATCCATCGTCCTTCCTTACTTCTTGTCCTCTTCCCTTGCGTCGCGCGCCATCTCTCCCTTTCTCTGTTAGGGTTGTCTCTTCCTTCACTCTGTCTTGCCTACTTATCGCGATTTTACAATGATGTTTCTTTTAGCTTCCTCATCAGACTAGAATTCTATTCGCATAGTCTCCAAGATATCCCTGCATTTTGCGTTTTCTTTTTCCTTCTTATTTACCCTTCTTGCTCTGACTTTTAGACCTACGCGTGAGCTTTTTTTTTTTTCCAAAGGTACTGAAGTAAACATATCTTAGAGCGAACATCCCCAGCTAAACAAGCACCTATTTTTCGGGAGGAATTCCATATGTGTGCCAGAAAGATTTCCGCATGGAACACGTCGAACCAACAACATACCCTAACCCTAACTCTGACACTGGGTTAGGGTTATGGTTAGGGTTAGGGTATGTTGTTGGTTCGGTGTGTTGCTTGAGGAAATCTTTCTGGCACACATATGGAATTCCTCCCTATTATTCTCTTCCCGAACATTTATGCTCATGTCAAATGACATTTGTCATTATACTTGCGGTCATATTCCCAGCTTTTTTTTTTAATGATGGCAAATATCAGCTGGCATGAGCATAAACGATCAGGATGATTAAAAAAAATATAGACTTAGGTGTTAGCTAAGCTGGGGACATTCGTTCTGAGGTACGTACACTGTATATCTAAATCCGTCAAGGTTTTCTCCAGTCCTGTGAGTTGGGGGGAGGGGGGGGGACATCTTGTTATAAATTTGAGTGAAAGGTTTGTAAGTTCCGGGGGTGAGGTTAGGAGGAGGCGGGTGGGTGGGTGAGTTCAGATTTTTCTCAAATTCTTTCCTGCAGGTAGGAAATTACTGGGAGAGCCGAACTTGGGGCTTGTTCAGTTAATTTTTTTGGGAGACTTAGAAATTTAAGAGGAGAATCATATGATCAAACACTCTGGAGAAAACACTGGTCGGTCTGGTAAAAATGTTGGACTCTACCAAAATGTGCTTGGATTAGGGTTAGTGGTCGAGATAGGGAAGAAAAAACACATCTGAGAGAGTACCTAGGGAAATATCTACGGACTCTCCTCAGGGTGCCTTCTGTTCCCTGACCAAGTCCCTAACAAGCCCATCGTGGCAGAGTTTCCGCATTTCACCGAAATGATTTAGTGCATTTTGAAAACCCTCTCTTTCTACCTTCTCTTTTCCCTTCTTTCGAGATATGAAATTGGATGGGTCGCTACCCATGAACCCACACATCATTAAGTTTTCTCAATTAAGTCGTCATTGGTATAGCATAGAGCCGAAAACACTATCTGCCTAAATGCCATTACACCGATGTGACTCACGCGTTATTGCAGGCGGTCATTTCGTATGTCTGCACCTGAGGAAAGCGTCCATCCGTGATTTGGCACAGAGGTGGATAGCTTTTACGTCCCTAGCCATACCAGCAACGAAATGCTGGACGACCAGCCAGACATTGATGAACGGACAGAGGGAGGATCACAAAACAGGGTCCTATACTAGAAAGACTACTTGCATAGCGTGCTATCTTAATAGAGGAGACAACGGTTAAAACGAAAACTGTCAAAACCAGAGTATCCCCGAAACGAAAGGAAAAATAACTCCCGTTTATTTTTCCTCTTTTAGGCTTCTCTATCTTAACCGAAACTCTGTTTAAACCGAACTTAAAGTCTTTGGTCCCATAGATTTTGTTTTAACCGATGTCAACTGTACTAACCTGGAACCGGTTTACGATAAGCCATGACCGGGAACAAGCTTTGGCTTTTGCGTGAGGTGTGTTTCAACATGCGTTTGAGAAGGATTTTCAGATGCGTTTTCAGTGTTTTCTCCATGTCATTACCAAATTTTTTTAGGAGGCGGGGTCGGGGTGTGAAGTTTTGTAAGAGATGTTTGATTTTTCTCAAATAAGAATAAATTTGGAGTTCAAGAAAGAAGGCGCGCTNGGAGGAAAGGGGGGGGGGCTAATAAAAGAACTTAAACGAAAAGGCTGTTTCTCAAGACAAGGTCGATTTGTAATTAGTGCATCAATGCACGAGTACTGCCGTACCAAGAAAAGAAGCATAAAACGCCTATATGGAAATCCCAACTTGTTTTTCTGTTTGTTTTATTTCCCGTTTATCTCACAAACCATTCAGAGGGCATCGTATGATTAGTCTCCAATACATAATAAATCAGTACCAGTTATTGATAACTAGAGATGCTTCTAATTCAAACAGTATTTAAACTCTTTGGCGATGGCTACAAACACAAACAAATCATGCTATGCTCTAGGTGGAAATTTATTTATGCACCCTTACAACTCTAACACTTAACCCTGGTCGTAGATAATTTAAGACAACTCTGGATCCGAATTCGTTTTCGCTTTGGAGAAGGAAAGTACTGCATTACAACAAAGACAGATTTTACAGATCTGGAATGAGGCGCACTGTCAGCAGATGCAAGAAGTCGAGGAGAATAGGAAGTTTACATCCTGCATTAAAATACATAGAATCAGGCATACAATCATTTATAACATCAGCTTTATGTGGGAATGGAATGAGGACCATAATGAAATAACGATCTGTTCGTAACCTTGCTATGATGCCAGGATGTATACCATTCACAAGACTATCTTAGGACTAGCTGAGGACGAGACACTCAACAAGATTTAACTAAAGCGACCAATGAGCGAGGGCTGCTTAGGAACCAGCGAAGTAGATGGACCTCGGTAACCGAAGAAAACAAAAGCAGAAAACGACCTTGGAAACGAAAGACTTTGTTCAAGCAACGAATGTTCAAGCTCTGACAAGCTATACGTCTAGAACAGGACTCTACGCAAGTGTGCTCAAGACCTGACATAATGGATGTTGGCACATGAGAAAGATCCCAAGGGATGTTCAAGAACAGTCATCATGTGACCCTACATTAGCAAATGGACAAGACATGGGTCTGCTTAAAAATTGCCAAGGATGGATATGAGGGAGACTGACGAGATGATACTTAAGAAAATGGTAAATTTATGAAAGCTGGCAAAGATAGACATTGACCGGGCGAAGTGAAGAACTGTTTATAGAGTGTCAGAAAGGAACACACAAACAAACGGACAAAAAGGTCGACACATGGAAAATAAAGTCCTGTCGGTGGATACCATCGATAAAGGATCTGTGTAAATCAAGGTATAGGAGGATTTAAAAGCTTACACCAAAGTGGTCATCACCCTTGGCAGCAGTGAGGGTGGGAATGAAAGTCAAGGGTCTCATAGAGTCACACACAGATCAGGATGACGTGATATTTATTGACGGTTCAGTCACATGGGACGGAAAGAGTGGATGGGAATATACAGTTTGATGTGGACGAAGAATCATTGCCGAGCAGAGCGGAACTTGTGCCACTGTAACGTCCGGATGGAGACTGAGTCAGCAACAGCAGTGCTGCGGTGGCTTGCCGGAACACCAACAAGGGCGGTCGTAGTATCAGTCCCAGTACATGCTCAAGAAGATAGAACATGGACACTTCTGAAACAACTGGATCCAGTACCTGGTGTCCTCGTAGATGGTGCGTCTCCCATTGATTTACTATCCAGAAAGAACATCAAGCGTCTGTCAAAATTAAGAGTGCTGATACACTGGTGGGAGGAACCATAATTGCTGATGAGCCAAACCTAGACAGAGGGGAAATACAATAATACTTAACGCTAGAGTGAGGAATCGCAGCTTAGTGAACGAGGAGCGGCTAGGTTCAGACTCTGGAATGCTAAAAAAATGGCATCACGTAGGCAAAGTCGACGGCACGGAAACGGCAGGCGAAAGTATGGAATCAGCATGTGACCGCAACAACCAACCTTCACGTCATGCTGCGTTATATGCCAAGGTGGATGAAGTATACGGGGTTGTCCAAGTGCCATCCTGTCGATCTCGCAACCAAGTGAGCAGTCAAATACGCAAGCAAGCAAGCAAGCAAGATGGTTATTTGAGAGCAGAGAGAGCTGGCAGTCACCAGGGCTGGAAAGCAACGCTTTTGGAAATTAAGATGAACTCTCGTCAAGTACAATCCGGCATTCCTGTTGATCAAAGTATAACACTGGATAAGGTGCTACTAATTGTTGTGAGCCTGTTCGTAATGACAAAGTGAAATTAAAAAACAGGGACGCAATGAAGACGTCAAGCTGCTGTCCACGAATTCGGCTTGAGAGTGTACGGCCTTCAGGGAAGAAGGTTATTTACAAAAAGCTATACATACATGTATGTCTGCCATTAAGGATCTGAATATTTCTATGTATTCACCATTATTACAAGTATACTAGTAAATTAATGATGATTTCTGTTTGTTAAAGACGAAGAATTATCCATCCTCGTTTACTCAACGAAGATTTACAGATTTGCTACCATCTTGAGAGAATAACTCATCGACTTAAAGAATTCCATATTTAAAATGACAGTCAAGAAATTGAGGCCACACAAACAATATAGGAATGACAGCAGAAGAATGGCGCTTATACACTACTGAATCGAGCTCCATGGCACTGAGAGCATAACTGTTTCGCCCACAAGAATATGGAATTATACAGGTAAGATGGAAGCAACACATCAGAGGTGGACCAACATGGATGACACAGCTTTGGCACACAAGATGATGGAGCGACATACGAAAAAAAAAGTCGCACATTAGAAACGGGGCAACAGAGAAAATATTGGCTTTCGCACCAAGACACTGGAGCTACACGCAAACAGAAAAGACGGACGAGACACATCAGAAATGGAGCAACCTGGAAAATAATTACCTTCACACATAAGACAATGGAGAGACATACGGAAAGCTTAAGCAACCCATCAAGGGATGGCAAGACAAAGAAGAAGATCATTTTGAAAGATATGTATAAAAATAAAGTGACACACTAGAAAATTTGCAGAATTTCAAAGGATGGAGCGTCAAAGACAAAGAAGACAGATATGAGAGTAGAGCACAAACAAGAGACTGGGAACAACTCAAATGAAGAAACGAAACGCAAATGACCGGAGTCAATAATCCAAACTAGAGTGACATGCAAGAGAAGAGTACAGTATGAGGGCGGGTAAAGGGCCTGGTGAGTAGTGCAACAATAGAAAACAACGCAACACATGCAAGAATGAAACAATGCTAACGAAAAATTAGCAACACACATGTCTTACAGAGCGATTCAAACGAATAAAAAAAAACAAACTCCATAATGACAATGGGAATACAAGATGCGCTAGAGGCACATTTCTATCTCAGGAAGATAATTCTATTGAAGAGAGTCTTATTGCAACCATCCTCAAAAGAACAACCATCTGCAACATTCGAACAGTGGATGAAGAAAGGACAATAATGTACACAGACTCTGAATGCTGATCTAAATCTTCATACCGTCCAAGGAGACAAGCCAGATAAACAACAACGCAACTGTAGCAAAGGAAATAACTGTCCTGAAACATTAGAGGCAGAGGCAAACTGCATAGATGTCCACACCGCCTTAGTTAAACGGAGGAGATGCGTACATGCGACATTCACAACTCATGGGCAGAAGAGGTACAATGAGATGGAAGCTGCTGCTTAAAATCTCCAATAAGCTACAGGTTGATGGGAGAAATTCGATCGTGACAACGGGAAGATGCCAGGCTCGCCAGAGGTATATTTCTACCCGAGGAAGAGAAACATAAGACACTTATTGGAACCAACCTTAAGAGAACAAAAATAGAGTAGATCAAGATGATCATGCCTGCAACAAATCAGAACGGAGGATGGAGATGGGACACAAACTACAGAGACTCACGATGCTGGTCTTAATCTCCTTGTCGTCCAAGGAAACAAGCAACTGCATCAAAGAAAGGAATTCACATAAAACTGGTTAAGGAAGTGAAATAGTGATAGCATCCCCTTCTCTTTCTTAAATCACGACAGCAATTCGCTCTCTTTCCAAGACTAATCCCAAGTCTAACCCTCATTCCAGAGAGCCTGTATTGTGTATCTAACTGTAGGATTACTAGTTAGAAGTAGGCTAACAGTAAACACTTCAAAAGCCCTAACTCAGCCTCAGGATCTCAACCTAACTATAAAATCACTGGTTAAAGGTAAGCTTACAGTACATATTTCAAAAGCTCTGACTCTGTTCCCATCCCCACCCTCTCCTTTTTTTTTTTTAATTGTTCAACCGTTCCAGAAACGTTAGCCTATTCCTAGCTGTAATCCTCATCCATTTTTTAAACACACACCCTTGGCAGATCTAAACCAATACCGTCTCTTTGCTACGAAAATGGTCATTTTATCACGCTTCCTAGAGAAAGCGGGGGAACCATTTTTATGGCAAAGCTAAAAAAAAGTCATGAAAAAAAGTATATTTGCAACTGCAGTTCTGGCGAGCTTTTGGCATTTTATATTGCTTAATGTATCAACATGGAACTGACTTAGGGCCATTTTCAAGGCAAATGACGTTCATTTCAAAGCAATAACCCAAACGTTTACGTTCTTTGCACATCCACTGATTCCATTCTCAGCATTTGTAATAACCTTACATCTGTTCTAACTCAGCGAAGTCTTTCTTAAAATGGGCCCAGTTTCTGGGATCTTTCCGTCGATGAGACTGACAGCCAGCGAGGTATGGATGTGCGATGGATTGCGCTCAATTCCAGCGAGCAGAGTTTGGTGGATCTTCCCAGAGCGGACATCAACCTTCAGCCAATGAGGAGAGGGTGACCCCGATCATCAACCTGTACTACTCATAAGGGTGTTACTCTGCAGGTTTCTCCACCTCATAGTGTGAGAATCCCTGGACACAGCCAGCTGTGCCATGCCTGGTGCAGTCTCTGTGAGGTCTCTGTGATTGTGCATGACACCGTGCTGGTAACACGCTTCACAATGAAAGTGGTCAGATGAAGATGAGTGTGTGGGAGAGGAAGGTGCTCAGACCTTTAGTCATGTTGGCAGTTGCTTGGTGTCAAATATCTCAGTTAATGTCCACGTATACAAGAGGTACCCGTATTTCCACCCTAACAGAGTCCAGAGGAAAAACACATGAACTAACATTTCTCAGACTGGTTTAGTATGGGAGTTTCGTTTGGCGGTTGGCTTGCCGACGTCAAGTACGAAAGTAGTACCTTTTTATGATGTCTTTAACTCCAGCCTGTTAATAGGGGGTATGACCTTCAGAAGAATATCAGTTTAGGTTTGTGGGGTCCTCTCTTCACACAGCATGGATTTTTGTTTATTCCTTGCTTGATATCAAAAGTGATGTAAAGGGCTATGACAATTGGTTGGAGAATCTTACAGTACGTTATTCCAACCTAGCCGCTCTACGATGATTCGCAAAACAGCGGAAAGTAAATTTGTAGAAAGCCATTTTAGAGAACTGATTTAAATGCCGGGTACTGGAAGACTTGACCTAGTGTAGCTTAGCTCCAAGCGGGGAAAAAGGCGTTAAAAAGTTGAAGGACGACTGCTTTTTTTGTTTAACAGATCATCGTTCTTGCTGCGTAAGGTTTTGCCATTAATCGTTCATTGCCCAGTCAGTGATATACCTCTGGTAATGCAGTCTCACTTGATACCCTTTTATGCATAGATCGCCAGCCTTGAACCTCTCAGTTACCGGGAGTTATCGTATTCACAATTCCGCCATTTGCTCCCAGTTTCACATGTCTACACGGCTGATTGATTGATAATATGTTAGGTAGACTAAGGAAAGTGATTCACAAAATGAATAACGTTCAGTATCATGATAAAGCGACAAGCTGCGGCGTGGCCTGAAAGTAGGATCGTCCTGTGCTGTAATAATAATTATTGAGCGAGTTACATCGCGCTGTTGTTTATCGTCTAAGGATACTATATTGCCTCTTATCGTGACACATAAGTCTTTTTACGGTATACAGAATATAAACATGTCTCTTCTGCTACTTCTCAAAAGACTGTAACGGAAACTGTAAAGTTAACAATATAATGTACAAAATAAACAAAGCTCGTGCACCATGTGCACAGCAGGGCTGATGTATAATGCCTTTAGTTTACATAATGTCTGACCATCTGTGACAGACTGCATGGTGCAGACAAAATAATAACCTGGCTACACGCCCACCGTTGGCTAAAAGCCCATGGTTAGTCATTATGTGAGAAAGGAAACATGATTTTTTTTTTC
>JAWQUT010000256.1:741843-752763 GCA_033807755.1 Ellobium chinense | reverse complement strand
CCCCTGCCGCCCCAAGAAAGTCTTCTAGGGTAAATGTATTACATGGTCTCCACTTCAGGTGCTCAGAACGAAAGTATTCGGTAGCTGTCGTTGAATACACCATCCGCAGTGGTTCAGGGTCACTTGTTCTTGATGTGACCAGTGCACTGACCAATGAAATCAGCGGGGCGTAGTGTGAGATGATCCGTTCTTCGGTCATTTACTCCAGTCATATACACTTTCCCTCCATTCTATCATTCAAGGCTGTTGTCTCCTGTTATTGCCATAAAACTAAATGTACCATACACGTATTGAGTGCGCCTGCAGCAAAAGGGGTAGGTCAGTTGGCCTTTTTTGCTGTACAAGCTTTCTTTATCCCACTTCAGCTACGTTTTATTTGAGTTACAGAGAATCGAACAGAGAAGCAACAAATGCACAGACTTGACCATTTTTATGAGATAAAACCATGTTGCGGTATTTTGACGATTCGTGACTTCACACTTCACATGTACGTTGAAAGTCTTAGGCCGAGGCTGGAGAGGAAGGAGGAGGGATAGCAGCTGAATTGAAGCATTATTTCCTCCATTTCTCATTGATAGCGGGAGATTTCGCCCGTGCAGTGTCGTGCCTCTTTCCATTGTTAGCTCGTTGTATCAGCTTTCAGTCGCTGATACGAGCGTTCTGCTACATTTCTGTGGGGCGCAATGTCGCAGTTTTATGCTGCCTGTCCCGTCCTTCAAGGAATCAAGAAATGCTCTCTTAGTTGGTTGGTTTGCCATATTGTGGTCTTTATTCCCCCAGGATTTAGCGTCCTACTGGGAGATTGCCAGACAATGAGTAGAACAGATTTAACAATCTATTTTATTCACTGACATACCCACTGCTCATAACCGACTTTGTTGTTGTTTAATGTGTTTATTACCAATAAGTCTCCGTGATAGACTACTTGAAAAGGCTTAAACACATGTGTACACATAACTTTCATATTCATTGGAGAAACGATGATTCATAGTAAATAATTCACAAGAGACAGGGTTTAAGCTTCTCCAAATAGGGCAGCCACTTTAGGCCTGGGACGTTTAAATAAAGCCAAAAAGCAAGCAAATTGATTGGAAATTTTTTTTTTAATGATAAAAGCCAGCCAAGATGATGGATTTTGCACATTTTTGTCAATGCGTAATGTCTTCATGTGTTGCCCCTCTTCCCTCCTCTTCTCCCCCTCCCCCTGCCCCCAAATCGTTTGTAGAGACAGCATGATCTGGTATGGGGGACTGGCGTGGGAAAATATTGACCCCCCTGATAATCCTCAACCTATTCTCTGACAAGCTACACTTAAGCGGTTGTAGAAATACTCCAGGTTCAGAGACCCAGAAAAAGAAGTCGGCATGAATACAAAAGGCCACAAATGTCTCATAGTGAATCTGCATAAGGCATTGACGAGGGCTTGGGGGAGGGCACAATAGTAGCGTTTTTCAAGGAGCGTGTTACTGACGTTAATCCTATTGATCAGACGGGGGTGGTAAAGGCCATCGATTGGAAGAGCTGTTGCCGTTCATCGTCCATACAAAAAATTAAAGCGCCGTCACTCACGTGCCATTAATTTTTCACCAGACCTGCAGAGGTATTTTGTTGGGCATTCGTCTGTCAAATTCAATTTTGCATTCATGAGGGTTTAGGCTAGTTAACAGAATAGTTATTGTAAATAATGTATTTGTCTGATACAGACTGCGGACTAGACTTTACACATAGTAAGCACCAAGATGCAATTTAATTATCCGTAAATCTTACAAAAAAAAACCAAAAAACTTTCTACGAGGCTAAACCAGGCCAGCCAACACCTACTTTTTATTTACTTCTCAGCTCCATTTATTTATCCCTCAGCTCCGTGTATTTACCTCTCAGCTCTGTTTATTTAGCTCTCAGCTCTGTTTATTTACCTCGTAGCTCCGTTTTGCAGTTACAGTGCTTGTTTACCAAGAACTATAAGAATTGCTCAGTTATTCATGCTCTCTCAGGTCCTGCCATTTGCCAAATACGGGATTGTTTGTCCTGGTTGGCTGATTCAGAAAGGTGAATTTTTATCAGACCTCAGCACATTCCCCTACGGCAACGAAGCATCTGTATGCACCAGGAACACCGCCTGAACACATTCCACAGTTGCCTTGTCTATACTCGCTCAAGTCATTCAGGACCATTTTTGATGCACTGTCATCCTGCACCAGGGATGACTATCGAGTATGCTCCAAATCCCATGGCAAGGACGGCTCCGCTGGCTAGGATCTGTGCGGCGCATGCAAGAATAGCTTTATCTAGAAGGACATCCCTAAACGGCCACAGTTCACTGGTATCAGGCACGCAGGACGTCATACTGAGAATTAGAGATACTGTATCTGCAAACGGGACCCGAAGAATGGCATGCGACATTAGAGACGTTTATATTAGGAGCATCGGAGCTTCGCTGCAGACCACGACACCTGGTGGTTGACTGTGCACAGGAGAGCCGGAATGGTATAAAGAAAGAGAACCCATCTGGCAGAAGAGAAAACGGCACGCGGGAACCGACGAACAACCTCCTTGCCAGAGTAACCTCCTTGCCAGAGTCTTACTCTTGTAAAATATCACTGTGCGAGTTGTGACTTACTGTCACCCTCGAATCGGACTATTCAGTCATACTACGAGTACACTTTGCAATTTGGGAAACTGAGCAGGATACATCAGCATTGTCCGGTGGAACAGCGTTCTTTGATGGACTTGTCTCAGATGCATTGACTCAATGCCGGAATCCCTTTGATGACTAAATATAGGCTACTCCTAACAATGTCACTTTCACTGTTCTAAAATACAGAACTAAGAGTAGTCCATTACTACATGTCAGAAGATTTTGATGGAGAATAACGTACCAAGAAATTATACATTGCCATTTACATTTCTGATAGTTTCACAAGTTCTTGGCCTTATCATTTTCCGTGTAGATTACAAAAAAAAACAACTTTACAAGGATGTAAGTTTTTCCTTTTTAGAAAATCTTGTAATTTAGTCTTGTCTGTTCCTTTGCTCTTTCATTCTTTCCATCTTTTTTTTTTCTTAAAGCCTTGCTGCCTTGAGGAAAAAAAAATACTGTCCTTCCCTGTTTGATATTTAGTTTGCCTCTTGCAAATAAACAAGTTAAAATGACGAAAGAAATTTATAGGAAGAGGAATCTTCAATGTGCACAAATTCTTTAAATTATGCTGGATGAATTGTGGTCCTTACAATTAAAAAAAAAAATAATCGGAAACTCTCTGGGTTTATTTTATTATTAGCTTCCTGTATAATAGCGGCATTTTTGTCCCATTTGAGAACATTCCCATTTTGCATATTTCAGGCAATCTTTTTTTAAATCTAGAATCGCTCACATACTGCTTCTCCTTGCGCACAAAGGTCGCACGGCCGCTATTAAATATGAAGTAGTTGCTGATTCCAATGTAGGCATTAACTTGAAGAACGAGATATTTCATCGTAAAACATCGGTACATTTTATCCCTTCTGTGTGAGAGAGAGAGAGAGAGAGAAAGAAAGAAAGAAAAAAGTTGAGTAGCAGGCTGGATGCTCCTTTGCGTTGCTTGATGCCTAGTTGTTAGAAATTTTAAAAAAGCCATTGTATGATGCTTATGAGACCTCGACTGAACTCTTGCTCTTAACTATCATGAATTAATTATAAAGAACAATCAGTTCTAATATCAGCCTAGAAGTAGACAGGATACATGTGCAAAAATATTACTGGAATTGCTTAATCTATTTTGTGTGTATTCTTCTGACATATTGTTACATTTCCTATGGGCTACAATAAATTAGTTTCGCTACACTGTATGTAAAAGAAAGTACTAGTCTTAAACCCAACTCCCCCCAAAAGAAAAATGCTTTGGGTACTTCAAAAGTACTCAGTATCGAAAATCTGCCCAGCACTCCTTGAGGAGCTCAAGTACACATTTATCAAAACACTTTTATGGACAGTTTTTTTTTTTATGTGATGTAGAACCTTAATGAGAATCAGATTAGTCTTAGAATGTATTTAAAAAGGAATAGGCCTATTCAAGGACTTCAATCAATGAAAGAATAGGATCTCTGATGTGGGAGATGGCAGTTACCGTGAAACATTTTTTTTTTATTGCTTGGTGGGGTAAAGTTACAGTAATAATGTTTCATCGGTTTTCTTGCAGAATCCTATTGCATTTCACGATAATCTTGCCTTAGGACTACCAGAGGCAAGGTTAGGAATAGGTGTAGGACTTCAGTGTCTATGGCTTAGGGTAGGACTTCAGTGTGTGTGGCTAAGGGTAGGACTTCAGTGTCAATGGCTAAGGGTAGGACTTCAGTGTCTATGGCTAAGGGTAAGTGTCTGTGGCTAAGGGTAGAACTTCAGTGTCTATGGCTAAGGATAGGACCTCAGTGTCTATGGCTAAGGGTGCGCTTTCTCTTCGCAGACCTTAAGGTTAAGACGAGCACAATTGAGGGGAGAAGATCTACCGAGACTTTACTCGATTTCCCATGTTTTCTTTTTTGCATAATGCCTCTACATCCCTGTCTTTAAACAAGATTGGAAAGTCAACATTTGAATGTGTTTTAATGCAAACAAGTTTTAAAGTCTCTCGGTACTGACACGACATAAAGCTTGTAAAGGGCACCGCATATTTAATTATTCTCCCATAGATAGGGAATGTTTATCTCAGAATGTTCTCCAACATCAAACCACTAAGTGCATTCTGGCACTCATAGATTGGCGTGATGTCGCACGACGCCCAGCCTTTTCCCTTCAAGGAGAATGTTTGGTAGGACGAATTCTTTAGCAGACAGAAAACACATTAAATTCTCCAAAACGGACTGTTTGTGAAGCTTCGGTCTAATTTTGACACCTTTAAACGTGCTGGACGGAAGAGCAAAGCTACACATTGACGCAAACATTCACGCCTGAAATTCTTGTTACCTCCGCACTGCAGACGAATGTAAAGGCACTGTTCACTTTTATTTTTTTTTTCATGTTTCTTAACTGATTGTATACAAACTTGTATACAAAACCCTCACCGAAAATTCTGTTGGGCCCAAATTTAGATTTTCCTTCCCCTCCATCACCTCAAAACTGCCACGAGTTACCTAATTGAACTTATAACATTGCACGCCTTTCCCAAATACATGTATTTTGATTGCTGTTGTTGTCTTTGTATTTGCTGTTAGTAGTTGCTGCCTTTTTTTTTTGTTGTGCACTTGTTTGTATGGCCAGTTTTTGCATCATTTGCACATTCCAGAAAGAGCCGTGCACCAAAATGTCTTCTCTTCAAATTTCTTATCCACGTATCGCCAAATCTCATTTGCGCATTGTACCGTTTAATTCAGCTATTTCAATGTCAGCTTTTCATTATCCTCGACACGCACTCGGTCGACCGTGTCATCATCGTAACTCTATTAGAATATGACAAACACTTACGACCGTTGGATTCCATATTTAGCAAGTGCGCGCGACGAAGGCATTTCGAATGAATACATTTTAATTTTTTAAATCTTAATTCCCATTTAACGCTTTCCGTTTCAGAGAGAGAGAAATATTGCGGATAGCTATACAGGTAATGACTCATTAACAAAGGTATGCATAATGTATAGTATTTGTCAGTAGGCCGTGTCGCCGCGATAGCGTGGAGAGGCAGAAAGGGTCCAGATGCCCATGTGTGTTGAACGTAGTAGGTAATAAGAGGTGGCAAGGAACTGCATCGGGGTAGGGAGGGGAGGGGGCTGGTGCGGTCCTGAGTGGGTCAAGAGGGCGGGAGATTTATGTCAGTAGTTTTATGATAAACAGATCTGATAAATAAAATAGTCATGTTGAGGACATGCCTGAATGATATTGGTATGTCAAAACAGTATTCTTCTGGGCTGGTGTTGCACGTGTGTCATAATAATACATGTACTGGTATAGAAGTTCATCCCGACCGCTTCCCTCTCTCGTTGTAACATTTGTTGAATAATATTGATTTCATTAAGGAGTCAAAATAATGGTCGTAGATCGCACTCTGTGTCGCAAGGGGTGTGATAAGAGTGCCGCAAGGGGTGTGATATTTCAAGCCAGATATGCACTGTTCAGAAAAGAGTGAGGTCCGATGGGCATTGTGGTCATGACCAAATAAGGCATCGAATTTTGTTCTAGAGACACAAGAACAGGGGCCTGAGTGAACAGACTTGCAAAAAATTTGTTGAGGGATTGAAGAAAGTTAAACGGTAAGCTTAAAAACTGGCTTGATGCAACGTGAAGGGGTGAGATGGGTAGGCAGCGTCCCAAAATATGGGTATGGGATATGGAGAGGGGTGAGTGGTGACCTAAAGAGCGCTTACTGGTATTTGCATTGGTCATGGTTGAATAAACATTCAAGGTAAGCATACCAACAATATCGGTGTTAAAGACGGATCAATCGTACCCCTGTTTATCAGTGCGGCAGCTCTCAAGAGCAGGGTTTTTTTCTCTTGTTATTGTGAAGTACTCTGGTCTCTCGCGAGATTGCCTTCTTCTGAAATGTATTATAGAAGAATGCAAGTGCATTAATAGAAGCCGAGTCCTATCTGGAATTCCGCTTGAACAGAACACATTGCTGGCCTAGTTAAGAAAGAATGTGTTATCAGTGTCAGGCATAAACGAGTGCATGATTAATGTGAACTCTCGTGTGTTTAGCCTCATCTGTATAATATTGTTAGAGAAGTGTGCAGTTTGCTTTTGAATCTAATGAAAGTCTTTTACAGGAAATGCATTCTGTGGACCCTAAAATCGGGACCGGTCTCCGGTGATAGACCTGCTTGATCCCTTTCCTTACTAGCCCCCAATCGGTCTTTTTCTTTGATTTAGTTTTCTTTTTTTCTATCTTTTTTTCTCATTCTTTCGTTTCCCCTCCTTTTTTCACTTTTTTTTTATTTTCAGATGTCTGGGAACGCAGCCCCGTCATCCTTGTCTTCCCACAAAATTATAGAGATGGTCCGCATGTGAAGGTGTGCTTGGAGGGGGGGGGGAAGGGGGGTAATCCTGAGTGCAATAGGTGGATCAGTTAGGTGGTTAGCGCACAAGAAGGTCAATGGTACGCAAGATCTGATATAAGCCCTGCCATGTCTGCCGTCTGATGCTTCTAGACTGAGCGCGTTGCCTTAGATCTACAACTTTTATTATTGCTAAGAATGAAACCCAGAGACCTACTTCTGTCAGCTTCTGTCATCTATCGTATGATTAATAATGTCATAATTCATCAGCTTGCCTGGATGTGTAGAACAAGAGACAGGGCTGTATATTAGCCTTCTTACATGCTTAGACTTCCGTTACCTTTTATTGTTTTAGTTAAGTTACATGTAAATGAAAACATATCGTTGTAAAACATCAGAAGCGCGTGTCTCGTAGAAGCTCGTCTTTCATACTTTATCATTACACCAAACAGAAAAAAAAAACCCGCTCTCTTACACGTCATGATTATCCGGACTTCCATCTGTAGGATATTTCTCTCCCCTTACGTTACAAACTGGAACCGAGAATGCACCGTAGTAACCCTTTGAATTTGTATAAACTCGTGATTCAAAATTATATATCAGCATCCCTACACTGTTTGGGTTTTTTTTTTTTTGGTCAACTGAATATGACAGATATACTAAATACCCACCCTAGTTGCGATTATTCTCAGAGAGAGAGAGAGAGAGAGAGAGAGAGAGAGAGAGAGAGAGAGAGAGAGTCCGGAAAGAAATACGGCATCTACAAACTGTCTTTCGAGGTATGATGTGGACTCGTTTCATTTGGTTCTGGCAGGACTAGATATAAATGGCGGTGATTTTGTAAATAAATCAATTTGTATTCCTCTGCTTTAGCATGTACATCTTCACAGCGTTCGCGGTTTAAAGGCAGTCAATATTAAGAGTGTTCATATCTACTAGAGCTTTATTTGCGGATGTTCTTAAAAATAAGATCACTGCAAACATCCGTGGCCTGGCAGTAATGTCTTGCATTGAATTGGGTATCGCGTCATCTCAAGATGCGGAATTTCGTACGACGTGAATTAGTGTACTCTTCTTATGACGCATGTTAATGATGGCAAGCAGTTGATCTTGAGAAAAATGGAGGACGTTTGCAGGAAGGTGACGAAAAAGCATTAAAGTATTGGTGGGAGGAAAGAAGGGGGGGGGAGGGGGCTGTGAAAAAAGAACATACTATTTCAACGGACGAGCTGACCCCTTTTTATATCATTACGCCATCGGCCACTGACCTGTTACTGCCTTACTCATTTGCTCATTATGATACATCTGTAGGAGTAATAATGCCAGGTAATTATTAACATTGGCTTATCTGGGAGATGGGAACCTCCTACCCTGTGCATAGTAATGGGAAACCTGTACAGAGATTTGTTTTTTTCACTGGGTCTGGTGGAATAAAAAAAGCTTAGAAACTGGTGTTTTCAGAGTATATAATATACTCCACCCCTCCCCGCCTCCCGCACCCCTAACCCCCAAGAAAAAAAAAAAGACCCCCAGTGTCCTTCATAGGCCACAGATACTGTGATGTACGAATGATGTTCTCTGAGCCTCTCATCGACATCCTCATTTGCCCCGAGGACTCGACCCCAAATGTGTATAGTGTACATCGTAATTGTACATACCAGTCCATGGTAATATGGTTGTAGGTCTTGTAACATTTCTCCAGGGCATAATCACTCTTCTGTTGTGACAAGGCCCTGTCGCACGTCAAAAATTGCAGTGTAAACCATCGTATGTCCGTAGATGTGTAATTATGTTTGCAGGGGCTGCGAACACAGTCGCAAGTTCTATAAGCTGTACGTACTGAACCTAACATGTTTTTGTTTTTAAGAAGTATCGTTGCTCTGGTACTCCTTAGATCGCCCCTTCATACATGCATGTTGACCATTCAAAGAACAATGAAAAAAAGAAGGAAACAGATGAGGGGAAAGGTGCATCTAAGTAAGAGAAAGATTTGTTATGGTGTCATACAGTGTAAATACATGTCACTCGTATATTGAGTATGAAGGTCTTATTTTGTAAGCGCTTGATAAGTATGCCAGGTCACATGTGGATGTTGCGGGAGTCCGCCCGGGGTATAAAGGGAGAGGAGAGGCGTGATGGAACGTTTCACTAATTTGAATTAATGATTTGCTTCACATCGATGCGCTGGTTTTTTTTTTTTCGTTCATACTGAATAGACACTTTGCAGATCTCTCGTTTACCGTCGCTGCGAGAGTTCTGATAAAGAATAGTGATACAATAAAGTCTAATATTTGAAATATGAAAGCAAATCAACCTGAGTGGAATGCAATGTCCATAGCCATTTGTAAGTAGGCATAACAATCGCATGGCGCAACAATTAAGTAATCAGTAATGGAAATTGTTGCGCATTTGCATTGTATATTTGGTTAGGTTATGTATCTGATAGGTAGAGATTTCGATTCTGGAGGTTACGATATTTTTTATAGGGAAAAGAGAAACATTCCTCTTCTCACTTTCCAGATATTGTCATAAAACGTTCATGATTATTTCCATTCTGTGTTGAACTCATTTCTGACACGCATGGAGATCTGGGTTTACGAGTCTTCATCATTTGCTATTTGGTCATCGTAACCTGTCGTCGTCTCCGTCAGACCAGCAAAGTCAGGGAAGAATCCAGAGTCTTGATCATTAACGAGACAGTGGTCAGTTCCGTCCACTTAAGAAAATGGATAAGAAGGTTGGAGAGAGTTGGACACCCCTTAATGGACCTTTTAATGTCCGTGTCGTTCTTCGGTCTGTTAACGACAGAGTTTAAGGAGGTCCTAGCAGTCAATGACTGTCAACCCTTATTGACAGCCGTTCAGGTCAGTGATCTACTGCTACCTGATAGAACGAATACGTAGCAAATTCCGAACGTTTAGTGTCTTTGGTTAGTCTCTTGTATACTTCTTGTTAATGTTTAGTTCTGTCCAAAATAATAAGCAGCTCACATTCATTATAAGCTAGCAGTGATCTCTCAGATCACGTGTGTTCCATATTATGGGAACGAAAATAGTACTGGACACGGGTCAGTGAGTGTTTTGGAATGTGGCGGCCATATTCATAGTCTTAGCTGTTGAGGGGACGAAATAATGAACAGTGCGTATGAACTTGGGGACATGATTTTCGCTTAAAAGGCTGTACGTGAAGGGCACGAAATAACGACAGTTCGCTTCGCAGAAAATCTATGAGTGATCGATTTCCTATCAGTTATTAGGCCTAGTGGGAAAGCCTGATATCGATCCATTTGACTGAACTGACGGGAGTCTCACAACATGTGAATAGTGCGAAAGAAAACAGTGTCCTTTAATGACCCACTGGCCGTTGTTCTGTAACATTTGACTTTAGGTTATGAAAACAACATCCCGATCCGCATTTATGTATTTTAGAGTGCGCCTAATTGCCCTGATATATTATGTTAGACGAGTGTAGGACAACCCCCCCCCCNCCAAGGACGAAACCCCTCAGGACAACCTTTTGATCACTCCCGTATTCTTGAAAGGATATGCATATGGCCAAAACCCATGCAGCCCATCCAGTTTGTGATTCTGCTGCTACTTTTCATTGTATATTCGACTTTCGTCAACACTGTCACTTTATGTTGCCGTTGCTGTTTCTGTTGGTCTTGCTTAATAGTTTATAATAAAGTGTCGTTATCTCGGATGATGACGTCAGTCTGGTCCAGCATTCTGTATTTTACACTGTTTTCAAAGAACCGTCCGGGATACAAAAGGATAAGAGATGCATAATGGGACACTTGTCTAATTTGAATTCAGTCGTCGCATGCTTCACATCGTCATTGTAGCGCTTTTATTTTTCAAATTTCACGAACAAAATACATTATACGGCATGTAGATTTCGCATATAGCTTGTTTACTGTCTCAGCCCCTTCTCCCCACCCACCCCCCGGGCTTT
>JAWQUT010000256.1:705552-741652 GCA_033807755.1 Ellobium chinense | reverse complement strand
ATAAAAAAATGTGTAATATTTGAAATATGAAAGTAAAACGATCTGAATCAAGGCCGTGTCCACAGCCATTAATTTGTAGACGTGGCTTGCCTTTTGACGGTAACGATCGCCTGGTGCAGCTTTAAAAAGTCAGTGGTGGGAACTGAGTTCAGCCAGCCACGTTAAGGAAAATCTGTCACATTGGATAGATAAGACGAGGGTGTGGAGGGTGGCAATTGTTACACTCAGTTGTATGAGACATGTAAATTTTCCCCTTCTGCCACCTGTTCAGATGTTTAACAAATTAAATTTTTTGGTCATGTTCAGACTGTATAGTACTGGACCATATTGTCAAGTGTTGGTGTAGCCTACTTCAGTCTAGCGCTTCTCACTGATGTCTTTTGAAGTGGCGAGAAGTGTCGTCGATGAGCGATAGGGCGATTATGGTGTAAGGAACCCTAAGAGGTAGACTGAGGAATGTCAGTATGTCGCTGTTCTTCTGGCTGGATCAGCAGTGATTGATACTTAGTTACACTCAAGCAAGATTTCATTAATGGCATAACAAAGCAAGACGTTCATAATGACCTGTGGCGAAATTTGTTAATTACTTTCCTTTCACTGTGCGTTCTAATTCATGGGTTTACAGATACCCAAGTTGAGATTCCGTACATATCCGCGCAGACGTCAGATCACTGCCTTTATTTGTGTTTTCTAGTCTCTCTTTTGCTGTCCCCCTCAGTCTGTCTCAAAAGGCGTCTGATTGTTCACCCGCCTGCATCTTACTTTCTATTTCGTTAAGAGCGCCCCATTTGTTTATCTCATTTTGTGCCTGCGCTTAGCGCTTAACTTGATTCCTTCATTATCAGCCCGTTTTCACCTATGAACATACGTCTTGCAGCCAGTCAGAATGAGATTATATCGCCACTTTTGGTACTGAGATATCAGGTTTTGAGGGTAATTAGCATCGTCCGGTCTTAAAAGTTTATTTCTTGCAGAAATCGAAAGTAAAATCATCTCTATGCACAAACATATTTCATTATTCTTCAGTCGCGATTTTCTCAGAATTTGTTTCATTGCGTGAGTGACCATAATATACTAGAAATATGACATGAACAAACAATCAAGATAGGAGGACCAACTTACTCCACTTTGTCGCATCTCGTAGAAACTACAAGAGCTCAGTCCACGTGTATATTTATGGAATTTATAATTTCTTAAATACCTCTTCTGGTTGTAGTTAGAAAATGCGGAAAGGTCGACTGTTTATGTTTAGGATGATGGTCGGGCTGAGTTTAGGTTATACTTATAGTGGGGGCCAAAATGTCGAAATAAATTAATGAGATAAAATAATGTTTTGTGTGTTCCCAACTTTCCGTTAGTTTTTTCTATTTTCGCATGTCCTTCTCAAGATCACTAGAAAAACTCACTTTCACTAGACACTAGATCTAGTGAAATGTCACTAGCAGTGGCTTCCCTGCTACCAAGGCATAGCTTCCATCGTATTTGCCCTGGCGTCTGGAGGAGAGACGCAAAAAACAGCAACAACAATAAAAAAACATCACAGCATCCCCAGACAAAGTAAGAAGATCGGCGGCTAGAGAAGACAAATCTCCCCCGAGCCGCCTTTTGTCTTTGTGCAGTATTGTTTCAGAATTAAGGGGAAGGGGCAGGAGAGAGGACAATGGAGAGACTGGAGGACAGAGGGCCGAGACCAAATAAACAACACCTGGACATAGGAATTAGTGTTTTAGTGTGGCTGGACGCATTGGGATGAGGATGCGGACTGCGGAGGATCAGGTGTTTGTCTCAAGTGGAAGGGAAGGAGACAAGGTTGTTGCGACATTGTATGGGTCACAGAAAAGAACAGCTGTGTTCGAGCTCGCCTAATTTCAAGCTTCAAGCCAGACTAGCATCAAAAGTATAAACAATGCACACAACACTCACGGCTGTCGCAAGGACTTGCTTCACTCAGTGCAACATAACGATAGTTTTCAGCTACACGCGCTTTTGATTTAAACTGCCTAACCCATTCGTTCCCCCTCGCAAGCCATCTCCATACTTTCTTTCCCCCCCTCCCNCCCCCTCCACACACATCCCCACCCTAAGCATATACATGTCGTATTGTCCGATGAAGCTATTTTTCCATAGCTTACTAAAGCATTCGCTACGGGATGGAAAGGAGCGACAGAATGGTACAAAGACAGGTGGGGGAATTAATCTCGTGTCGTTGTGCTCTGAACGAGATTCATCATGAGAACAGTACTGTTGTGTCGCGGACATAAGATACATACATACATACATTTGCCCATAATATTTACCAGTTATTAGTAACCCGTGTGGCGACAAGCCTTCATCACACCTGAATCAGAGAACGGAACATTGTTGCAGTAACGATATCATCTTGGATATAATGCAGAGTGCCTAGTGATGTATCCACGGATGGCATAGATGGTCCAAGAAACACATTTTTGCCGGGGAGAGAGAGAGAGGCACAAAAGAAATAGAAAAGGAGTTCGAGAAACTGGCTTCTTGACATGTGAATTCATCTCCTCAATCCACTTCTTTTGAATGTTTAAGCTAACGTCTTGAGGATTTGGAGGAGAGAAAAACAGATCAGGAAAACGCTAAGAGCAGTTTGCAACAAAGTCAAGATGTCATCGAATTCAGACTTGAAACTTAGGCCCACTAGTTTGCTCCTATTCAACAACACCTAAGAAATAAGTTTATGCGTGGGTGTAGGTTTATGCCGTCTTGGTGCATGCCTGAATTAGTTGGCCATCGCAAGTGAAGGTAGACAGCGCCTTACCTTAATTTGATGCGGTTATTACGTTACGCGTGTAATTAAATTTTCTCTGCTGAGAAGCACCAGTACAGACTATAAGCACATTAAGCTGTAAAGGAATATAAATGGGGACGGAAGGAGAAAAGAGAGAATTCTCCCCATTCCATCTGTTGTATGCATCATAATATGTCCTTCTTAATCCCAAAGGTCAGCAACAGCTTAGATCCCTTTTCCCCTTCTCCTCATATAGAAAAATGAGTTTGTCACCACTGTATCACCCATGAGCAATATGAAAAGAACACGTGCACAACCTATGTGGCACGATTAAGATCAAATCAACATTCTGACTGGCATATTCTTGTACGAGTTTAGGACATAGAACCCGTGCGATTCTCGAGATTCGTCAAGTAATGCTATTACAAAAATCTGTAGTATATTGGTCCTATGTAATTATATTCCCCATTAATATTTTGGCTGGAAATAGAAACCGTGTTCCGTTAAAAGCGCATCTTTAACGTTTCTGATAGTTCACATTGATGTTAAAGTTGTGAATGTTTCCCATTTAGCAGACCAGATCCCAAGGTTGTGGGAATTTACAAGTAGATTAGCATTTTATCACAAATTCACTTGGCCTTCAGCTTGGCTCATGCATTGTCGGGAGGCATTTATAGTATCGAACAATGCCTGCACCTGTTTCCTAATGTTACATCTCACGTACTGAGCAAACTTTGAAACAATGGAGTCTAGTGGATGCGGTGAGAAATCGTGCCTTTTCTCTCTCCCCCCCCNCGCCCCCCCCCCCCTTCCCCCCCTTCTTTTTCAGTCACTCCATCGTCTGTATTGGTTTGATCGTGTGTACATTGTGGCTAGTTTTGGAGTGAAACTATACCATTTCACATTCCATCTTTGCTTGAATAATTTGAATTTGTACACGGCCATGTGACGCCGAGACAGGCCTTGGTTACCTTACGTTCAGTGCATTATGAGATTTTCGGACCCTTTTTTCTTTTCCCCTCACTGTGTTCAAATTTTCTCTATAATTCTCAATTTTGTCACATTTACTTTTCGTCGTTCTATAAGCATTATGTGGTAATGATGTTCGTCCTATTACAACGATGTGAAAGTTAAAAGATTTCTTTTGCTCAGCAGTTGCAGACGGACATTCTTTCGATAAGGAAATAAAACCTCAGTTGTCGTGTTATGTTTTGTGCATATGTATTGAAATATATTTGCACTTTGCAACGACATCAGGGTAGTGCTATGTGTATTTTGAAATTGGGGGTGAATTTTGTCGTTTCCCACATGTCATAGTTTTGAATTCTTGCTCCTGTTAAGTTTTCATCTATCTGATTTTTATTTTTCAGGTCGAGGATTCCACGGAATGGACATACTTGGTTTATTGCAGCATGGTTTTGTACTTGTGACAGGTGAGAATGAATGAATGAATGAATGAATGAATGAATGAATCCACCCATCCATCTATCCATCCATCCATCCATCCATCCATCCATCCATCCATCCATCCATCCATCCCATCTATCCGATGACCCAGATACAATGTAAGGTAGTTAAGTATACACGTTTAAATTTTGCAAATTGCTTGTTTATATTGGCGACTGTATTGTGCCAGCACTTATTTTTTTTTCTTCGTTTTAACACTGTCGTATGAAGCAGCAGACACACTCAAGGCATTTTCTATTTCTGTCTCATGCTGTGCTGGCTGTGTTTTCATCTCTTTTTGGCAGTGTTTGCAAGCTTTAATGTGTCTGTTTTCGCTTTTTTTTTTTGCGTGTTCTGTGAAGAGGCACAATGCGTGTTGTAAAATGAAAGTAGGCCTTGGTGTCGCAGTCCCTGAATATATTATGCGATAATACCCTTCACCATAAAATCGTAGAAATGTTTATAGACACTCCAGGAGTTTACAAGAAAGGGGGAGGGAGTTATGATAAGACACTTTACTAATTTGAATTTCATAACGTGGTTCACATCAGGGAGCACTTTTTTTTTTTTTAAAACCCGAATTTGGCGAGCAAAGCATTTCAAACTGCGTAGAAATCTTTGCAGGTCTCTAGTTTATGGTCTGTCCGAATGTTACGGTAAAGAAACTTGAAATAAAAACGTCTAGTATTTGAAATATGAAAGCAAATCTGTCTGAATTGAGGCAGCGTCCACAGTCATTTGGCGGGGCTTGTCTTCCGATTGTAAAGATTGGATGGCGCAGCTTAACCATGAAGAACAGTCTCCACTGGTGTGACGCTTAACATTATCCATCATGCTGATTCCTCCTGTTCTTTACCACGTCGTTTTGCACTTGAACCCAACCAGCTCTTCTGACCTGCGACCACAATTTGTTTTGGTACGATCGTTATCAGATTCACCCATGTTGTTTACTGGTTTGTAGATAACATAGGTGGTAGGCGCCGTGTCACCAGTGTCAAAGCAGCGGTTAGTGGGAAGGAGATTTTAGACACCGTGCAAACGTGGGATGATGTCGTTGCGTGTTTGTTTTGCTCTCCTTTCTCGTTGTCCCTCCTTAGTGATGGGTCCTCAACGACCTTAAATCAAAAGTCTTAAGATGTGATGAAATAAATGAGATTGAGGCATTGTGCTGCATGAAGTCAAAGGATGTAAACGACAGTAGTTTGACGGTCCAGCTAAAATACCCTGTTGTATCCTTTAGTTACTGCAGAGAGTTTGAAGAGTATAGGTATCCAATAAAAGCTCTCAGGTTGGGTAGCTGTGTCCTTACAGCCCGCTATCACCTTGCTAGCCGCTGACAAGAATATTTATTGTCTTCGCAAGAACATGAAAAGCATCCTAGTGATTCACAAAGAAATGAATAAATCCGTGTTCTCCTTTAAATCTTTTCGGTCACTCGATACTATAAGTAAGATAATGTTGTCGCCCACATACTTGTTAAAACACTGGACATTGTGTTGATTTCTTCATTTCTCTGTTCTTATTCTTCCACTTGGCTTACCCCGTCCGACCCGATATCTATTTATCAAAGTAAAAAAAAAAACTATCACACTTTCCGTATTGTTGTTAGCTAGTCTATAAATTTTCTGTTTTTCCATTCATTTGTCTTTCATTTCCTCGCCTTTCTTTAACATACACACGCTTTCCTACGTCAAATAACTGTCACTCTCTTTTCCTTCACTCATCCATCTCTATATAATGAACAGTTACAGTTACGTAGCCCTTGACGTCATGAACCCCTTTCCACCCCATAATATTAATTAATAGATAATTGTAGTCAACAAGAAAACATCACACGCATTTCCTTTTTAACAGTAACAGTGACTAAGACTAGGGTCGCAGCGTATTGTCCAACCCATCAGTGAGTAAATAAGAGAAATGTTGGCGGTAATTTGTTTGGTATATAGATTGATTGCTTCAAAGATGTTGCATGACATATTTTTTTTCCCCACCGACGTAGACAGATTGTCCATCGGAAAATATGAAACAAGATGAAATCCACTGTGCTCGCGTTTTGAGGTTTTTTGTTTTGTTTATCTTGGTGTTGTATTTTTATCGTTTTTAATGTTCTCAAAACTTTTGTTCTTCTTGTTTTACATTTCTTTGCTTCCGCTTTTGTTGTCGGCATGTTGTTGTAGACATGCTTAAAATCAGCGATTACGGTTTCCACTAAAGGATAAAAAAAAAGTTTATTCGGCGGCCATTTGGTCCCAGTGCAAATGAAATTGATAGATCATTTAAAGATTTTGTAGTCATCAACGCGGAAATCTGCCCTTGCACCTTCTTCGTACATTCTAAAGTGGAAAGCAACGTGCCTTCGTGAAAAGTGGAACTCAGAGGATCGATCTCTCTGTTCATGTGATGTTCTGTCTCTACCCCCTTCCCCTCCTTCCTCCCACCCCCACCCTCCACCCCATTCCACTTTCCTCTTTCATTCTAACCTTCCCACTTTGACTGTCATGGATGCAATCTCTGTTTGTCTTCCCCGGTCCTGCCTATCTCACTCGTTCACACGACAAGCATCCCCGCCTTCCCTCTCCAGCGAACAATAAAACCATTACCTATTCCATTGTACATGCTCCCTTACCAAGTCAACAAATTTATCAATGTGACCACTGTGGCCTTTACTGTTGGAGCCGGACGCAGTAGTAATATTATAGTAATGGTGGTCAGCCGGTGCTCCCCGACTGCTGCTTCACTCTGTGTTTACACACCTCTCTGACCCTACCATTGTGACCCTGAGGGAGTGGGATTTATGGGACTGTGGGACAAGGCTTTAATGACATGTTAAGGAAAAGGGATAGCGCGACTAGTAAGAGGAAAGGGTAAGGGATGATCAAAGCCCGTACTAAGAGAAACTTCCTATTTTTCACGCTGCAATAAAGTACCATGGGAATATGCTAAACGGTCCCTTCTAATGAATTATGGGTCAGTTGCCAGCTTAGTCTTGTATCAAATTTCAGACCATTACCACCACCACCACCACCACCACAACAACAACAACAACAACAACAGCAGCAGCAGCAGAGTTAGAGCAGCAGCAGCAGCAGCAGCAGCAGGAGCTAAAAACATTGCGATTTTCTAAGACCTTGTAGGTGAAGATACGGCATTTTCTTCAGAACGTGGTAAAATGTTGATTGTCAGGAGAAAAATGGGGATTTAAAGAAAAAAAAACCTCAGGGATTAAACAACATTCAGGGATTATTTAGCTAAAAAGCAGCAGTTTCCTTTTAATTTATGCGTGAGATTTATCTTGGTAAGACGAGAAACATCTAAGACGACCATAACAATGGATGGGAGGGAGGACAAAACTTAAAATTCATGGAAAGGAGGGCCTAGACTAGGTTTTGGGGTAGTGAGAGGGGATAGAGGAAAGATTTGAGATAAAGGAAAGTGAAAGTGAAATGGGTTGGTGGATTTAGGGGGAGGGGGTGGGGGTGAAGGGAGGTTGTGTAGTGCATTATTTGAATAATGAATTGCAGTGTTGACAACATGTTGAAATAGTAAAACCCGGCCGGGGGTCTTAGGTGGGCTTGGGGGCTACAGTGTGTAATCACATGACGACGTGGAGGTTAGAGAAGAGTTTTACGCGCAGGGTACAGAATCCCATACTGTAATGTAAGAGTTATCATATTCTGCATCCAATCAGAAGAGACTAGGTTCAAATCCTGGCAAGAGTAATACAATTTTTCTCAGTCTAGCCTTGGGAGAATTTTCACAAAACTGATTTCATACAGTGGCCTAGACAAAAACTCCAGTGTTACACCTTCCCAGACACTTTANCCATCCTCGTCTCGAATTAAATATCTTCCTTGAGTTCACTGTCACGTAATTATGTCAGGGATACTCGGCATTTAGAGAGGGGAAACCATTTTTGTATGAAATCATCTTGTGAGGGCCATATTTAAAACTGGAAGGAATGTTTTGTCAGAATACATGGCACTGAGCAATATAACGTACTCTAATACAAGTTATACGCGGGCCATGTTTTTGCGCTCTTGGTGGGTCAAAGTTTAGCCTGCGGGCCAGCAGTTTGCTCTCCTGACATAGGTTACCTTGTGCAAGAAACAGATCGAAAAACAGACACGTCCTCAGTGCGCCGAGGTGACAGACCGCTCATTTATTATCATCAGGTGGTGTAGCCTGGTAAACCAAACGCTGTGGTAATTAAGGTAGTAACTCTGGCGTGGCTGGAGATTACTAACGGAGACGATGGGAGCGGGAGGGCGAGAGCTGAGTGTACATGCTCGTATAATAGAAGGATATCTTAGGTTACCACTTTCCCACGGTAAAATGAGGTGTGGATTTGAATATGGTTTCAAAAATGGTCTAAGCCAGATTTCGGTCATTTTTGAATAAGGGTACCATATTGTTTAGAAATTAAGATCCTAGTTCACATGTTAAGAAATAAAGTGGACCAGTATTTTGCCGCCAAAATTTTTTCTTTTGCTTTGCCATGAAAACATTGCACGAGCATTCTCTCATACGTACGAAGCAAGACGTAGGCCATCATCAGTGCACGGTCTCGTCTGAAACCTTAACTGAAGATGATGTCACAGCAGATCTGCTGGTGTGAATGCAACCCCAACCCAGAGTGTCCATTGAAGTTTGTGATATCCGGAATATTGGACTGTGAGGAGAAAGAAGAGGGAGGACGATAAAGAGGGGAGCTGATTGGGATAGGTGGGAGTAGGGTCCCCCGTAGGAGCCAGGGTTCTGCAAATAAGAATTACATTTTGTTAGGGAGGTGGGAGGGGAAGGGCTCTCAAGTCTCATTGTGAACACAAGGCATTCCTGTCATTGTGCCTCTTAAATTCTGTACCGACCGTAGTACCATAGTTATTGTCAGAATATAATGGTAATATTAAAGGAAGGTGGGTGGATTGACAGATAAATGAATAAAATAGAGCGGTATAATGAGCTTATGAGCAAAACAATGATGAGTGTATGAATGACCGAACTAAGACAGGTGTACAAAAAAATCCAAAAACAGAGAGGAGACTTGCATGCCTCGGAATCTACGGAAGGCAAGTTTAGAAAATAGAAGTCGGAGGTGGGGGGGGAGGGCATGCAAGCTAAGGAAAGAACTGAGAGTGGTATTTTCTTTCTTTAAATTTACATAGTCAAGGGTCAGTCCTGATCTACAGATGCTCGGGCAAACGCGTGATGTTTTGAGCTTGTGTTTTCACGACAGTGTAAACAACGCGTCGTTTAAGACTCCACACCAGGGCCTTAACTAGGTCATGGGCATGATCTTCGACTCCTCTTCTCCTCCCTCCCTCCCCCCAACCTAACTTTAGGACAGACATGGAACCATTTCTCGATTTTAGCAAAGCAGTGGCCTTGACCTTATCAGGAGTTAGCATCCATGTTCTCAGAGTTCCTGATCCTCGGAATCTCTTGCTACCCTATTGTCCATTTTACAGCAACTTTCATCAATATCTAAAATGAACTACGACAGGATATTATTTACTACCTCCGATCCATTATGTAGTCATTTCCTTTTTTATAAATACCCGTTGTCTTCGACCTGTGTTTATTCGCCACCTCAGTCAAACCCCAAGGCAATTATCTCTAGAGTTGCAGCTATGTATTCATGATCAAAAGAAAGTATATGTTACTTAAAACGACTTCATGGCCTAGTAAAGCTACAGAAGGCAAAACCATTTAGCATAGTACTAACCTAGAGGACTTTTAAGTCATTTAATAAAAGTACAGCATACAATGTTGATGGAGAGTCGGTGGGGCCATTTTTCCATGGTGGGAGTCAAAATGAAAAGTCACAATAAACATTGAGTATCGTTTTTGTCCTCTTGTGGTATTCCCCAAAGCTTCAGTTTTCTCTGTATCTCTCTTTTACTCACTGCTTAACTCTATGGACATTGTGTCAGTAACTAACGAAAAAACCCATGCAAAGCTTTGCTGCATGTATTAATAGGATACAGAAAAAGGATACATAAAAAGTCATAGGCGAGCATGCGAATTTTCATTTCAACTCCACCATGGGGTAAAGGCCTCAATGACTAATCATAAACACTGTATCTTGCATTTTTGAAAGTCCTCCAAGTTTCAAATGTGCTACATGGTTTCATCGCCTGCAGCTTTACTGAGATGTGAAATCATCTTAATGACGTGTATATTTTTTTCTGATCATGTCTATATTATTATCCCTCCTGGCAGTGGATAGGTTTTATTTTGTCTAGGCTTTCGCTGAGCACTGTTGGCTGCTTGTAACCAAGAGTCCCATGTTTGTGCAATAAAAATCATCTTTGCTTCCAAAGCACTTCACTATCATCCTTTGACATAGAGATATAGCATATTTATTTTGACACTGTTGTTTCATATTATTCTCCAGAACCTGGGCTTCCCTGTTTTCTCTAACAACATAATTCTTAACTAGATGGACCAGACTTGTAGACAATATCCAGTGTTTATTTACTTCTGTATCAATACTTTGTAAAATTAACATATTCACTATTGTCACTATCCTCTTGAATTAGATAGAATATACACTGTAGTTTCATTAACAGCTGTCACTTAATCCATTAATCAAACCCAGCCATGTACAGCAGTGACAGGAATCACTTTCAGTATAATTATGCAATAGGAGATACAGCACATCTTATGATATCTTGTTATATTCAGGTGGTCGGGATACCCAGGGTGGCCCCATAGTGACGTTGCCTTCCATACAGCACAGAACAGACCCTGCTCCTGATGAGCTGATCACTTGCTTGCAGTACTTGATACAGATCCCCAGGTAAGGCTACCTTATATCCTATTAACAAAAAGGAAAAAAACATGTATTTTCAGGTGAAACCTGCTGTGCTATTCTCAGCCATGTAAAGTCTGAAAATCTCTTTTGTATAAGACTCCAAAGTTTTTGTCATTGACGTTTCCCTCCCCTCCCCCATGACCCTGACACATTTCCCAGCTGCTCGCAGATTGACAAGCAGATCAGAGTGAGTGAGTCAGTGGACCTTTGCTTTCTATCCTTTCAACCTGCTCTGCTTAGAAAAGTAGATGAAGTCAAAAACATAGACTTGTCCAACATGTAGCAACACATTTACAGTTTGTTTTTGTTTTCGCTTCACAGTGAGGAGACCAAGAGAAAAGGATTTTCTGCCATAGTGGACACCAGAGATGGATCGTGGGGTAATCTCAACATGGTGATGAACTGCTTGCATGTAAGTCTAGCTTCTTAACATGAGTCCCTATATTTGAAATTGGAGCCACAGTTGTACAGTTATTTCAAGTTTGAATCATTTGCTTTGTGAAATTTTTTTTGTACAAAGATCACGCAACCTGCAAGGGTCCTTAATGATCCATGCAAAACTTAAGGTGCTTACTTTTTACCAATATGACTTGGGTCTTTCAAAAGCCCTTTATGTATTTGTTATTTCATGACACTGGTATCGATAACAGGTATTGTCAAAGTGATAAATTTTGGTATTTGAGGAGACAAGAAGGAATTTGGAATGATGAAAATGGGATCGCTTCATCACTTCTTATTACAGAGGTTTATAGTTTATTCCACTTTTTCACACTGACCAGTTATTAAGCAGATTTCTTGAGACTGGAGAGTAGATCCGCAAAAGGTCCTTAACTTTGTACATGGATAGGAGGTGTGAACCCAGTTTTAACTTCACCCCCATTTCCCTTTGCTCTCTCCCACTCACTCTCCTCTTTTCTTTCTGTGGTCTGTCGTCCATGTTCTTTCCCTTTCCCATTTTCCACCTTTTAATGGACTATTTTACTTCTTCCAGTCCTTTCTGCTTGCATGCTTGATGGATGCTTCGTATGACTGGAAAACTATGGGTGTTACAAAATTTCTTCATTGATAAGTTTCACAGACATGTATTGACCTTTTTCTCCATCTGCAGCAAATCATTGGTGGCTATTTGAAACAAGTGCTTGTCATTCTTCATGAACATGACAGACGAGCCAATCAGGATCGGCCATCTAATGCTGAGGTAAAATCTCAAGTTATACAACTAGCATATCATTATATTAACAATAGGTTTTTTGAAAGTTTGGTTATATTAAGATTAGAAAATTGAAATTGGGATTCAGTAACTTAAGAAAATGTACAGCAGTGCAATTACAGAAGTATCAGCAACACTTAGTTGCAACAGCATTATCTTGTTTAAAAAGAGTTGGATCACAGCTACCAATGATTTCTACATTAATGCAACCTGCTCTTGATGTACTGTTTTCTTGTCCTCTGCAGCCTCGTTATGTCACTGTCCACCAGCTGCACAGATACATCGACCCCAAACAGCTGACTATTGACCTTGGAGGTCGCATGGAATACAACCACGACATCTGGCTACGCACACAACTGGTAGGCAGCAAACAATTACTCTAAACATCAGGGAAAACATGTAGTACCGAATACAGCGGCATTATCCTGACTGAATGATAATGATACTCAGAAATTTCAAGACCGTTCTTTCTGATATGCCTTGTAGTCAGTTAAAATAAGGTTTAAGGTACTTTTATTACATAAAGTTATTGCCGTGACATGAAACCCTATCATGTATACTATCATTAGGTGAAAACAGTTTTGATTTAACATTATTCTGGCCTGATATCAAAATATTTGAGATGACAGGGGTCACCCCCATGCAATGTAAAAAAATCTGAGAAAGACGTGATTGAAAAAACAATATTTCATTGAAAGTCAAACTTATTTCCAAGTACCAGTGATTCATCCATAAAACCAGTAACTTTGTGTACAGAAATGATTTAATAATTGATTTCTTCAACAAGCAAAAACTTAATATTGAATTGTCCAAATCACCTTCAGAGCCTGATATTTCAGTTCCTAGTCTAGTGACATGAGCCACATTTTGACTGGTTCAAGATATTAGGTTCATCACCTATTAAGATAGTGTGATGTTCCAGAGATGACTTGAGAGCTTGAGTTTATTATGACAATACATGTACTCATATTCACTTCTTTTTTATTAACAGAACTATGAGAGATTCCTGAAGGATGCCCAGGTGACTGTTGAGCACCTCGATTCTCAAGAGGCAGAGATCCAGCAGGCCTATAGTCAACCAGACCCCCAAGCCAGCCCTCTTGAGGCACTGAGGAAGCACAGACATTTCCAGGACACCATCATGACTGTTCCCACTGAAGTCATTCGGCAAGGTCAGCCATCACCATTCTAGAAATTTGTATCTTCACATCTTCATAGTCTTAATCATGAGCTCTGGCCATCTAAGTTAAAACAGCAATCACTGTCTGAGCTCCTGAACCCGTCATTTTCATCTATGTGCGCCCCTTCTCCTTTTACTGGGAATCCGGTAGAGTGTCATAGGTTTATCAAGAATCTGGCTTCACAGGGTTAAAATCAGTTAATGTTTGTTATGTGGCCAAGTCGCCCACAAGAAGATGAATTATAACAGGAAACCAGCAATATCATAAAAATGTTGTTTTTCTGTCACATGTGAGATATTCATGACATCTAATTATATACATATATTTTAGTGGTGTACATTATGCATATCATGGCATACACTTATCAAAGGGAAAGGTTTTGCAGCAAATAAAAATATGACAGGACTTTAGAATGTCTTTTGAATGGCCTTGTGTTTACTGTAACCACTTCGCACCTCTGACTTAGATCTAGATTTTGCTTCGCATTTTTTTGCTGCTGTATTCACACCTTTGACGTGAATCCAATAATTTCTCATAAACTTATGCAATTATGCAATTATGTATTTATGCAAATTATGTATTAATACCTTAGACATGAATCCAATAAGTTCTCAAACTATTTATGTAAAGAAAACAAGGTGCAATATGATATGGTGTGTTTTAATGATAACCAAAACGAATTTTACTCTGTCATGATCATAATATGGCTCTCAGACCTTTGAAAGTGACAGCAGTTCTTGATATTGTAAATGATTGTTTATCTGCTCAGGCCAAGATCTGCTGACATCATTACAAGAGAATGGCTACAGTGGTTACACTGACAGTCAGGGTATGGTGCCAACACTGGACAACTTAGAAGCCCAGAAACAGGTTTGTATCCAGCATTTTCTGTTTTGTTTTTTTTTCACTTCACTGAAGAACAGCTACCTCATAACCCTTAGAACATTTCAAACATTTAATTACTTAGTTCACCATATCTGCCTTATTTCATCTGTTTGATCTGTAATTTATCTCGCATCCTGCAACCTCAACGACAGTTCTGTTTTTGTTAGGCCAATGATGTAAAGATATTTGGATCTGAGTACAAATGGAGATTGTTGAATATTCTTGCAACTCATCTTCCAGCTCTCATTGTTTTATAAATTGCTTTCATTCATGCTGGGTAAGGATGTCATTCACATTTATTCTCTTGTCATATTAGTTTTTTAAAGGGGACTGCAGGTGACTAAATTACCAGCCTACAAATTCATGCACTTTGCAGTAATAATGATGAGATCTAGCTCTTAGAAAAAAATCTTAGATTAAAGAGTGGTGTCATTTTCCCATTCCAGTAGTTTATTCATAGTCACACTATAATGAAGATTTTGTCTTGCATTTTTCCCATTAGCACTGGTACTGAATGCAGTGCTGTGGCTTCCAAGAGCCACATAATGGAGAGTAATCATTACAGATTATTGTTGCGTCTTTGAATTTTCACTTCCAAACTATGATCCAGTAACTTCCTAAGCACACAAAAGGCACAACTACAAATAACAAAATGTCTTTTGGGAATTTCTGAATGTATTCTCTTGCATCTTCCTGGCATTCATGATATCACAGATTTGAGCTTGTGATTTGTTTTATATAGATAACAAATTCCTGAAGCCTGCTTCCCTGTCATAAGTTATAATGTGTCCCATTCATTGTATTCTTCAGGTGAAGAGAGTTCTCCAGTATCTGACCAACAGAGTGGACAAATTGCAGGATCTCTTGGAGGACAGAGACAAATCTCTAAATGCCAATATGCAATACACAGAATGGAAGCGCAATGTCAAAGTGGTACGTTAGAGAGACTTTATTGGTGGCCATGGCACAACATGGAAGCAGCTTATGTAGCTATCACACAATCAATTTCGCTTAACTGCAGTTCCTTGAGAGCAGTGAAAATGTTATGATTAAAATTATTGTGATTATTTAGTGACTTTTACATAGAAATTTAGCATTTTATTATGTAGAAAATGTTTGTGATTAAACAGCAGTTGGGATTATGCAGATTGTGATTAAAAGGAAAATACATTTTAAATTTCTTTTTTCCAAAATTAACTGTAGTAACAGAAGCATACTATCAAATTGGCAAGCCTGCATTTTAATACATATTTATATCAAAGGAAAATTCATTAGAAAAAGATAATGTAAAGTTACTTAAATGCATTTTGATCTTCTTACTTGGAATATTCATGTTCTTTTTTTTAAATAAAGGTGATTCTCTTGTCTAGCTTACTGACAAAAATGTGAATAGGAGTGGTAATGAACAATTTATATGGAAAATGGAGCCTGTGTGTCAAAATGTGTTTAATATGGAGATTTGTTTCCAGTCATGTGTATGTATATAAAATATCAAGCCCCCTGTAGCCACTGGTAATAAATATTGGAAAGCTCATTGTGGCCTAGTTTTAAAATGCTTGTAACAGTGAAAGACAGTCATATGCTGTCAGTTGTATGGCATTGTGACTTGGACACAATAACACTTCAGTTGCCAAATGTTCTATGTCCACAAAGCAAAATCTTGGGACTCTTCCAAAGTGTGTGTGAGTGAGGGTTATGGGCAGAGTTATAATTAAGAATAAGGTGTAGGAATGGAGATTTGCCCCAGGATGCACTCTCTTCCTTAGCCCTCCTCTGAGCACTAACATCCTCTGAGCACTTGGGAAAAGTCTAAGATTATACCAAATGGGCATATGACACTTATTAATGAGATGATGACAGGAAGCCAAATTAAAGTGGATCCTACTTAGCGATTCATTATACATAGTTCATTACACAAACTGTCATGAAAAATTGTATTTTCCAGTTCAAGATGCTAAGTTTCACATGAAAATTTGGAAGGTTATCATCCCAGACAAACGCACATTCTCACAGCACATTGAAATCAACAACTACATATCAGGATAGCTAGAATGGAATGTGTATTACTCATCCTTAAGTTTAGCCATTATATGGCTTGTGATAAGTGAGGAGTAGAGAAAGGTAGACTCTTTGAAATCCACTTTCTTCACACAGATACAGTACAGTTCACTTATGGCGACAGCACCTTACCCAAAATTTTGGTTAACCCAATTGAAAAGAAAATCCCTGTCCAAAGGCCCGTTTTTTTCACAGTAACATACTTCAGTAATCATATGAGTTTCAGGGATTCTTCCATAATACCACACTTGTTGTGGTGCCAAGAAAAGAACACATGACTGAGAGGGGACAAAATGAACCCCTGCTGTTGCAGTTTTCCCTCTCCTTATTCATTGATTATTGGGCATGTGTAGAGTATGTTAGATATTGTGTCACTCACTCATAGATGATGATGATTCCCAACAACACATATCTTGAAAGCTGTTTGCTTACAACTGTTGTGAAAGACTTATCATTTCCCCTTCTGCAAAACTTGCCTAACCTGTTAAGATTTTAACTGGCCCCTTAAGTTTTGTGTTGACAGAATTTAACTGTAATTTGTCCATTCAGGTGGTAGATTGGGTGTTGGGACCAGGAGAAAAACTTCTAGCATCTCAACATGATATTGGAGATTCTTATGAGACAGCTGATGAGTTGAGGAAGAGACATGAGGAGCTGGAAATCAAGTGCACTGTGAGTTCAATGCTGACTTTGTTGGTGATAGGGTACTGCTTTGTTACATCAGTCATCACATCATGGACAGGGTTGTTATGTGTGTCACGAGGTCAGGAAAGCAAGCAAAAGTATTGCAGTCTGATGCCTCGTAACAAATTAGAGAAAGATTAATTTTTCCAGGCTGCTAATTAAAGGCACGAACAGAACAAGCTTGGTTAGCTACAAACTACAAGTTTATTAATTATAAAGTACAAAATAAACGAGATCTGCGTGTGTGTCTGCACGATGTGGGTGTTTGCATGTATTGTAATAAAAAGGCTGCACAGGAAAACAAAATCAGACCAGCAGAAGTTTAAACGATCAAGCCTAGGGCCTGGCTCGGCCTGTTCTCAAATATGCATATATATATATAAGAGGGTTCCTACCTTACATCTTGCACAGAACAAGAAAACATTAACTTTCACACATCCTCATCTAATCTAGATCTAACTCCAACCTTCACCCTAAATTAGCACAGTTACTAGACTAGGCTAGTGTCAACTTGGAAATCACACAACTTGGGCACTACTTTCAGTTCCAGGAATAAAAAGTTCGTCCACCACCAGGACTCAGAAACACGATAATATCTATATTTCAGTCCCAAAGATGGAAGTGAAAAATAATCCCTGAATATAGAGGATATTCTAACACTCTGGTCGTCCACCACCAGGATTCAGAAACAATATATTCCCAAAAAGTCGAAGTAAACAATTCTTGAGTACAGGGGGTAATCCGACACTGTAGCTATTCGTCCATCTTTAACCTTAACCTCAACCTTGACGCCCAGCACTCGCCTGGAAAGTCAAATTAGTAGGTTACTAATACATGTTCGCCAGTGTTATAAGGTTGGGTGTAGCAAGCAAAAACAAATGCAGTAAAACAACGAAGATAGAAAATAACAAAATGCATGCCTCTTCTTAACTTGATTGACATAGCATTGCAGAAAACATTATGACTGGAGTTCTTGATCTCCCGAACAGATACGTATGTACTTAGTGATATGCATTAGCACTTATGGATATATGTAACAGGATTGCCAAGTGGATATTATTACGGATTTGATAACAATGAATAGCAGATATAAGCATTAGGTGATTCATACACATAAGCTTTACTTTAATCTTTAGGCACTGCTCCTGCTCCATCTACTTACTCACCTCCAAGGTCCTTGATGCACGCAGTTGCATTGCTTCGTCTCTTAGCTTCCACTACACGTGGGCTACTTTCTGTCCTAACCACAAGTTAGGTACAGCAAATAATATTCAATTGTGCAAATGCACATGGGCAACACAGTTACCCTAGAACTTCTTCCAACTACACGTTGGTAAGATTGATAAGTACTTTATCCCAACTACACGTTGGTTTTTATTATTACATGTATATCAACAGCGGCTTGGACTACACGTCCAGCCCTGAGACTGAGTAAGGATGTTGTGTCCAACAAAGGATAGGATGCAGGATGCAGGCCAGGAGTGGCCTCATGGGTCTCATGGCCCGTTAGTATCAAGCTCTATAGGCATAAATCTCAGCTCCCCGAGCGAGTGACAGTGATTGGAAGGGACTTGGGTGTGGAGCGTGAGAAGGCTTAAAATTACAGTGATGATTAAAAGAAACGTTAGTCGGGTCACGATTAGACTGTTAGAGGCTAAACAAACTGTACAGGTCTTGGAAGTTGTAAGCATCCGGCGACAATGTGCATAGTTCTTATTTTTCAATTTGAGACAGATGATTGTAAATAATGTTAGTGGAACCACTAATCATGTCTTCAAAAGTGTGATGTTATGGTGGTTACCAAATCAGAAGTCAATTGTATGTTCATTATTGTATTTTCAGTGACACATCACAGATCGTCAGTAAATGTCCTCATCATCACTGACTTGTCCTGCAGTGATAGCAGCAGCAGTGGCAGCAGCACCACAATTTTGCAATATTTTGGAGGAGGGGAAAGTGGGAGGGAGAGGGGGGCTCTAGGTGGGGAGAAACTGCTTTGCATAACTCAGTGGTTATGATTATTGCCTCACATGTCAAAGACACTGAACTACAATTTCATCTGAGCCAGTATGCACATGATATATCAAAGGTTTTTTCCAGGCAGTTGTTCACATCCATTACTTTGGAATAGGTAGGATATTGCACTAAGTCTTGCCATATTGGAATCACAGTGAATGTTTGAGTATTTAAGATGCTTCTGCAACTAGAAACTATAAAAAGGGAGTCAGTGATTGCTGGTCAGGAAACCTTGGAATAGAATTTATATCACCTGATAAAACTCATGTAAGTAAAATATGACAGTTTCTTCTGAAACATGACATTGCAACCTGATAGGGAAGGAACAGTGGAGAACAATAGTTTATGTAGAATTCAGCTTCAGCCAAAAATAGTTACCATGAAAGAAGACATGATAGTAAAATTAACTGTAGTCTATTCAAAACAATTTTTCTTTCAGGACACCTATGGCCAGTATGCAGAGCTGAGACACAGAGCAGAAGAGATCATGAATGAAGGTTTGAATGTTGTAGATGACCTGAAAGCAGAGAGGGATTACATGGACACTGTGTGCCGCAGCTTCGCATCTAGGCTAGAGAGAAGAAGAACATTACTCATCACATCAGTCAGATTCCACAGATATGCTGAAGATGTGAGTAAGAAGTTATATACATATAAAGGGTTTAAACTGTATGTTATTTTTCCTACCAAATGCAGAAAGCATTTTATGAAAAAATCACACTGTGATGAGACTTTCATAACAATACAAGAGGGGGAGAACAAACTTGGTTTAGGTAACATGACGTTGTGCAAACGTCATGTTACCTAAACCATGTTACGTCATTCATCTGCTGGATTATCTTTATACAATACAGAAAGTTTATACACAGGTACAGTAATTGGTGTGCATAGAATTCATGGATAGTCTTGAGGCCCCCCCTCAAAAAAAGATTCACCTGCTGTGGGTAAGTAGTTGTCTTTCTGCAGACATTCCTTGAATCCTTAATGTTCCATGACTGGTCAGTTTCCTTTGAAAAGACATTCAGCTGGGATGCTTAACAGATCCCCATTCCAGTAATCATATTGCTCAGCAATGTTCAGTCATTCATTTGGTCTGTAAGAGAGGTAAAATAAATTAAAAGTAAGAATCTGCTCTTCAGGACTGGAAAGATATCAGAACTAAAATTTGTAATGGCATTGATACTGATTTTAAACTGATCTGGAAGTGGAAACTAATATTTAATGGCATGTTTCTGCTAAACCTGAAGATCTTAAAAGTTGAGAGAACGCTTTTCTACTTACTTAAGAAAGAGAAACTCAGCTCTAGTCATCAGAACTGTTCTGTGAGTTGATTCCCTTGGATTAAAGTGTAAATTGTAGATATAGGCACCCGTTGTTTCCTCTTTGTTTGGGCACTTCTAAAAAGGAATTGTAGAATTGTACAAAATGCTACAGAGATTTTGAATTTTTGTTCCTGAGGAGAATAAAGTCTTTCCATTGCCTTGTATTTTAATGAGAAGCAAAAGGGGTCATTGCCCAAAATTTTTCACAAATCCCTTTCAAGGATGGACATCTTTCCTTCTGACTTCGTCCCCAGTTCTTTATAAGCTCAGTTTTGACTGCCTTTTGATACAGCTGCCTAACACCTTTTAATTTTGCATGATAATGCTTAAATTGTACTTTAAATTTTTAAATTGGATGCCCTTTTGTAGATCATGGGCCTCTTACAGATATTTATACTCGGACACTATCAGGGAGGGTCCAGGAGAGGATGGATCTTTCAAACAAGCTTATAAAAACGGTTGTATACAATGAGTGATTTGGCCAGTTTGTGGGTGCCAGAAATGTGGTGGACTTGTCTGAATTGCTTGCGACTGTGTGTTTTGTTCCTTCCACCGCCTAAGGAAGAGGGAATTTTTTTTTGTAAGAAACAAATACTGTTAGTAACCAGCAGTAATAGTTGCAACCGTATGATGATGGCATGAACTGGAAGCAGGAATTGATCTTATAAGATATTCGTGAGTTGGTCATTTGCAATGAATCTAAGATTTATTTTGCTCTCAGAACAACTCCATAGTGGTAGTCTCAGATTCACAGCTATGCTCTGCTCATGCCTTGAATAGCTTTTGAGTCAGACTTTTCGGCATTGCTGACTGATTATATTAAATAACACTTTTTCTTCTTGGTAGCATGAGATAGGTTGNGATTGGGTGTTGGGACCAGGAGAAAAACTTCTAGCATCTCAACATGATATTGGAGATTCTTATGAGACAGCTGATGAGTTGAGGAAGAGACATGAGGAGCTGGAAATCAAGTGCACTGTGAGTTCAATGCTGACTTTGTTGGTGATAGGGTACTGCTTTGTTACTTCAGTCATCACATCATGGACAGGGTTGTTATGTGCATAGTTCTTATTTTCTAATTTGAGACAGATGATTGTCAGTAATGTTAGTGGAACCACTAATCATGTCTTCAAAGATGTGATGTTATGGCAGTTACCAAATCAGAAGTCAATTGTATGTTCATTATTGTATATTCAGTGACACATCACAGATCATCAATAAATGTCCTCATCATCACTGAATTGTCCTTCAGTGATAGCAGCAGCAGCGGCAGCAGCACTACAATTTTGAAATATTTTGGAGGAGGGAGAGGTGGGAGGGAGAGGGGATTCTAGGTGGGAAGGAATTGCTTTGCATAACTTGGTGGTTATGTCAAAGACAATGAACTACAATTTCATCTGATCCAGTACGCACATGATATATCAGAGGTTTTTTACAGGCCGTTGTTCACATCCATTACTTTGGAATAGGTACAATATTGCACTTAGTCTTGCTATATTGAAATCACAGTGAATGTTTGAGTTTTTAAGATGCTTCTGCAACTAGAAACTATAAAAAGGGAGTCAGTATGATTGCTGGTCAGCAAGCCTTGGAATAGAATTTATATTACCTGATGAAACTCATGTAAGTTTTTTCTCTAACATGACATTGCAACCTGATAGGGAAGGAATAATGGAGAACAACAGTTTATGTAAGACTAAGCTTCAGCCAAAAATAGTTACCATGGAAGAAGATGTGATAGTAAAATCAACCGTAGTCTAATCCGAACAATTTTTCTTTCAGGACACCTATGGCCAGTATGCAGAGCTGAGACATAGAGCAGAAGAGATCATGAATGAAGGTTTGAATGTTGTAGATGACCTGAAGGCAGAGAGGGATTACATGGACACTGTATGCCGCAGCTTTGCATCTAGGCTAGAGAGAAGAAGGACATTACTCATCACATCAGTCAGATTTCACAGATATGCTGAAGATGTGAGTAAGAAGTTATACATACAAAGGGTTTACTTATTATAACTGTATGCTATTTTTCCTACCACCTGCAGAAAGCTTTTTATGAAAAAAATCGCGCTGTGATGAGACTTTCATAACCCCAGTACAAGAGGGGGAGAACAAACTTGGTTTAGGTAAAATGAGAGGTAAGATTCATCTGCTGTGGGTAAGTAGTTGTCTTTCTGCAGACATTCCTTGAATCCTTAATGTTCCATGACTGGTCAGTTTCCTTTGAAAAGACATTCAGCTGGGATGCTTAACAGATCCCCATTCCAGTAATCATATTGCTCAGCAATGTTCAGTCATTCATTTGGTCTGTAAGAGAGGTAAAATAAATTAAAAGTAAGAATCTGCTCTTCAGGACTGGAAAGATATCAGAACTAAAATTTGTAATGGCATTGATACTGATTTTAAACTGATCTGGAAGTGGAAACTAATATTTAATGGCATGTTTCTGCTAAACCTGAAGATCTTAAAAGTTGAGAGAACGCTTTTCTACTTACTTAAGAAAGAGAAACTCAGCTCTAGTCATCAGAACTGTTCTGTGAGTTGATTCCCTTGGATTAAAGTGTAAATTGTAGATATAGGCACCCGTTGTTTCCTCTTTGTTTGGGCACTTCTAAAAAGGAATTGTAGAATTGTACAAAATGCTACAGAGATTTTGAATTTTTGTTCCTGAGGAGAATAAAGTCTTTCCATTGCCTTGTATTTTAATGAGAAGCAAAAGGGGTCATTGCCCAAAATTTTTCACAAATCCCTTTCAAGGATGGACATCTTTCCTTCTGACTTCGTCCCCAGTTCTTTATAAGCTCAGTTTTGACTGCCTTTTGATACAGCTGCCTAACACCTTTTAATTTTGCATGATAATGCTTAAATTGTACTTTAAATTTTTAAATTGGATGCCCTTTTGTAGATCATGGGCCTCTTACAGATATTTATACTCGGACACTATCAGGGAGGGTCCAGGAGAGGATGGATCTTTCAAACAAGCTTATAAAAACGGTTGTATACAATGAGTGATTTGGCCAGTTTGTGGGTGCCAGAAATGTGGTGGACTTGTCTGAATTGCTTGCGACTGTGTGTTTTGTTCCTTCCACCGCCTAAGGAAGAGGGAATTTTTTTTTGTAAGAAACAAATACTGTTAGTAACCAGCAGTAATAGTTGCAACCGTATGATGATGGCATGAACTGGAAGCAGGAATTGATCTTATAAGATATTCGTGAGTTGGTCATTTGCAATGAATCTAAGATTTATTTTGCTCTCAGAACAACTCCATAGTGGTAGTCTCAGATTCACAGCTATGCTCTGCTCATGCCTTGAATAGCTTTTGAGTCAGACTTTTCGGCATTGCTGACTGATTATATTAAATAACACTTTTTCTTCTTGGTAGCATGAGATAGGTTGTGATTTAAAGATGTTGCACTTATCTAATGATAATTACAAATTATCGTACCTTTATCTGTTATCTGAAAAGTGTTTTGAATAGAAATCATTGTTATGTGGATTTCAATCAAGCAAGGTCATTTTTACACATTTAGCTTAAAACAAGTTGAGGGATACACTTTACATTTGCAGTTCAGTTATCCAGAGTGGTTGTATTTTAAATCATGCTTACTTTAAAATATTGTAGCTACAAGCTGCAAAGTCATGAATGTTAATACAAGGACCCTGCTTGTGTCTACTCTCTAGTACTAAAATTTACAATTAGATTCTCTCACTACTTGTAGTAGGAGTTGCCGTTGATACACAGGGCTTTTATGCATCTGTATGCAGGTTCCTCAAATAGTTATAGATTCTCATACTTGGATTATCAACTTTGTAATCCATAGATCAGACCCTGAAATAAGTTTTCTCACCTGATATTGTATTATTTTTGGTAAAAATATCTTATGAGTGTTCCTACCTATCTGCCAGTTCTCTGCCTGCTTGGATGATCTGTTGGAGCTGCTATGTAGTGACATTGATGCACCCACTGTGGAAGATGTGGAAGAAGCTGTGAAGACCTTAGAGGACAAATGTACAGCCTGTGGTATGTGTAACGTTTGCCTCTTTTAAATCTAGGTATTGTAATACATGTGCTGATTTAACATTTCACATTTTGCTCAAGGGTGTTTTAGAGTTAATGGATGAGAAATGGTTATGGTGAAACCTGGCCAGCTCAGTTACTGCCACTTGACTATGAAGGCCTGTCTATGGGATATGTTGAAATCTTCATTTTTGTAGAATCATACACTTTCTGTTTTGTTAGTTAAGAGAAATTTGCACCTGAGTTTTTTTGTTTTACAGGTTAGACATAATGGGTGACTTCATACAACTAGGTGTTGAAACAAAACCAGTTAGAAATATGATCTTCAGCTGATCGTCCCTTTTATTGATGGCACAATATAACAAACATTTGTCCCAGAAATGAATATAGTGTAATCATCTTCCATAAATTGGCAGGTATTTTTCATGTTTTAACAACTACCTATATCCAAAAACCTCTTTGATTCAGTTCAATGTATCGGACAAGTCTGTGTGCAATGAGTAGATCATTATATCATCCATTAGTGTATCTATTTAATGATGATGTAGGAGGGCTGAAATGATTTTGGATGGTCATGTTGTTATCCTACTTTGCTGTCCTTTTACATCACCTGCTCTCTGACAATTTGTTCTTACAGACAATGTGGCAGAACAAAGTCTGAATGATGGGCAAAGCCTGCTTGATGAGATGTCCCGACCAGTGAAGAACGCCTTTGGCAAAGACATAAGCCCAGACTATGCCAGCCAGATCAAGCATGTCAACAAGAAGTTGGAGGAGCTGCAGGAGAGGAAGATGAGGTGTGATGAACTGGCAGATGTCAGGAAGCTGAAACTCCAGCAGTTGCTGCAACTGAGAACATGTGAGAGAGACACAGAGCAGGTGAGAGTGGGCAAATTAAGACTGAATCAGGTATAGCAAGCTGGAATGAAATTTTTGGAATTTTTCTCATTTTGGTTTCTCCTGGTCTGTTGCTGGTTGAAGTTTTAAGCTCAGTTAACTGACTCTGTTTGTTTTTCTTCACACTCCAAGATATTCTCATCATTCTTCTAATGGGCCACATTTCTGCAACGTCAGTTGAAAATTCTGCTTGATTTACTTTTCCTTCTCCCTCAAAGTATGAGTAACTAAGCTGGAGGCAAAACATTTTGCTGTCATTAATCTCATGACTTATAAACTGGTCCATGTCATAATCATTGATGTTCTCCTTGTATTCCTCTTCAGGCTATCAACTGGATAAATGAGCTGTGTGATGTAATGGTGAGCACCCATACAGATATGGGGCGCAGTTATGAGGAAGCAGAGTCTTTGCATGAGGACCACAAGAAGTTTGAGGCAACAGCTTTGGTAAGTGGGGCTTGCTGTGATCTGGAAAGCTTCGTAGATGAATGAGGTTAATGAGATGCTGTACCAAAATATAGTGTGATGCGATGTGAAATTTTACCTTATTGGTTTGAAAGTCATTTCTTAAGGCCAGTAAAAGTTCATATGTTGTGAAGGTGCACTGCAGAATCTCACAACTACAAGTCTTTAAGCACTTGAATTCCATACCTATTTGTTGCAAAGCTCTGGCCCCATGCGCTGTATTCTATATTAAATATGCCTCATAAACTTAAATAGCTTATGCAGTCACAATCTTCAGTGAAACCAGCACTTGAACAAACTTAATCACAAATGCCACCCACATGTCCCCTGTGCTCAAACCACCAAGAGACAGTGAATCACCACCTTTTCCAGTGCCTTGAATTTACCAATCTAAGATAATTATCTTCTCTCTTTCCCCCCAAACCAGATGCACAAAACACTTTATTGCACTTCCCAGGAATTTGAACAGATATCATTTCATGGTGCTGAGCAGAAGGAAGAGGATCCAAAAGCTGCTGGATCAGTAACTACTAACTTGAATACCTCACAAACTCATAAGGAGACTGACTCCGCTGTGATTAAGCAGTTGGTTTTCATGCTTAGATTCTTATACTGTTAACACAATGTGTATTATTGCTATTCAATTTCTTCCACTGCCACAGGGAACATATGACTATGGCAAGCAACTTTTACAAGCAGCCTTAGTGTTGAGGCGCTCCCTGCGATATGACATTGAACCTAACAATGATCAAGCAAGAAGACTGGAGGAAGCATGGAAGAGGTTCTCTAAAGGGACTAGTGAAAGAGCCAACCGCCTCACTGTGGCTGCTATGTTCTTAAATGAGTCTGACAAGGTTAGTGAGAGAACTGTCATTCATCCTAAAGGCCAACAAGTCATTTCTATATGATACAATATTTTTTATTGCTGAAATGTAAAAAGGCTGTGCCATGGACAATGATCATAAGTGCATTTCTGCCATTTTACGGAAATAAAGGCTTTATGTGCCAAAATCGTTATCTCAGTTGAGACCAAACAAGAATCACTTTGTGCCTCTCTTTATCCTATTAATCACTAGTGCATGTTGGTTATCTTGGATATTGTAAATAGCTATTGGAGAATAAGCTAGGTGGAAAGAAAGAGAATATTTTGCTCAATGCAGAGGTTCCAAGAGGTGAATTTGATGTATTTTGATATGTATGTAATACACTCCTTTTTAGTAAAACAGTGTGCACATCGTCATAAGAGTCTCACTTAGTTTTAAGAGAACATAAATCTTGAAATTTCTGTGTTCATATTTTGAGTAGAATTTGACTGTCAACAGAACTGAATCATGAATTATGAGGAGCAACACTAGCAGTTAGCCTTCCTTATGAAATGTATCTGGCTTCGAATCATTTTAGAAGCTCTCAAAAAAATTTATAGTTACAGGCCATGCTAATGCTCAGATTAGAGGGTTACTCTCTCCCAGGGACTCTGCAACTTGGTTACAATATATACTCTGCCAATAGACTGGATTGGTAGATTAACAGTGATGCATTAGTAAACACCTCTGATTCCATTCCAGCTTCTGGACAACATGGAGGAGTTCATTGCGGCATGTGCCAGGCCTCTAGCTGGGGAAGAAAGCATAAATGATGCAATTAGAAACCTGGCCCTTCCCAAATCGCAACTTGGCAAAGACTTTGACAACACCACTCAGATGGGACAAGCCCTTCTGGACAGACTGTCACTGCCAATTATCCTTGTTGAAGGGTAAGATTTTCTCTATAGTCCTGTGTTATTGAAGATGTGAAACTTTGATGATGTATCAAAAGCCTGTGTCTGAGTACTATGACAATGCAATTCAGATAGGGCAGCAAAATAAATGTTGCAGTGAAATCATTACTTCCTAATAAGCCTGTAAAGGTACATAAGAAGGGAAGATAAAAATGTTTGATCCCTTTAATCATTTAATTAACAATTAACAATTTGTATTGTCCCAAAGTATTTTTATGTATATTTAGCTTCCTCACTGCCTGCCCGCCATGCTGTATACCTGAAATTACTTGGATACTTTCAGCAAGAAGGAGAAAAAAACCTTAATCTGAATTATTTTGAATGCTGGTGATAAGTGCTCCTTAAATGGCAGTATTTAGAAAGTATGAAAGTGATCAAGTCTGCAGGGTAATAACAGTGTGAAGTTGCATGAGTGGGCATTCACCTGGATAAAAGATTTATAACCTGTATTATTATATTATCATTAATATTACTATTATTATTATGCATTACTACTTGATCCAGAGATGAGAAGAGACTGAGCATTGATGAAGAGGGGGCCTCTGAGACTGTGAGCAACAGACTGAGGAAACTGGACAAGAAGATGTCAGAGGCTGACCGCTACTGGGATGAACTTCAGAAGGCTCAGGCAGATCCAAACTTCCAGCCTAGGACTGGTCGCATCTTTGACAGAGCTCCCTCTGAGAGAAGGAAGGATAAAACAGCTCGCAAACCAAAGAGGTAGGCCAGAACTAATCGATCTGTGGGTTGGGATAGGGGAAAATCTACATAAATCATGACACGTTCATGATAGCATCAAATATTATGACAAAAGATATGTCATATGTAAATAAGGCCGCATCTTGACACTAATCTTTCTTGGGGAAATTCGACATCTTCTGACAAATGGTTTTATTTTGCCAGATTCATATTTTAGAATAGAGTGTGGATTACAAATATGCAGGTAAGTAAATTTTGGCAGGAAAACCAATTTAATCCCCTTTGTCAGAAAACATGAAAATTTGAGAAACACACACACACATAAATACATGTAGATAAACATGTGAATGGTAGAAAGTGTGCCGCTTAGAAATTTCCTTCTAGCAAATTCACTGTCAGCAATCAGTGCTGGACTTGAAAGGTCAGAGGTGGACTAAAGCCAGTTTTGTCACCTTTAATATGAATTGAAGCCAGGCCCCCCAGCCTGCAGTTTGAGTATGCCAAACAGTGCACCACTGGGAGCTGCTGCTTCAAAGCAGTTTGGATTATATGGAGGAACAGGCTAATATTTGCCCAAATCCAATGTGTGAACATACTGTTGAAACACATGAACCCCCAACACACTTTTCACTTTATCATTACCTGTTGGATACAAGATCACGGATAAAACTAATCTATGAGTATTGTAGTGAGGAAAGAGCAGACTACAACATCAACACAATTTTGAGATGCTTTGACCTTCGGAAAACGTGTTTTCTTCTTGGCTCAGTCCATTTCATATATATATATATATGTATAAAAATATATCAGATGAACTGAGCATATGCCATGACCCCTCAGCTGAAAAGTTTCTTTACCATTGAAGCTTCAGTAACCCACCTACTTATAAATATATTTATCTATACAAAAGAGATTAAGCTGGTGTAACTATGTTTCATTTAATATGTTTTTCTATTCAAGGCCATCTGCAGAAGCAGAGGAGAGGAGGAGAAGAAGTGACCCATTTGGTATTGCTAGTAGACGAAGAGACAAAATGGGTCCAGATGGTCGGCCTATTCCAGCACCCCGGCATCGTGTTCCTTCTCATGATGGAGCAGATAGAATGAACAAGTATGTCTTTGGGCTTTAAACTACTTGTACTTTTTTGTTAGTGCTGGTTGCGGGTGATTTTAGTTGATTGTGGTGGATGGTGTAGTTTTGTCAGTGATGGTGGTTGGTGATACTGATAGTGTAGCTGATAAAATGTCACTGGTGAGCATCATCATTGAAATTATATTCTGTGTTACCATAAAGGCATGTTTTCTGATCATAACAGGTGAAGTGTCCATGAAGGCACTTGACAAAGCTTGAATATGTCAGCAAACGCAGAAGCATGTGGTTTTGCACTCAAAGCTCCAGATGGAAGGGATAAGAGAAAAAGTTGGCAATAACACACTTTGTTTCAGCTTTCTGTATTTCTGATAATAGTAGACTAGTGTCTCCTTTGTGTCAAATCAAAGCCACAGTTACCATGCAAGCCATCCTCCTCTGATTTTACTACATTGCGTTGATCTTATCAATCATGTGTGGACAGAGGCACCCCCTTCACCCCCCCCCACCCCCANCCCCCACCAGCTCTCCAACAGCCCCCTCTCTCAGTATCCTTATTTCATACCCTATGTCTGCAAATGTTGGTTATCTTGTTAGCAATGCCCCGTCCCTCTTTGACTCAAACCAGGGTGTCTTCTATACAGAGCATAACTTTGGCCAGTGCAAGCTCTTCTGGTCTTCCACTGACATTTGCAAAGCCTTGCCTTATGTCCTTATCAGGAGTTGCAGTTTGAATCAGAGTTATAGTGGAGCTACTCCGATAAAGCAGGCATATAAGCAAAAGAAATGATTTAGGCGAAAGTAAGAACAGTCACCACTGGCTGTATTCATAGTCAGGAAACTCCCAGAACATTAGTAGTGTTCACTGTAGTTAACGCAATACAGTAAGGTTAATGATCACAAAGAGTATGCATATGGCCATAGAACTCTTCACTGGATCCTTACCTGAGAGGCTGAGCATGTATGAGCTTACCCTGAGTGCAAAAAGGCCAGTGCACTACTCAAATGACCCAACAAAATTAGTAGCTTCAACATTGTGTAAGCCCCAATGGCTCCTGTCTTTTCAGAATTCTTACTTGCCTCGATGTTTGTCTTACAGGTCCTTTGATGCTGCATCATCCCCTCTTAGACAAAATGGACATCCCTACCCATCAGCAGCCGACAGACGGAGACTAAATAGATCTTATGACAGTAGTCCAGGTGATTTTGGAGGTCAGGGCTATAATGGAGATTACCGAGATGCCCGACTTGGTCAGCCAGGTTACAGAGATGTACCAGATGCAGGAGGATATCATGGCCGTCAGGCATCTATGCCAGACTTAAGCAGCAGGGAAAATCAATATGGTGTGTTTGTGTTGTAATTTTTGTCTGGACATTGCAGACCATTCCATTTCCTTCCTTTGCTGATTAATTCTGAGAACTGATGCCTCTGAAAATGTCACAGGTAGACAACATCAATTATAAAGTATATGTATTTGAGTTCACCTGTTTAGTCTTTTGTTATCAGCATTATAACTTGACTGTCAGTTGGTAGACATTTGTTTCACAAAGTTGAGCTGTTCCAGCTGCTGATAAACCTTAAATCACAGACTTGTTAGTATTTGGAGTTGTGTGTAGAAAGCCAGCAACTTCAGGGCTTGCCACATGTGATTGTTGTATTAGTTTAACAAAAAGCAGGAGATTTGAGAAAGGTGATTATGGCCTTTCTATAGCACTTTTTGTGGTCTTGTATTTTCTCGTGCAGTGTGAACTTGGCTTGTTATTTTGCTTTCCTCATATTCCCCAGTTCAAGAACCAGCCATAGCACAGGCTCGCCAAGCCTCAGTGCCCAACCTCAGCCAGGGTCCAGATCAAACCTATGGTAACCAAGGTCAGGCTGACCAGAGTCAAGGGTATCTGTCTCCAGACCAGACCTTTGAGAGCCAACGGTCTCCAGTCAGTGACAGTGTTCAACGAGAGGATGTTACTCAGCTGAGATCGGCCCCCTCTGATCAGGATGACCCCTTGTATAGCAACCAGCCAGTACAGCCCCGTGAAGGAAGGAGCTTGCTTGATCTTGACTGGCTGTCACCCATGTATGACCCTTATGCCCCACTACAGGACCAGGCAGAGCAGGTAGGTGCACTGATGTTCTGGGCTGTCTTTCTTTTGATCTTCTTTGAGGTCTCATCCTGTCTTCAGTAAACCAGAGCCGGTGATGATGGGCTGATCTGTCACTTTGAAAAGTTGACTAGGGTCAGCTGTTCAAGGCCAGGATTCCTATACACTGTGACTGTGTCATCATAAATCACCTCTTTAGTCCTCAGTCTTTGTTACTGTGATTATTCTAACATACTCCAAAACACACAGTAATAAATCAGAGCCCTTTGTTTACCAATTAGCTTTGATGATACCAGGCCCCAAATTTCGTTGCTTAGTTACCATGTCCTTCCAGCACATTCCTGTCACCACTGTATGAAGATCTCACATATTTTGGCATGTGGACACCTCTGAGCAAGAGCGTCCATGAAAGAAGGCTTGCCCAAGCAGTACTTCTTGATCGATTGTTAAATGGTAAATGTAGAGGAAAGTGTTTGTCAGCTCTGATGATGTATTCTGTATTGCCACTTGTTTCTCAACAAAATTTTGCTTCACTTCCTTCACCAGGAAAAATCCCTCTTCTTGTTCCCCTCCACCAAATCCAAACTATCCATGTCATCACACTGGATTATAGCCAGATTCCCTCACAACTGTTATGTTTCTTCACAGGTTTGATTTTAATGCTGTCTTTATTTGTTCTAGGGTACTATCTTCATACTCCACCACAGCCTTTCATCAGTTGCTTCATTTTTTTCCCATTCTCTGATCCCTTGACTGCCTATTGCCATAAACAGTTCTGTTATATTATCTTCCTGTTTAGCCACACTCACACTCCCCTGTTTCTGTCGAATGACTTTTGCACAACCTGTAATCTCCGTTTACTGCATTTGTCATGTCTTGCCCACTCATATGCACTTCTCGCACCAAGTTTCCATTTTCTGAGGCACTTTATTTTTCAATCCTGACATCCCACACCTTCTCCCCTGTTTCTTCATGCCATGCCAGCTCTTTATCAGACCCTTTCCCTCCAGCATCCTTACCTTTTGTTTTTTTGTGCATTTATCCTGCCGGTTACCATGCACCTTCCAAGACTGTGACATTAGGAGAGCAAAGGGGTAGTTCGTGGAGGGAATGAGGACGAGATTGTGAGAGAGCACAGTGATTGTTGGAGGGGAAACACATTTTGTGATGATATGTCAAGCATACAGACAGTAGAATAATATCACTCATAATAGGCGGTAGTGGGGAAGAGGGAGTGACGGACTTATGGGCCTATGCTGGAGGACTAGAGAAACATTTACTGAGGAAAAGGAATGGAGAAGGAGAGAGAGAGAGAGAGAGAGAGAGAGAGAGAGAGAGAGAGAGNGGAGAGAGAGAGAGAGAGAGAGAGAGAGAGAGAGAGAGAGAGGGATGAAAGGAAGGAAAGGGGGGCTGGAGAGGAATGGGACAAATACTCATTAAAAAACCAAAATCAGATCTGTTGTAATAGTGATGTTTGCCCCCTACTTGACCGTCGTCTGTAACCGAGCCCTGAACAAAGCCAGATTATACCCTTCCCCTACACTCCATTAATTAAAGTATGAATTAGGCCCCTTCCACCCTGCCTTCCCTCGGCCCACTGGTCCCACGGACCTTAAATTTGCCCCTGGGTACCACCTCCTATCACTCCCTATGCTACCGGCTTGTCGTCTTCACACCTAAATTAAAAGTTTCTTGGCCAGGTTATCGTCTTGGGTCACGTCCAAATTTCCCGACGGGACTGTTAATATATTTCGTTTATTTTCGTCTCGAGATTTGAGGGAGTATGTAAACCGTGTTTATATCGGGTGTTGATTAAAGGGGTTGCATGCCTCAGGTCTAGAGCATGGCAGGTAAACGGTTGAGACAGGAAGTGTATGGCACGCGGGAAAGGGATTGTGGGTAACATCAGGCGCGGCTGGCGGAGGAATTATGGGTTATAAAAATCCGTCATCTTTTATTTTGATCTGCGCTATTTTTGGGAAATCTAGCATAAAAATAGTAATTGAAAGGTGTACGTTGAGACGGGTTGAAACCTGAATTAGAAGTTTCTGGCCTCATAAGGACGAACTAGTCAGATGTTCAGATTTTAGGATACCCTGACATCAAGAAGACCAAGGAGATCTTTCATCCTAGAATAGGATGTACTCTCCCTATCAACCATCTAAATACCAATAATAAATCCACAGTATTCTCCGAACTGTAGGCACTCCCTCACCCTGCTGAACATCACCTGTTCTATCCATTCAATCCTCTGAGAAAAATGTCTTAAAACCCAACAATACAAAAACACAAAAAACACTCTTCTACCCCCTCCGCCCATCTTCACTAGCACTAAAGCTCAGCTTACCACACACTGGTATCAAAGATCACTACTAGAGCAGAATCACAGAGACATGGATCAAAGACAAGTCTAAGCAAGCAAGGATACTTTGGACGTATTTTACCCAGTGTCTTGTCTAGAGATGGGCAAATGACGAGTGCGGAAACATTATTCACTGGTTCGAGTATTCTCACAGTGTTCATTTCTAATTCTAGATCTGCCCCAGTAATTTTGTTCTCTGAGCTCCATTAGCAACATCCCATGCACTATGAATATCACTGTTTAACTACAGTTTTACTGTGCCAGTTGCCGGTCATTCCAACGCTTAATTCCATTTTTTTTTTTTTTTGTGGTATATGACAGATGCTTTGGTGTAGTAGTAGGCATGATGTTTATGAGCATACACACAACAGCACATATCCATAACCCATAACAGTCATTGTTAGTCGAGGTGTAGCGTCATGGTCTCCCAAGTTCCAAAACCAAGTACTCATTTACACTTGAGTGGAGTGGGGAAAGGGAAAGAAGTGTCTTTCCCAAAGAATCTAAAGCGAAACGGTCCGACTCAGGAATAGAACCCACAAAACTCGGACTTAAAAGTGAAAAACTCAAAGCTGCATGATGACGCTGCTTGCCATAGTTATGTTGAAAAATGATGACTGTGACATTCAGCATAGCCAAGTTCATAGCTTGGAAGGACGTGGCAACCTGATATATAATTAGGAAAGACTATTAAGGTGGCATCTTTTGACAGGTTGATGAATCTGATTTATGACTTGTTTTCATCTGCTGAGTATGCTGTCGCTGATTTGTAAGATGTTGTTTGTGGATTTTTTTATCCACTTTTTTACAAAGATATTTTTTATCGAAATTGAATTATTGGCATTGATTAATACTGTAATTTCAAACAGCTGATTTGACAGTCTGAGTCTAGTATCAATATCTTAACAAATAAAAAAAGGTCTTAGAGATTTGAAAAGCTGTATACTGTATATCTAAATTGGCTGCTGCAAACTGTATTGTTCCCCCAAAGAAAACGTACATACTTTGATTTGTTTTAAAGGTGGCTATACGATCTTTTAATTTAAAATTCCAGGTTTTTGGTTGCAAAGGGACTAGCTGAACTACCCTTCTCCGGATGGGGTGAGCCATCCCAGCTCCTGTTTCTCTGATAGATTATCTCTGACATAGAGTTAGCACGATCTCATTATGATTGTGAAGGCTTCTACGGCTTTTTCTCGCCTCCTGGTCAAAGTAGGTATGGTCAAATACAATAATGTGTTTGTTTTTTTTCTCAGACCTTTGAAAGGCATTGTTGGCATTTTCGGGTGATAGATGAATAAGTATGTAATCATTGGGAAGGCTCCTGTTATATTCAGAGTATAGTGGAACCTCGGTACTAAGCACTCAAGGACTCATATTTAAAGTATACCTTGTTATAGGGTATGATTTTATACACGCTGCTTGAGAATTATTCCATTCCATTGTAGACCTCGATACTAAGTATATTTCAAATATAAATATACTTTTGCCATGCATCAATGGCATAATATTTATTATCGAAGTTCTAGTATATTGTATACTGTTAAAGCAGTGAACAAAAATAATAGTAGCAGAACAAATCTTCAGAGCGGTAGTGTGTGACATGATTGTGAGGCACATCAAACGGCTTCAGAAACCAGAAAACAGCATTCCGGTCGGGGGAAGGGGGGTGGGGGTGGGAGGGAATACCATACAGACTCATTAGGTCAATCGTGTCATAGTATGAACCTTTTTGTTGCTATTGTTTTAGCACACAGACATATTCCATAGCCAGCACTCCCCTGTTATGTCCCGAATTACATCTGCTCCTTGCCCACTCATCTGCACATTTCAAAAAAAAAGAAGCTTTCCATTTTCTGAAACAGAATTTTTCGATCTTGACATCTCACCTCAATTTCGCCACTTTCGCTGCCTGTTACATGAGTATTATGATGAGTACATCTCCAGGGGCGTGTGGGCGTAAATATGCGTCCTTCGGAGTGTGAATGTAAAGGGAGGGAGGGAGGGAATAAAATGTTCATCAGTTAACAGTCCGTACTTAGTGTGAATGAGGGTAGTGTTACGTGTGTATTTGCGGGAGGCCTCATGATGTTTACGGGTAGTGGTGATAGGGAAGCCAAAATCACCCCATTTTAGCCAATTCCTCCGCCTTATGCATAAGTAAAATATGAGTAGCCTACATCTACAGGGACGTGTGGGCACAATTTTAATTTGCCTCGACGGGAATATGGATGTGAGGAAGATGAAAAAGTGAATAAGGGTAGAGATACTTGCATTTGCGGGAGGCCTCACGATGTTTTCGGCTACTGGTGAAAAGGAATT
>JAWQUT010000256.1:689617-705356 GCA_033807755.1 Ellobium chinense | reverse complement strand
AGGGGTGATAATAAAATGATCACAAGTCCGTACTTAGTGTGAATGAGGGTAGTGTTACGTGTGTATTTGCGGGATACCGCCTGTTTTCGGGTAGTGGTGATGGGAAAGCCAACATCACCTCATCTTAGCCAATTTCGCCGCCTTATGCATAAGTAAAAGATGAGTACATCTGCCGGGACGTGTGGGTACAAATTTGCCTCGATGGTAATATGAATGTGAGAGGGAAGAAAATGAACGTTCATCAGTTAACTGTTAGGTCTTAGAGTGAATAAGGGTAGAGATACTTGTATTTGCTGGAAGCCTCACGATGTTTTCGACTACTGGTGAAGGGGGTGGCGGGATGGGGAAGAGAAGGGAAGAGAAGAGAGGTCAACACGGCCCCATTTTCGCCAGTTTCGCCGCCTTATGCATGAGTAAAGAATGAGTACATCTTCAGGAGTGTGTGGGCGTAAATTTGCGTCGACTGAAGTGAGAATGTGGAGGGGAGAGAAATGAAATGATACGTTCATCAGTTAACAGTACTGAGAGTGAATGAGGGTAGAGACACTTGTGACTTTGCGGGAGACTTCATGATGTTTTCGAGTGGCGGTGAGAGTGGGAGATAGAGAGGAAAAGTCGAATGTACTCATTACACCTGTGTACATGACCAAGGAGTTCGACCGTGGAAGAGAGTGAGGCTTCTTAAATCGCGTATGTTAAGTCAGACGATTTGAGCCAAGAAAAATAACTTAAAAGTGCCTCAAGCTTTCGGGTATATCTTCCAGCTGGTTTAAGAAAACGAAGGGATTTGCTTCATATTTCTCTAGATATCTTATCTACCTGTGCTGAAAATAATGACGTTTTATTTAGGGTTGAGTTATAAACAGTCCTGAGCATTGGAGGACACGTGAGGAAGTGGAAGAAATTGTGGTAGAGGTGGTGGCAATGATGGTGGTGGTAGAAGTAAATATGATGAAGTCGTGGTTGTGGAGTAGTAAAAATGTTATGCAAACTTCTTGCGGAAGTAGTTGCAGAAGAGATTCATAAGAATGTAGTAAGAATAATGACGAGCGGCAACATCCGTACCACCAATTCTTGAAGAAAGCTCATAAATTGTTGGCAGAGTCTCCATGAGGAGCAGCAGCAACCACAGCAGCAGCAACAACACCACCACTATCACCAACAACAACAACAACGCATCAACAACAACAACAACAACAACGGCAGCAGCAGTAGTAGTATCATCAACAACAACAACAACAGCAGCAGCAGCAACAACAACAGCAAAAACAAGAATAATCACATTAGTAGTAACATCAAAAAGCTATCAGCCAGCAACCTCAAAACCTTTCGTTGTTGGTTTTGATTTTAATTGGCTTGAAGTGATAATCAAAAATTTTCCCTCCCATTGCAGAAGCGGCAGCTTCAACATGTCCCATTTTTCACTTTCACTAATTCCATGACAACTACAATAAGAATTAGAAGATCATAATTAGTCATATCAACTACAAAAGCAACAACAGCATACAACCATAGCAGTATGAAAAGTAACAATATCCACTATAGCCTGTCATTGTTGATAGTTACTTCAAACCGGCTTCTAGCATGCTATTGCGATGAAGAACTCCCCTTTGCTTTGCGCAGTAACGAAGAGCAGCATCAAGAACAGTATCATCACAATTTCAGCAACATACAGTAAGCAAAAACAACGACAGCAACAATAATAACAGCAGCAACAGAAACGCGAACTCGTTACCGCTACAAACTCTTCATTTTGCCAGTGATTTCGAACCAGTTTCAAGTACTCTGATAAAACAAGAATTTTCACTCCTCCTGCTCATCCTTAGCTGAGATCATTAATCAAACGGCGAAGAACTTTGGCAGGAAGTGAGAAATGCGAGTTCATTATTTTGCTCATCAGATCTTCTGGCTAAGCATCAACAGCGCAGGAAAACAGATTTTCGGAATTTATATACATTTTTTTCTACAGCTTCTTGGAATGATTTCAGCACAATGCACAGAGAGCGATATGAAAGTCACGCCGATGTGTTGCCAAATGTGAAATGGACGATGGAGAATATCCAAAGAAATCACATGTTCAATTTCTCAGCTGATCGGGACGATCTGACTTACTCAGTGTATTCTACCCTCCTCCTGTCTCCTATTTCCATCTTCTTCTCTTCATTTATCATCCCTTCACTTCCTCCCTTATCGGTCTATCGTTGTCCCCTTTTCTTTATTTTTATTCACAAAGAAATAAAGAAAGAAAGAAGGAAAGAAAGAAAGAAGAATATGGAACAGATTTTTCATCGAATCGCTAAATTTACCGAGTGCCGCCAGTTTTCTGTTCGCGAAGATAAGAAGCTTAATTGCTGAAATACATGTAATGCAGTTGCTTATAACAACATTGAAAAATAAACAAACAAAACACAAAACCTGTTTTCGAAATGATACAAAGCAGATTCTTTGTTGCTAAGTTTAAATCGCAAGAAGTGAAGTAGTGTGTGCCTTATCCAGCCCTTGCCAACAAACTGGAAACAGTCTTCTTGACTTTGCAGGGAATGTTCAGGTCAATGGTCGTTAAGAAGAACCTCATTCATACACTTAACAAGTACTCATTTTAAGACAAAAAGGGTCAGAGTGATCTAATTGTTGCCGTCGTACCTATGTCTCCCGTTCCAGTCGATGCCTATGCCGACTTTTGATTTCAATAAATAGGTTTTGTACTTTATGAACGGGATGATACAGCAAGAACAATCCAATTTTTCAGTGCTTTGATACAAGTGTTTATCAAATAATATTCAGACACAACAGGTCCTCACACAGGGATATAACGTGGAAAAGTAAAACCGTTTCAATACGCCAAAGCCGATATCCGTTCTATTGCTTTCGTCAAGTCGTCATCCATACTTTCCTCAGTTGGGCCGACGAGTACAGAAAGGTCTACTTACTCACACGTTCCATTTCTTTCTTTCTTTCTTTCTTTCTTTCTTTCTTTCTTTCTTTCTTTCTTTCTTTCTTTCTTTCTTTCTTTCTTTTTGACGTGACGGAGACTTGGCAAAGAGGTAATGATAGCGATAATGCGATGTTTTCATTGCGCGTCTGTGAAGTCGCCCAAAATAAGTGTGACTCACAGACTGTTCTCGATGCGCGTCTGAAGGAATGCGGTGGGGGGTGAAGGATGAATGGGAAAAAATAGCTTGTTTACCGCCTGGTATGCCAGTATGTGCTATGAAATGGGAAGTTTAAGAAGGGACGCGAGAGATGGAAAGGTGACAGACAGATGAACAACGAAGGACAGGACGGGCTTGCAGAGGCATAAAACAGTTAAAGAGATTACATGTTATTAAGAATAATAAAAGTATATTAATAATTATAGCACTCACTTCCCTCAGTGCTTCACTTCCCTCGGTGCTTTGTAAAACTGGCACAGTATTATAATAATATTCTCACATATACATACATACACGTGGCTATGTAATCTTGAACACATACCACCAATTTCCCACTGCGCATATTGAAGTCTATTGGCAACAATTTTGATAAGGAAAAAGTGGTTTAAATTGATTAATTATCGCCGTTGTATTGTTTGCTTGCATCTTCTCTTATGGCGTCGTAAGAATAGACATAGTGTAGATAATTAGTTGATGTTGTAAGAAAGTAAACAGCAGGTGTGGATATGGCATTTTATATCTTCAGTCTCATTATCAGTGTGTCAACATTGGGGTTTTTTTTTTTCATCAGCAATTTTCACGTTTGAACGAGTAAACAACGGCTTTTGCCAGATTTGACATATCCATTGCCTGTTGCTAGCTATTCATCAATCCAAGAGCAAACACAGGGACACAGGAATATAAACTATCTTCACCGCTCACGCTTGGAGTTTATGTGGTGTTTATGAGGCTCTTTCATTTCATTTTCTCAAACATTCGCTTCCTCTTTACTTTTTGTCGCCTTCAAAGTAACAAAATAAATAAAACAATTGAAATATAAGACATAAAATAATAGGAATAGAATGAAGACTTGGTACACTCTGTACACATAGGAAAGTCTCAAATGATGAGAGAGGGACAAAAGGAGATTGTTTTTTTTTCAGTTTTAGAACATGGTTTTGATAGAGTGCGTTAGAATACGTTTGTCAAGGTTTTTTTTGTGTGTTTTTGTTTTTGTTTTTGTCAGATTGGCAGGGAACTGAAATGGCTTGAATTTTATTCCAGAATTGCCTCGCTTTCTTCTGCGTCTTAGCTCTCTTCTCTCCCTTTTTTGCGCGATTCATATCGTATTATTATAAGGTATACTTCACTCATTTGGCCTTGTGACATGCCAGGAGAGAGGGGGAAAGGGGTGACAAGGGTGACATGTTGAGGTTCAGAGAAATGGTACTTTCTTACTGCGGGATTAGTTGGCTGAAGAGCAAGAAACATCCTCGGGAATTCGGGGACAAGGGAAGAGGGGGAAGGAGGATGAGGGTTTTTTTTGGGGAGGGGGGAAGGGGAGGAGGGANAAGGGGAGGGGGGAGGCGAGAGAGTTCAAGGTCTTCTTCTGCATTATAGGAAGTTGATTTTGAAATGTTAGTAGCGGTGTATTAGGAAATGCATGTTGATTGTTCTTCCTGCCATCTTTCAGTTGGGGTCGTTTCTTGATGGGTCCCTCTGTTAGCCAGTGCTCTTTCTTGGCCAGCTAAGCTTGTAGGCTTGGCAGTAATGTAATTTGTTTTACACTCGCGAGGCACTGGCCGCCAGGGCATTATTTGTCTACCCTTATCCCGAATTTCTTGAGCATGTTGTTTCAGTCTGAACCGGGAGATAATTGCTTGTACCAACTGTGAATATCCATAGTAGGGTCTATTCTGCTGAATCACGGTCCGGATAATCGCAACTTCCGCTTAATTTGCAACATTTTTCACGTAAAAAAATACTGTAAACATTACCGGATAATCGCAACTGCTTTTATTTCCATCTTCCCGAGGGATTGTCAACAGGCGGAGTTCACTGTATGAGTTTCCATTTTGATGTATCTTCGTTTCACTGGTATTTTTTTTCTCCCGGTCTCCCTCCTACATTTCACCCATTTTTTTTTTTTTTTGCTTTTGCTCGCATGTTTTCGGCATTCCCCCAGCAGCGAATAGAATATAGTCATCAGTACTTGACACTACAGCGCCAAAAAGGACCGCGGACTGAAGCTGACCAGATGAGAAGACTACAGTGGATCTCATTTACGACCGGCCTTGAATGCAACAGGATCTCTCTTAAAATGGCATACTTTTAATCCCTTTCCTTTTTCTTTTAAGAACATTCATGGAAAGTAACATTCCATCACGCTTTATTGGTATATTGGTATTCTGCCCCCACCCCCTCTCTGCGTGTTTTTGTGATCTCATCAGCGAGGGAGTTCCACAATGTTGCGCTTCTTACGCCACAATCACCACTGAACAAACACCCCTGCAAAAACCACGGAACTGCTTTGATGTAAACCCCTTTGAATACTGGCATACAAAATTATGAATAGGTTGTTTTGTTTCGCCATAAATATATTTAGCTTGGTGAATGTCCTTAAAAATACAATGTGAGGGAAAGTGATTTTCCTCTGCGAGAACCTGGTGCCCCGTATTCATGATTTCCATAGGTAGCACTGGAGCAAGAGTTAAAACTCACTGAGTTGATATCAGTACACAGGAATGAAAACGAAACTTCCATCTTTGACGGAGGTATATGATACATTGATGCCGTAATATTTATGCCAGTATTCGATAACTGATGAATCATTAAATTACAGTGACGTTTCTCACGCTTTTCCATTGTTTCGTGAATTCGGTGAACAAAAGATGTCATAACAAGAGCGCTGATCCGTGGTGCAGCCATCATGGAAACCTCGGTTACAACGGCTTAACTTGTCTTGATGATCCGGTTGTATCCAAGGTCCACTTTGTTATCTCTCAGCTTTTTCCCATTTGCACACAATTCCTGTGCTTACGAAAGTATGATATAATTAAGAAAATATATTCCCATTGGCGCCCCAGTTGTATGCATTCAGTGCATACAGAGTTGTAGTGGTATGATTTAACTCATAGAGCCATTCTTGTCTGTTATTAATAACATGCATAACGTAGTAGGTAACCAGATGGCATAATGACTATGGGGGAGCACAGTACGGGAGCAGAAGCGGCTACCAAGAAATCGGTAATAGAGCACAAATGATGAGAAACCTCACTGAGAGCACTTTTCAAGAATTCCGTCAACGCGCTTTCGTGAAAAATCAGCAACTAGTTTATTCAGAGATGCATTTTTGTATTACTTGAATCAAAGGAAAATTCAGCAGGAAATCTTGATTCCTTTATAAGGGTAGGCCTTTTCAGTTAAAAGTAATAGGTGAAAATCATTTGTCTATAATTTATTCCATTATTTCAGAACATTTAGAGTGCACATACTGAGTTTTGGAGAACGCTGATCAATATTTCTATTTCCTTAGACTTTGCCAAAAAGGGAAGTCCTACCAGCTCAACTTAGACTGTCTTGTGAACCTTATTTGTGGTAGTCAGTCAATTAAACTCTAATTCGTCATGCTCATTCCACATTTGTCTGTCAGTTTTTGAGATTCTGAGAAGTTTAGCGCTTTCAACGTGTTGCTGAAGAGCAAAACGATGAGGCAGATGTGGTTTAGTTTGTAAATTTGGGATATCATAACGAGTCAAAACTCTACATCTGTTGTAATATGTGCTTGTTATGTGCTTTTCGGAAATAGAGTTTCTGAGGTGTCATATTGACTCTTGTCTGAGACCTCGTCTTTTGTCAATGTTCAGTTCCGGTTCGGTTTGTTCTCGTTTCGCATTTTCTTAAAATGCATGGCTGGAGATATGAAAGAAGATAAATGGATGATCACAGCAATATAAACAACTCAGATCATCATAAAAAAAAACCCTCAAAAAACTCAGGCGAATGTGGAATGAGCGTGACGAATTGTTATTGTAGCGCAAGTAAGATGTTTTTTAAGCATTTGCAGCATCAGCTTTTTAGCTTACGAACGCACTCATGTATATCTGAACTAACTGATAATATAGTTTCCTTATCGTGTTATTACCTTTCAGGAATGGCGTAGGATCAATGAGAAAATAATGGTAGGTATTGGTAAAATGTAACTTTCAAACGGAGCCATGCTCGTCTCTTTTCTGCCAGTTCGATATGCGTGAACAGGATACGCCCCTGCATGAGGGCGATATAACAGAATGGGCTCACTCGCTGGCCTAGGTGCGCGGCCTGCGTGCGTCACTTTACATAACATGGCTATCAGTGTCAGACACAGGGTAGTATCAAACAGTGATGAGCGTGCACTATGGAGTCAGTCTAGCGGGGTGAGCGCACACAGACGCACGCTAATGAGCGCATGATGTGCGTGCAGCTGGGGCGGGGGAGGGCATTACTTGTCATGTTTATCCTCACTGAATAAGCAGTCAGATTACAATGACACATTTTAGCCTGTGTTAAGCTCACTCGGTATTCTTTTTGTCCCTTCTGTCGTGCTACCTTCTGCTTTTTCTCTTCCTCCGTCTATCTGTTCCTTTTCATCATTGTATCATTTTCTTTCTTTCATCCATTTCTCTCTTTCATTTTAAACTTTGTCCATCTATGTTCGTTTGTTTGTTTGTTTGTTTGTTTGTTTGTCTGTTTGTTTGTTTGTTTGTTTGTTTGTTTGTTTGTTCTTTCTTTCTTTCTTTCTTTCTTTCTTTCTTTCTTTCTTTCTTTCTTTCTTTCTTTCTTTCTTTCTTTCTCTGCCTGCGACCGTCTGCTTCCTATCTTGCTTATTTACCTTTTGATGTTATTTAATGTCTAATAGAGTGGGCGTTTTGTTCAGAAAGCTCTTTCCGCATTCCATTCTGCACCCAAACACACTTTTCATTTCTCATCCCATTTCTTGGTGCTCTTTTTCTCATATCACGTTCTTTGTCTATATCTTGTTTACCTATCGCAGTCTCCCTTCAGGCCATAAAATCTCTTGCCTCTCTCAGCTCCCCTAGGACACAATGTTTCTACAAAACAGCCTGACCCTACCTGAGCCGCTGACCTTAAGCAAAGACCATATGGTAACCAGGCGCGTGCATTTGATTTGGCACGTGAAAATGTTACCTGCACCCACGTAACGGAGAAAACATGTGCAAGATCGAACGTTGGCGATGGGATGGGTAACGCTGGGGTCTAGCATGAATAGTGTGTTGTGTTGTTATGTGTTGCTGTGTTGTGCTGAGCAGTGTTGCCACTCATGAGGATTTTCTCCAAACAGTAGGGTAAAACAGCTTTATGAAAAGTCCGTTTCTCCTCTCCCCCCCCCCCCCCCCCCNCCCCCCCCTCCCAAGTAGGGGATAATCGTTCTTCGCAAGATGTTGGGAAAAAATCGTGAAATATTGGATAAAGTGAATTAAGTGCCTGGTTTTTTTCTTTCTACAGTAAGATTACATGATTTTTGTGCACTAAGTTTGCCTCAGCGTACCTAGGGAAATGTAAGGAGAAAAAATCCTCTCCTTAAGGGAAAAGCATATGACCAGAGTGGCAGCACTGACTGAGACAGAGAACATGGAAAGAAAGAAGAAGGAGAAGAAAAAGGAAGTTAAGACAAGGAGAATGACGGAAGATTACGGAATGTCGATCTAGCAAATAGAAGAAAGGAAGGGATGGTGATTCTGATGAAGAAGACACAAAGAAGGAAGCTACAATGTATGGGAGAATATAATAGGGTTCAGTGTGGCATTAGCCTGGATACGAGACTTATAGTTATAAACTGCATGAATGTTTTCTCCCCATTTAAAGGACAAATGCTACACTATCTGCTGCCATCAACATTGCATGTAACAAAATGAGATTGAACCAGGCCCAACCAGCTCCTTCAAGTTTCATGCAACTTCGTTTGTTAACTTTTCGAGTTATCTTGTAAACAAACAAAACAAAGCAAACCAAACAAATAAACAAAATCGGGTGGAGGTAAACTTGCTTGAAGGAGGGAGGTATCCAGGCTTGCTTCATGCGAACGAATCAACCATTCTACATATTCCTTTAAGAATAAAATTAAACGAAGTGAAGCTTAAAACTCATTGAGTTGAAATATTGGCCACATCCAGTCGTGCTCTCTGACTGGGGCTTAGTTTGTTTGGGTCCAGGTGGATAAACGAATGATTGCACAAACTTTCAAGTGTTGAGAAAACTTGGCTGTTCAAGAAGCTTGAGTTGAAAGCACATCTTTGTAGATGGAAAATTTACCATCCAAACAATTTCACTCAGACCCCTCTGATTCTTCTAATAAAGAGTCGGTTTAATTTCGATAAATAGTTTTATCACTGAAACATATTTTTTTTCATAGTGTATGAGTTCCTGAGTTTATTACCTCCCAAAGATGTCCTTATTCAAAGGAGCCTAGGACGTGCTCTGAACAATTTGAAGACATTGGTAATTCTAGTCGATACGTTCGAGCCTGCTGCTGCTGACACTATTGATTATAAAATTTCGACATGGTTGTGAATACTTACACAATCCACAAACTTAATTGTTCAGTATTGATGTGTCATGTCGGAATCTTTTCTTCCTTAAACTCTAGTAGTCCATGCTGTTAGTTGTTAGTTGTTGTTGTTGTTGTTGTTGTTAGTGATGGTGTGACGGAGTAGAGAGAGTAATATTTTTAAGTTCGACATTGCTGTAATCAGTATGTTATATGTTAGTCTGTTCTTCTTCAGATGTAATAATTTTAGGACGAATATTTTTGTTGTTGAATGAGGTGTTAGTGATGCGACTCAGTCTAATTCTTTAAAATTACGTTGATTTTGTAAGGGGGGAGGGGGAGGAGAATACAGCTGTCATCGTGTAAATATTTAATTGCTCACGCTCTTCTCCACCTCTTCTGGCTCCTATCCTTTCCTCATAACCACCTCAAGAATTACTCACTGGTTCCTGCATGAACCGAATGCTTACCTATCGCTCGCTTAGTTAGAGCCAAGCCGGCCAACTCACGCAGGTATTTCCTCTCACACCTGTTCCTCTTTTAAACTGTGCCAGGCCTGGGGTCACCTACTCATCCATCGACCGCCTACGCTCCTGTCTTATAACCCAGATTTTGTTTGTGCGTTTTACCCTCTCCGCATTTCCGCCCATCATGGGTGTTCTCGGGTCGTTCAAAAGACAACAGTTTAATGATTAATATACAGATCCTCTTACATTGTTATGCTTCATCATTGTTTCAGTATCTTCATTACTGCCTCAGCTTTTGACGACACCAGCACACCCTCCTCCCCATCCCCCTCCCACCACCAACCGAAACAGATGATTTCATACACCAGATTTAATAAGTAACACATCAAATGTAGCTTTAATTGAAATGCGATCCGGCCCATTTCACTGTCTCTACACTATTTTAAAAAAAAAATATCCTCTCTGCCTATTCAGCGGCACGACGGCGGAGAGGTAAAGCACTTGTTTTGTGGTGTGATGCATCTTGGGTTCAAATCCCACTAATGGCAGTTTTTACCTTTTTTGTATATTTGGGTATTTTTCTGAGGTGTCCCAAAGACCTTTACTTATTGTTGGCCTGACGGAGGTTAAAAAAAAATCATGTTTCTGAAATAGTCATAACTGAGCTGAAAAGTTTCATGCAGATTTGACAATTCAAACATATATTTTAAAAGAAGAAGAAGAATACAGTGCTACGTCCATAATCATTATTCTGACCATACCCGCTCGTCTCCGCGCTGTTATCCATTAGATATCATCATTACCTCACTTCCACCCAAATTATCAGTTGAAATAAACTGAGCATTCCACCTTCCCAGCCCTCTAACCCTTGATTCCTTGTCTCTTTGCAGGTATGAAGTATGAAGATGCCAGTGTTTTGCCATTGTTGGCTATATAAGCTTTTACTCGCCTCTTTTACTTGAATTGACTTATCAAGGAATCCCGAGCCAAAATACTTTTCACATATTATATTGTTTAACCCTTCCTCCAGATTTTGATACAAAGAAATATGCCCCAAGACAAATTAGATTTTGAGAACTTTGGCAGCGAATCAGACTAGTTAGGATTGTCGGCCATTTAACACAGTAAACAGAATAAAATTCCCCTCCTAGCAATTACCACACAGTTTACACTTGAGGGCAAAACCCCACCTATTCTGAGTCTACAAAAGTATCTCCATCTGTCTAAACCTTTGAAATTCAAATCCGATCCCCTTTCCCCCTCCCCATGGTAAATTTTCTGTTTTCATAGGTTCTCTAACAAATTGCATATCCTAATGCCAGGTACTATTGGCATCTTCATACCTGTAGGCCTTATTATTCGCTCATTTCCATGTTCATAATGTTCAGTATTATACAACAGTGATAAAGCTACACAGCGTATTGATGTAATTTTATAATGCAACACAGAATTGTCTGTGTTATACACGTATATATTTCCTGCCCCGCGTGCATTGGGCCCTGGAACTGCAAAGTGAAAAGGTCTGTAGTGTTAGCCTAGTGCGCCATATGTTTTGTGTAAAACGTAACATTTATGCGTGCGGACGGGGTTAAAATTTTTACGCTGTTGTCTCTGCTGGTTTGTCCCAGTCCGTTTGCTTATTTGCGCGTTTTTCTTGGATGTTGCTGGTTCTGTTTCATCTCCTGCAAACAGCCATAACTTCATTTAACTGGGTTCGATTTGGAGGAGAGGACACAACAGTGTTTTATTCTACGTTCTTCTTTCTACCTCCTTCTCTGTGAGCGTCTGCCAACCTCCTCCCCCACATTCTGTTGCTGGAAAAGAAAAAAAAGAAAACCTTGCACTGATATAACGCATTAAAATGTTTTTACTTTTCTCGCATTTTTTCCCCTTGCGTCTTATCTACTGCTCCCTCCTCTGATGTACACTCTGCCAAAACCTGTTCTTCGTCTCTCTCTTACCTTTATCTCAAGACCCGGTGTTCTATGCATCTGAAGCAGCTTCCCATATATGGGGGACGGTGCTATTTTTACCAGACCTCTGCAGTGCCAGCCTTCAGAAGATTCGTCCATTTTCTTTAGTCTTGGAGAGGGGCGCCAGGTTAGAAAACTTTCAGTCATAAAGTTCGGACATCTTTAAATCTTGTGACCAAATTTCCAGCACATCTATTGAACTTTCCAGACGCTTAGAAAATTTTGCCAGTTCAGATTATGAGTGACTTCGTTAGGGTGAAGGGTTACTAAATTTAGAACTTCAACCATCCTGGCACCCCTCACCTGTCGCATCTCGGGCTGCGTGCCAAGTCTTGCCTGTTTGATACGCCGGTAGAGATGGGGTAAAGGGAACGCAAGCTTGAGTTTGAGCTTTGTTTAGAGCCGTGTTTCGACCAAGAAGGTGCTGCATGCATGCCTATACATCCAATAATAAGATCAACGCTTTGTTTACATCGTTGTACAGAGAAAGAAATCCTGCGTTTACGAAAAAAGTTTTCAAGTTTCTGATACTATGCGAACTTCAGAACTTGGGATCTGTGTTTCGCTTTTCTTGACGTTGATGAATATAAACTAAGGAGATATTACGAAAATTTCAACACGAGGAAAGTGTTCATCGAAGTGCAAATTCCAATACTTGAGATTTTCCCACATTTTGTGCTATGATTTTTCCACCGACTACCGCTAGCTGACGACAAGAAAGTAAATCATGGAGAAACGGGCGGAATCTATGGATCTCTCGCAGATTCCCCCGTCCACCACAACTATCAGCACCGTCGCTGTCCAAGCGGGGAGGTCCAAAGTCGTGCTCGCTGTTTTAAGGGTAAGAAATCACACACAGACTGATAGACAGACAGTCACAGACGAGCAGACTAGCACAATAGTAGTAAACAATCGACTTCATGCATGTCCAAATTGCATGACCCCTTTTGACCAAGGAAAACCGGAAGTGAGAGATCGTTATGGGACAGCCATTGACCGTAATTTTACATCGAAGAAACGCATCTCAGTCAACATGTCAGATACTTTACATATAGCACATACACAGAGACTGTCAGAATCGGTAATGAATGGAGCGATTTAATCATAGCAGCGTTCATTGTGCATGTCGAAACTTTTTGGTGCCATAGAATAGATCGAGGAGAATGGAAACTAGTCAAAGAAGAAGAAAACCTCCTGGCAACATATATTATTCTTGTGTATCAGACAGAGAGAAATGTTACACAAATGGTGAAAATGGCTATAAACCTTTTCAATGTATGAGTAAATTTTGGTAAGCTGAGCTTAAGAAAAGCCAGCCGTGACTATTCAGCTAGTGCAGGGGATGATTTATTAGTATACAATATTAAATCCCCTCACCTGTGCTTAGTACATGTACTGGTACTATTCGATAAATGGACCGGCCAGTAGACAATCCATAAGATGAATGTATGGCACCAGTTAGATCATAGGTTTTGAAGGTTAATGCGCATCATATATGCTGAACTCGGAAGTACCCATTCTAATGAAAGAGTCAGGGTGAAAGGTTGTTATGTAGGATGTAAACGTCGATCGGTTATCATGAGTATTGAGAATTCAGACGGACAAACTGGCACATGGACTGTCATAGTTATGCTTAAACATCAATGACTAGTCCGGCTGATTGTCAGGTAAACAGTCAACTCTCACCATTCGTTGGACATACCTACTCGAGACGGAGGTGACCTTTTTATGAGCGTACCATAAGGATGATCATAAGACGGCACTCTCAGCCCATTCTCAACTTATCATTGAAGGTAGCATCATAGTCCGTGCTCGGGGTAGATGATGAAGATTTGGCTCAGTTCAGAGGAATAATAATTAAAAAAAAATAATATCCAACGCTTTCATTTTTGTTTGTTTTTGTCTGACACAAGTAGGCTGTATCCCGAATTCTGCCCTCTTTTTTGTCTCCCCCCTCTCCCCCCAAATCTATCCCACTCTAGCTTTAAAACCTTTTTCCAGAAACTGGGGGATTGGGATTTACAAGGTTGAAGGGGGTGTGGAGAGGGTGGGATGGGAGGGAAGTGCACAGGGTTAACCAAGTATTCTCAAAGAAAATCAGTCAGAAGTGGGGTAAAGTACTAATTAATTGTGAAACTGGCAAAGTGGCAAAGCACTGTAACTCTGCGAAATACCCTCACTGGATTAGTAAAACTGTTTCTTTATGGTCGTGTTCCGGAAGGCTTCATACTCGCCGTATGTGGCATGACCTACCATTATTCATCGCTTTTTACTCTAATGAAGAACAACCTAAGCCCTTATTTTGGTCAGTCTTATTCAGATCACGATCGTGAACGCTAATTCATTTCACAGTCCTTTGACTTCATGTTGATGTTTAAGAAGAGAAAAAAAGATGTGAGGAACTTACCAGGGCAGAACAGCAGTCTAGATCAAATTTATAGGTCTAGAAAGGTGATTTAATTTTTCTGAGAATTCAGTTAAGAAGTGGGAGATGACGAGAAAGAGAGACCAAGTTTTCACATCAGAAGGCTGCCTGTTATGATTCTCATCTGTTTGTGTGCAGAGAGTATTTTTTTCTTCTGTGGATGTTCAGTATCATAAAGAAGCGTTCAAAGTGCTCTTAATCTTTAAGTTAAAGAACGGAGAACTCCTTTTCCTGGTATCAAGAACAGCCCCAGTTCCTCTCATCGCCTTGCTCCACCCAACCCTATTTCTTCTCTGACAACGTCAACAACAAGGGCTGTAAACAGTGGGCAAAACCCCCATAAGTTATCATCAGTTTACCCGTCGGTAGAAAACATTTAGAGTTTAAAACAGGAGGTTTATCGTCTTCTTCGGGAGATTTCTTGGGCTGACTTATCTCCCCCTGTCTGTCAAGACGTGTCGACATTTGGTGCACATGACGTCATCCTCAAAACATCTTTAGTCTACCTGTTACACAAATTGTAGGTAGATGTGTACACGTCATTCAGACGCTAGCTCACCCACCCGCTTACCCAGATACGCATTTCAATGAAAGACGTAGTTGCCATGGTGTTTCATCTAGTTCTAGACGCTCTTGTTTCCAGTGTTATGTTTCGAATACATCTCGTAACTTGTCTTGGAAAGCTGTAAAACTCAAAATTAACGGTAGATGCAGTATTTTTTACTACTACACTGACGAAAGTTGGTTGGCCATCACAATATTGATTCATTCTTACTCACTTTTTCCGTTCATCATTCAATAGGCATTCTCTTACACACTCACGCACCTAGACAGTTACACACCCTCACTCACCCATTCATTCACTCAAGCGTGCACCTTTCTCTGATCATTTGCTTCTTTCTTTTCTGTCTTTCTCTTAATTCGTTGCTCGACGTCCAACCGCTATCAAGACTATCTATCTGTTTCCCAGTGCCAGACGCACATCCACCTTAGCATATTATCACTGAGCCAGAGATAAGTCGGTTGGTAGCCTATTAGTCATCCTAAGTATAGCCGGTAGAGGAGACAGACTGAAAATAAACGTACATACTTTCTCCAGGGGTTGAAACCTGCATTATTTCTCATCATCGTGTAAGCCCTTCCCTCGCTGCTGAAAGTTTTTGTTTGCAAGTAAACATTGGAAATGTCGTCAGCTCCCACCGATGTTTATGATTTTGATGATACTTTATCTTTTAGCTGTTTGCGTAAATTTTTAAGGAAAGGAAAGGGGCAGCGGGGAAAGCTGTTTGATCCTAGAAATGTCTTCGGTTGTCCATCTTCTCCTCCCTTCTTCCTCCTTCATTCCATCTCCCTCCTTCATTCAATCTCCTCCCTGCCATACTCTCTCTCTCTCTCTCTCTCTCTCTCTCTCTCTC
>JAWQUT010000256.1:626995-676784 GCA_033807755.1 Ellobium chinense | reverse complement strand
GGAGGAAAGACAGAGAGAAAAAGTTCGACAGAAAGACATTTAGGAAGAAAACAGGCCAACAGACTGGGGTATCATATAATCTGAGAAGATATACGTATTTAAGCGTTAGCTCTTAAGTTTGCACCCGAGGACATGCGTTGGCCTCTTCCTCCTCCTTTCATGTTTAGGAGCAGTGTATTGGAGAGAGAGAGGGAGAGAGAGAGAGAGAGAGAGAGAGAGAGAGAGAGAGAGAGAGAGAGAAAGACAGACAGAGAGAGAAAGAGAGGGGAGAGAGAGAGAGGAGGAGAGATCGTACTGTAGATGAGTGGAAGTGGATGTGTTGAAGTGTGAAAGAAGGTAAGGAAAACAAGACAGTGTTGGGTAGGAAAACAGAAACAGACGGAAAGTGAGTAAGTAAGCTATTTTACGCTCAGGTAACATCGATGGAATGCGAAAGGCTGGAACTTGCAAGACGTTTTCGCTGCCATTATAGAACATGGACAAGTTGGAATCTTGAACAGTCCTGATGGAAACTAGCATTACCTGTGTTTGGGCTAGATACCATTATTTCGTGCCTTATGTCAGTGGCCGTGGGGGCAGCAAAGGAAGGTCAAGCGTTCAGATGTTGCCAGAAAGAAGGGGGGAGAGAGAGAGAAAGAGAGAGAGAGAGAGAGAGAGAGAGAGAGAGATGAAGAATGAAGAATTACCACAGATCGGAGTAAAAGATCGATGTAAAAGATTGAGAACTCATGAAGAGAGGAAGAGGAATGTGAACGGTATGATCTCTGGTGTTTCTCAATACCATTTTGAGAGGAGAACATATAACAGGCGTTCTTATTATTATATATAGGGACTTTGGCAAGGACTATCTAGTACACTGCCCTGCGAAAAGAATGGGATAGAAAAAACTTAACTGTTCCGAAAGACGGAGGCTGTAATTGCCACCGTCGTTGATGTTATTGTTAATGTTGAGGAGACTAATTTTTAAGAGAAATTTGGCAGCAAACAATGGCAGAGGGGCTGTGCTAGACAGCTCTTATCGCAAGCATAATATAATTATAGGCGCCAGGGTAAGCAGATACCCTTACAAAAAAGAAATTCCTGTTCTGTTATGCAACAATGATCTCCAGATGTTGGAATTTCCGGGAGGAACAGACTACTGTTTTGTTTTCTGACAAAATACAAAATCCGTCTGGAAGATAGAAGGAAGGGCACATGAAATATCGAATATATCTAATCCATGCACTGACTGGGTCGAGATACTCACTGCGTCAGCTTCATAACAATTAGTCATGTTGTTCCTTATCACTGCAATAAAGAGAATTAAACGTGAAATACAGCTTTACCCCTGATCTGTTTCAGTATTCCACAGTTGATGGTATTTTTTAATTTCATAAATAAGTGTCATGAATATATTAATTCTTAACTTTCTGGCTATATTTACGTTTACTTTGCTTTTGTTACTGTCAAATTTGTTTAAGGGTGTAAAGGTAGGGGGGAAAGGGGGCCTGACTTTCGAGATTTCTGGAATGAGGTAGCCTTTTTTCTCCAGTCTGCCTTGCAACCACAAAACACAATAGTATGTTGAACCCTAATTACAGTTAAATGTTGTTTTGTAGTTGCACAGCAGACAGGAGAAGGAAGACTATCCTTCCAGAAATCGCCCAGAAAGGTGGTGTAACAACAGAACACTTTTAGATGCACAATCCATATTACCATTGTATGGTTTGTCATAGCTCAGTAGTCAATGGTAGTGTGGGCTCATCCTTCCCTCACCTGCTTCGTAGCTTATACCTGCTTCATACCTTTTTCTTTCATTGTTTTCTTCCAGTCCAAAGAAAATGAGGTCCAGCAGTTATTGCGAAACCTTGATGTGGAGGCTGACCAGAACAGGTCCCAGGTGGATGTGCACAATGCCATGGCTGACACATTGGCCGAGGCCTGGAAGGACCTCAATGACAAACTGGCTTACAGGGGACAATTACTGGAACAGAGTGTGGCATTCCACCAGAGTGCTCAAGATGTAAGCAGTGTGCATGCACTGTATTTTGAAAGGGTTGGGTGGCAGGGGGTGGGGAGGGCCAGAGGGGGATAGAAGAGCTAGGGTGATATTAATGCCAGCTTATGTACTGAGCTTCTTCTCTTAATTTTGGTTTCTTCCTGCCCCAGTATTATTACATTTTAACCAAATGAAGAGGGCATTAGCAGTGATACATTTAGAACTTTAAAAACTTGATAATTTGGCATAAAGATCTAGTATGGCTGTGTATTTACTGTTTTACAATTTACAGTAAGTGAGGATTAGTAGGCTCAACCATGAAGAATTCTTGACATAGAGTATAATGGAGAAAAGAAGACAGTTGCTTCCACTGGAGACTGCAGTATCTAAGCTCCTTGGATCCCTGCAAATATTGTGGATACCACAAGGGTATACAACTATCCTCTACTCAGCATGAATGATGTCTGTGAGTAGCTTCATGAGAAACCATAAGCAATTGAGAGACACTACTTTCTACATTTTCTTTCATCAGTTGGCCTCAAACATGGAACAAGCACAGAAAAACTTCAGCAAAGTTCCCCTGGCTACAGATGTGGACACTGCACAGAGACTTTTAGACCAACACTTGGACATGAAAAACAGTGAGTATAATCTATGACTCTTATTTTCTAAAACAAATGTGTTCATCTAAATATCATTTCACTTCATTCTGTCACATTCATTTTGCCAAATTCCTAGAGAGTCTGCTTCGCCTAATTGCAATAGTTTTCACAAAACAAATTGCTATATTTTTATATAAAAGTCACTGGATGATTGCAAGTCCTCTGAATCACAGCTTTTTCTGTGCTCTCAAGTAGTTGCGATGATGCAGAGCTGTGTTAATTGTTGCGTTTATGAACAGTGTCCTTTTTCTATACAAACAAGCTAATGTGGGTCACCAGTTACATCATATGAAAATACCTCTGTCTAAATAACATTGGCTGGGAGATAAACTTTTGGATGGCATATTTTCACTTTAGACACCACTGATATTCAGCTTCCCTGTTAAAAAAGACTCTGATCAAGATATACATAGATGATACAATAGCAGTCTCTTCTGCAAGGGGTAACCTTTGCCATTAAATAGTCTTCTTGTTTTATGCAACCCAAATCTTGCCTTTGCCTTCACCTTTCTTTGACCTTGCATCCGCAGGTATTTTGGACGCATCCAAAACCACCTTGGACATGGGCCAGTCCCTGCTGGACCAGATAAAAGAGATGGGTATGCATGCGGACTTTGCCAACATCCACGCCACCACTGCTGCCTGCTACGGCATAGAACACCTCCTGGAACTGCTGCATGACCGCCGGCGCCACCTGGAGGAGTTGTGGACCCAGCGCAAGATACGGCTGGAGCACTGCCTGCAGCTGTGCCAGCTGGATCAGGAGGTCAACAAGGTCAGTGTTATATTTGGAGATGGCTGATCGAAAGATGGCAGATTGCTAAAATGACTTCTCGTCGTTCAGAGATGCAAACATTGAAGTGTCACATGTTTCAAATGCTGCATGACTGGAGTTTTTGATTTCCTGCTTTAAAATGCAGTTGATTAGCAACTAAGTGCTGGTTTATGTTTACATTATCAAACTCACAACTGCTAATGTGTGCATTGTCTCTGTAAAAGAAACTTGGATGATTATTTTTTTATTTATTTTGTTACCTGCTTTGAATATTAAAGGGCTTTAAGCATGTCTGATGAAAGTTAGCACTTTTAGAGTCATTATAAATTTCAGGATCCTTTCCTTGATTCTTGTTAGGGTTTGGTCAGTTTACTTATGTTCCTTCTGACAGTTACAAATTCTGGTAGATGTCATTTCTCAAGATGGTACATATGAGCATGTCTTACTGTTGTTACTTGATCATGATTGTTCTTTTCATTGCCCAGATCTTGGAGTGGTACCGTGGAGTTGGCGCCAAGTACTTACAGAACACCGAACTGGGCTCCTCGTCCACTGAGGCCCAGCAGATACAGAGAGATCATGACCAATTTGAGGCGCAGGCCAGAGTGAGTGTAGAGTATTATATATGAGTGTGTGTGTGTGTGTGTGTGTGTGTGTGAGTGTGTAAAAAAGCTATTTATGTTTTGCGCAGTGAGTTTTGGATGCACATTATTACATATATTGATTAACTATGTACTTGGTTTATCTGATGGTGTTTGGCACATTTCACCATTTTCATAGGCATGGCAAGAGAAGTTAAATTTCTACTTTGAAAGAGAAAGTGAGTTTCACTTTCCTGTTGCTTAGATAAGAGCTTTTTTTTTTTTGAACATACCTACATAGATTATAAGCAAGGGAGATGAATGGCAGAAAAGGACAATAACTAACAGTAATAATGATTCTTTTAGGCTGATGCATAGAAAAATGCATCTTGTCATTGTGTTTCAAATTTGGCCAAAGTCATTTTCATACTTCTGAGAGAATGCGAAGGAAATGTTCTTATGGCAAAGCAACGAAGAGTCAGCAAGTATCTTTGCAACTGCAGTTTTGGTGGGAAAATATTGGCCCATTTAAATTCTTTTAATTTATTAACATGGGCCTTAATCTCAAAAAGTTGGACCATTTTTGAAGCACAGTGAGGAGATGAGCAGTTGCGTTCCATGATAAGATGGTAAACATAAGGATCATAATAGTTGTGTCATAATGTAACTCCACTTTTCAAGCTATTTCAGAAAAATTGCATGATCATTCTTATGTTCTCCTTGCTAATTCCCATTTGTATTACTGATCACTGACACTTCTAAATTAATATATTTTCTTCGTTGTATTGTACAGGAGGTACAGGATAATATGCTCAGCCTTCTCAGGACTGCTGATGGACTTATGCGTCGCGCCAGTGTAGACGCAGAGGGAGTCCGTCAACGCCTCATAGCAGTAGACCGCGAGGCAGAAAGCTTCACAAACCGCCTGGATATCAGACGCAAGAACATCTCCATGGCAGTGGCTTTCTACAAACTCGCAGAAACGGTCAGTAACTGATGCTAAAACTTACGTTTGTTTTGTATTATGAGTAAAGAATATGACTGATTAATTTTGAATTCTTCTTCTTGTTGAAACTTGCCTTTAAACTCTCACGTGCTGGCTGCTTGATAGAGATCTGTAAAGGCTGTTGTCCATGACCTTGTGGAGCATGTGTCCATGTGGGTAAATTGAAGATATGTTGAGTGTGCACTGGATGCTAAAATGTTCTTAAGAGCAGACTAATTTAAACAAGAAATGAAATACTATCTTGCTTAGAGTAAAACTTAAATCAACAAATGTTAATACAAATTAATGTCTTGGTGGAAGGTTTGCAGAAGCCTGTTAAGTATTTTGAATGGTGTAGACTCTGCAGAATTGTACTTAATGAACAGGCTGTACATAACGTAGTTTTTGCTGAGAGGATATTTGAGCCGTCAGGATCCACTGCAGTGATTAGGACTGATTTCCTGTTGGTTTAATTTTTAACCTTTTTGGTGATTCTGACTATGCGATGTGTGGTAATTCTGTATTTTTGTACCCTTCTTAGGCTCTAAATAAACTAGGAGAAGTGGAGTTCCAACTTAACAACATGGATCTCCCAAGGAACAGCGCAGAGTTGGCAGAGCAACATTCACGCTTGTCTCAGGCCATCGTTGACTACTCAACCGAAGCGATCCATGAGGGACGGCTGCTACTTGAGAGGGTCAGTAGCGTCGACCCGGGGGCGGATGGCGTGAGACGAAAGGTAAGATACTCTAGATATATTTTTGGCAGTAGCAGACATTGTACGTATTTGTCTTGTAACCAGTCGAAATAAGGCTGAATTTGCTTTTGGGCTGCATGAAGTTTTGATATGATATGAATGATAAATGAATCCACTTTTATCAGTGAAAACAGTCTTGACCTAGCATTATTCTGCCCCAAATTAAAATAATTTGAATTGGCAAGGTGTTACTTCTATACAGTGAAAAAAAACTCAGAGAAAATCATGATCAAAGGACAGTTTCAACCATGAAACTGGAATAATAACCCATACAAAAATGATAAATTTATCCAGAACTAGTAACCACTTGCCCATCCAAGCAAGACTTAGGTTCAGAAATAGTTACATTTTTTTTTCATGTGTACATATATGCAGTCATTTCACTCATTTCAAATCACTATTTTATGAACACAGATGGATGAGCTCATGACCAAGTGCACACAGTTGGAGTCACTGTGCAAGGCTAGACGTGCGGAGGCGTGGCAGAGAAGTCAGGATTATCTAGTGTATCAGGAGAGATACAACAGCGTGAGTTATTTCTGTCGTTTGGACTGTTACATATGCTTTAATCTGGTACTCCAATACAATTCTTTATCTTGCTGTCAAAACGTGATCTATTATTGCAGAAAGACTGTCGTAGACATGGGTAACAATTTGATATTCTGCCTTTATCATAGCACAGTTTTGTATTATTTTCAAAGGCCCATCCTGGGCATAAAAGGAGCGAGAGGCATGATGGGACACTTCACTAATCTAAATTCAGTCACATGGTTCACATCAGTGAGCACTGCTTTTCTGAGTTTCACAAGTAAAACACTTCATAGTGAGTAAAAATTAGTGTAGACTGGTAGTATATTGTCTCTGTGAATGTTATGGTAAAGAAACATGATATGAAATCCTCTTGTATTTGTAAAATGAAAGCACATTTATCCATATTGAGGCAGTGTTCACAGCCATTTGTAGATGGATAGATGAGGTTTGTTTTCTGATGGTCATGATCAGATTACACAGCTTTAACTTTATGAAAGTATACTATCATCTTCTCATCAAGGCGGCTTACCTGATGGTAAGTAAGCAAAGTGAGCATTGGCATTCAGTGATTGTTATCAGTATGAGAACCACTGCCACATCATTCCCATTATCTGTCCTCCACAGTTACAAACCTGGCTCCACCAAATTGGACAGAACATTGTAGCTCGCCACAACTCCATGGGAACGACTCTTGCCAGTGCTAAGGACTTTTTGGAAGTTCATGAACAACTTGATGAGGACATCAGGGTAAATATTTGAGAGTACTGGGGTTTTTTCTGTGTAAATTTTGATGGATGAGCTTTTTCACACATCAAAAAAAAAAAGAGTTTTACTTTCATTTTTGTTCTGCCTGTATGGAGAGTTACTAGTGTGAACAATCATGCATTAAAGCAACAGGACAAATTATTTTGGCAGTCTGCAATTCTGCATTTTACGTGGTCTCTAACTGTCTGACCACAAAAAAAACACCAAAAAACTGTTTGACTTCATACTGTCCGTTAACTTCACTTTTTTGGTAGAGAGGGATTCAGCTGTCGATAATTATGATTTTTTAATGTTTTTGGTAGAGAGGGATTCAGCTGTCGATAATTATGATTTTTTAATGATTTTTTTTTTTTATATTAAAGGACAAGAATGCGGAACTATCGGCCTTGTCTTCTGCTGCGTCTAAACTGCTTCAGTCAGGGGATCAGGGGGCGCAACAAGCGGCAGATAAGGCCCGCGAGCTGGAACAGCAGTTCCAACGACTACAACGTGTGGTGGAGAACCGCATTCAGCTTGCTTTGATGTATGTCTCATTTCATCGACTCGCGCAGCAGGTGAGTACCCAAGTATTTGTATCTGTAATGATTTTGTGAAATTTTATGATGAGAAATAGCTTCAGAGTTGGTAATCTATTTATGCACAATTAATTAGTTAACATGGGTGGGAAGGAGACTTTGGTGGTGGAACTTGGCTCAGATAAGTGAAATAAAATGTTCAGTTACCTAGTTGTCTGATTCCATGCTTGAGCTCTGTGGGGATAAGTCTTGGACTGTAAAATGTGCAGGTGTTATAGGTACTCAGTACTACTGAACTGTATGACAGATATTAATTTCTTGTAATTTTTCAGCTTTCCAGTAACCTAGACGGTCTGGAGCACATTGTACGGTCTGAAACAGAAGACTTGCAGGAGATCACAGACACGGCCGTGCAAAACCTGCGTGAAATGTTTTCGAACACACGACACATTTTCGACGACCTCAACCTCAAGGGGAAAGAATTCTTGCAGAGTGCGAACATGGTGGGTGATCCTTGTGCTAATTCTTCAGAAAGTTTGAGAACTACTTCTATTTAACAGGAAATTCCTTGTTATTCATACACTAAATGATGTTATTTCATTGTTTTGTCATTGCAAGGCAGCTTGGACAATTAACAGTATTAGCAGGTAGATATGGTTACAAACACATGAAATAAGTGGTCTCATGACTGCCTCAGCTTAGTTAGTGAAATATGATTTATATATAAAAGCTGCAACATTCCACTAGCTTTCTTGGAATGTACATTTATATCTTCTTCCCTCCTCTCCCCCCCCCCCCCCNCCTCCCCCCCGATACAGTAAGTTGTTTGTGCTTATGATCGTTCCCTTTAGATCAATTCCAGCTGTATCCACATCAGTGTCTTAAAAGGTTTGATTTTACAGCATTTACCTCTGGTTATTTCTAGTGAGGGTTAATTTACTGTTTATAAACTGAAACGAGATGCTATAAAGTCAGTGCGTTTCAGAAATTTGCATAATTGATGTGACATTCTGCTGGAATTGCCCTTCTCATTTAATGGTCTACAGTACTATCCACCAGTTGTATGAAGGAACTTGCTCATTTTTTTTAGTGTTCTGTTACAAAGTTTGCAATTCCACAAGAAGCGCATGCCGTTCACTGTGACTATGAAATTGCTGTTTCAGATTCAAAATGACTCTAGCTTGGACTTGCGCAGTGCAGCGCAGACTGTAGAGCGTATGTTGGCTGACCAGCGCATGTCCTCAGTGGTGAAATACTGGGAGGCTTGGGAACAACACGTCATGTCCAGCAAACAGTTCAAGTCTCAATGGCATCAGTTTGTCCAAGAAGCCAGAAGGGTATGTATTCTGCATGTGATTTCTTGTGCTGGTTATTTTGTCAGAGCGAAGGTTGTTTTTTCCTTTTTTTTTCTTTGTTTGCCAGTGTATTATTTATGCTACTTTTGCACTACACAAGTTTTTATTGCATTTACATCAATTGCTTTGTTAGAGAGTTGAGGGAGATCATGTTAGAAATGGTTCGCTGTGTTCCTGAATAGGTTAATGTGAAGTGTGTTAGAAGGGAGGTTTTTGGTGTGGGGAAGGCAGTTTATAAACTCCTCATGATTATTTAGCCTGTGGTATCAAGTCAGGTGGAGAATATGTATTTGATGGAGATTTTATTTCTGATTTTTATTTTGGGGAATAAGGAATCTTATGTATGCAAGAGGAGAGACAGATGTAATTTATTTAGTCTTTACTGTTTTCATCTTTGTGAATGAGGTGCATGACTTGGCCTCTGAAGAGTCAGTTGGATGCTTTGCTGCAACACCTCCAAATATGCTATGTCTTTATAGTTCAAAATTGACCTTCATGCTATATATTTTGTACATTACATCCTAATCACCCTGGTATGTTAACAGTAACAACTACTTGATGCAAGATGACAGTATTTTTTGTTCTCTCTGTCAACTTTCACAAAGTCAAGTTATAGGAGTTTACCAGCAAGGTGTCCTTACAATTTATTTCATGTGGGCATACATTTTTGTGCTTCTGTATTGATGTAGCTATCTTTGTGGTGGTGTGGTATGACTGAGTTATACGTGATGAAATGAAGAGTAGTTTTCCAAATCTGGCATGTCCATTGCTGGTTTAAACATTTGGAGGTGAAGAAGTACAATTATCCCTTCAATAAACTGTATGATTACAGACACTAGAACATCACAGACCTGAGTGCCAGTGATTGCAACTCATGTTTTTGAGTTTTGTGAGGTTTTTAAGTTGAAGAGTAAAGAAATAAGATATATAAAACTGGATAGTCCGGGACCACATCATACAATAATGAGTATGGAGAATTTTTCTGTATCTGAGGCTCAGGTTGTGAAGTTCTACTGTGATAGTATTTGTGTTAAAGTTTTGTGAAAAGTCTGACATTTTAGAGGATAGATTTACTTTTGCAATTTTTTTCTTTATAATTGCAAAGGCTGGGAAACTGCTCTTCAAATTCTTGTGACTGATGAGTNCCCCCCCCCCCCCCCCCAAATAAAAATTGTTTGGCCTTTCATGGTCATTTCTATTCATGCATCCATAATACTTTTATCATCGGGGCAGCATGAATCCCATCTGATGTAAATATTTCAACCTCACTTATCCCATGCTTACAAAAAGATGTCATGATTTTTGGCATTCATTTTGTCCCCGTTATCATAACAGCATCATTGTCATCACGATCAAGTTGTTCTCAGTTTGTGTAGCTGTTGTTTTTGAAATTGTGGATTTCACTATTTGTTTTCCTTGTTCTGCAAGTAGTGGCACTGCTGTAGTTGAGTGAAGAGAAACAAAGCATACACATATTCTTGTTTGCTTTGCCTAACTATTCTGTGGCATTGTTGTCAGTGAAATCTGGGTGTGGCTTCTTTCAAAATTATGATACTCTGCTTCTAGTTTTGTCTTTCTCAGTAGACTCTATATTTACTGGTAAATTTCTTTAGCGGCTTTGTTATTCTATGCATAACAGATTACAGATGATAAAAAAAATGAACTGAATTGGGTCTTTTCACTAAAATGAGGTTGAAAGCAGGATATAAGACTCTTTTTGCCTTTTGTGGCTGCATTTGAATGAAATATACATTTTATGACAGCTGTTGCTGTGTTGATATCAACATAATGCCAATATACTGTGTTGGTATGTATACAATGCCTATAATATAAGCAATAACACTGCTTATGGGTACTTACTGGGCCAGTATCTGTTATGACTCGGTGCTTGCAAGCAACATTGACTCATGCATTCAGTGTAAGAGGTCTTACTTTTTATAGGCAAAAACAAAATGAAATTCTCTAAAATAATAATAATGACAATGCAGTTTATGAGTCTCACATACAGGTTAATGCCCGGTCATGGGGCTTTACACTGTTAATACCCTAGCAGGCCTGTTCACAACTCCTTGGGGAGCATGCAGCATCACTGCCATTTACAGGCATTGGTCATTAGCATCCAGATTTCCTTTACTGCCTATAGCCAGGTACCCATTTTACACATGGGTGGATTGGGGAAAATGTGAATGAAATGATTTCCTGACGTACTTACAACATGATCTTGATCAGGAATCGAACCCATGGAGTCCAGTGCCATGACCATTTGGCTACCTGCTCCACTGAAATATACATTACATTCTGTAGCAGCTCTTACAACAGCCCATTGTGCTTCAGCTTTATTTCTTTGCTTATATAAGCAGACTGCTGTGTTAGGTAACACCTGCAAATGACCAGTTAAGGTCTTGCAAGATGTCTAGTCATGAGACAACACTTAAGAAGCAACTGCCTCATAGATGTTAATACTGAGAACGCATGCAAATAAGCCTGTCTTGCCTTCCCAAATGAAAAAAACATGGAGACATTTAATATATATATATCCTTCTGCTCCTAAGCACTTAATCAAAGCTTTTGCCACCTTTCTGAGATTCGGTGTATCAGAATCTCATATGCTTTGCTTGTCTCTCAATGCACTGAAAACTTCTTTCTGCTCAAAACTTCTCTCATGAACCAGAGGGTTATCAAGAAAGGAAAATTCAAACATTTTATTCTTCTCTTGTCTTTTCAGACAATCGATAAAGTTATGCAAATTGAGAACGACTTTTTCCCACTCATATCAGGCGAGCTTGGTGATTCGTTACAACAGACCAATCAACTGCAAGCTCGCTTGGACCAATTTGTGCCAGTCTATCAGGTATTCTCATTGGTTTATCCAGAGAATGCCCAGCTGCCTTGTTGAATAATGAGACACAGATCATTGGCCATAAAATCATCGTGCTTGTTTTCCACTGTGTTTAGATTCCTAATGAGTTTGAATTGTGTGGTTACTGACTTTGTACGCATCAGTGCATGCTAAAATATCATCAAAAAAAAAAGCTTGTTTATTGACATAGTAAAAAATTGATATCATCTTCAACATCTTTGCCTGAGAAGTGGAATTCATGAAAAAGCAACAGTGGCCAATTGTCTAATTCTTAATGTTCATTCAGGCAGCTGTGCATGAAATGTTATAACTTACTTAACCATATCCCCCAATCATTGCTTTGCTCAGACCATTGATTGGGTCATGAAGACAGAGAAGGACTTCTTCCTGCCATACATCTCTGGTACTTTAGCCAATTCCTTGAAGAAAGCCAAAGAACTTCAGCAAAAACTGGATGAGTTCGGCCCAACTGGACAGGTATTCTAAGGGGACTCTGGGAGTGTTGGGGTGGTAAGAAGAGTGCAGTCTGAGATGTTGGTACATCAGAGATGGCTAGAACAGCTAAAGACAATAAAAAACAAAGCTACACACACACACACATCAGGTTGTATTGTTCATACTCAGTGAATAAGTTTGATCTGTGGCCAAGGAGCACTGAACTGTGCATAAAGCACAACTGAACATGGTAGCTAAGTCTTAGTAGGTAAATTATGCCAGTTAAAATTTTTGGTAATAACCACTAGTTTTCTGAACTTGGAGAAGAAATAATGCACCATTCAGTGCATTGGAATTAGGAATTTGAATAGACTCTTCTTTAACAGTTAGACAATAAATCCTGAACAAGAGTAACCTACTGGAATTTTATACTTGAAAAGAATGTCTTCCTCAGTTGGTGGTCTGCTGACCATATACATTTTATGCGCCCTGTTTTGAATGGGTTGGAGACGGAAAATTGAGGTGAATGCAACAATGAATCGTCTGGATTTTTTGGCTCATGCCAGCGGTAATGGAAATCGTTCGAAATTTTGCTTCAGGAGTAAATTTCGGGCTTTTTGTTTTTGAAAGAAGACACAATGTCCCTTAAAAGATGCAGAGATGAAACCAGCTCTGGTTCAACCAAATTTCCAATGTTTTATTATTTTCATTGCAAATTCTATATTTAATAACAGTGGTGTTTCCATGAACTCCCAGAAATGTTCCGGTATTTTTTCTGTGGCCTGGTTCTATCCCAAAGGTGGTTGCAAGTTATTATATCAGTTTTCACCTCTTACAGGATGCCTTGAGCAAGATTGAGGAGCATCTGAAGACAGCAGAGATGCTCGGCATGAAGGGAGACACCAAGGGACAGAAAGACCAGATTGTCAATGAACTGGTCAAGGTCCATCAGAGATTCCAAGGCCGCATGAATGAGTACCAGATCTTGCTCAAGATGGCCATTGAGTTCTATAAACATATTGGACAGGTAGAGATATTAGAAGGATATCTTTAACTGCCTTTATAGGAATGGCATGGTGGTCCTATTTAGAAAGAGAAAACTTACAGTGAAAAGGAGTTGCACAAGACGAGAAAGGAAAGACATTTAGGAGACATGTTTTCCCCTCCTCTCTCTTCCAGCTTCCCCCACCCCCACCAATCCTAAATCAAACAAAATAAAAATACTTCAACATTGGTGTAGCCCTTGCTTTGCAATTTAGTAGTGATTTTCTCTTGGGGTTAGCCAACTCTGAAAGCTACACCCTCACCACACGAGTCCAACCTGATTCTTATGATATGATACTGGATAGTTGAGGTTAGTCAGCTCAGAAACCTTGATAGTGCCGCTAAGGCTCACATACATTTCCTGTACCAGTAATAGCATATAGTGACTGTGACTTCCTGTTATTCCTTAGCTTGACGAAATCATTGAGAGAACGGAGCAAGAGTACCTTCACTCAAGCCTCCCCACAGACCTGAACCAAGCTGAGTCAATGTTAGAACAACACAAACGCAAGAAAACTGAGGTCTCACAGTTCATCAATTACACCGCCGAGGAGGGCGACAGAATTGTTAAGCGTGTGCGCCAGCAGGTACGTGTTTTCTTCAAGTATGTGACAGACAGAGAGCAAAAGAATCCAACGGCATATGCCTTATGGGGCAACTCCTTTCCCATCAGGACTCAGATTGTCAGTGTTAACAGTCATAGCAGCCTGTGTCCCCACCTATCTCGTACAATTTGCCATCCTGTATTTATTCAGGGGCACTGTCTGACCATAGTCCTGTTTTTGTTTTTTTTTTTCTGGTTTCTAGTTACCATAAATCTGTAGTATGCTTGTAATTTAATTCTTTCCACTCTATAAGCAGACATAGTATCACTTATGTCACCTTTATTTATTAAGCTGAAGTCACCATTTTTATGAAAGTTAAGAGCCATTTAATTACTGAATATTTTTTCTTTTCATGATGTACGGCAGAGAAATTGTTAATATTTGGTCAACCATGCCAAGTCATAAACTAATCCACTGGTCTGTTCTTTGTGCAAAGGATGCTGGTGCCGCTGCATCGGATGACGTTCGCCATGTTATAAACGTCTCCGCTGAGACCAAGCGTCGCTGGGATGAATCCTGGGAGGAGCAGGAACGACGCTTGAGACAAAACCTGCAGATCTGTCAGTTCAACTTTGACCTAAGACAGGTGAGTGAATTGCATGTAGAAGGATATCAAGAATTTTGGAAAAATCTTTGAGGATGTTGCAGGCAAACTAGGTTAAATCCCTTGGGAAAAACGAAAGATTGACAGTCTTATATTTAGAATGTAAATAACTTTTAAGGCTTTGCTCTAACTTGAGTCTTTGATCTCAGACTTATTTATCATAATGATGATGATACATAAAGGTAAACTTTCAACTTTTTCACTTGCTATGTTAATTTTAATTCAAGCAAAGAGGAATGAACAGTATAACCATTCTTTAAGATTGGACACAACATGCAGGGCACAAAACAGGAGATGAGGTATATCACCACGTTGTTAATGAAATGATTCCGATCATCTCTGAACTTTCTTTCTGTACTGGAACTCTGATTTTAATCAATTCCTAATGCCTATCCCTCCTTAGATCCACTCTGAAATTGACCAATTGCATCATCATTTGCAATCAAGACGAGGAAACTATGGAAACTCACTACCCAATGCTCAGATGACCTCACAAACCTTCAAGGAATTTGAGAAAACAGTTGAGGTAAGACTGTCACTGTTACTGCTTGCAAAAAAATGTTTTGTTTCCAGCACACTATTATTATATCATACAGTATTTTGCAGCGGGCAGTTCCAGCAGAATGCCACATCAGTTACATGAATTTCTGAAAAGCTCTCACTTTACAGCAACCATTTTCAGTTTTTATTTAAAGAATACATTAACCAGTGGAAGAAATCACCAAACTTACTCCCGTAAAGTCTAAAGCTTTTCAGTAATTAGAGTAACTAGTGCAGTATTCTGCTGGAATTACCCAAAACTAATTTCAGATTTCATGAAATCTATAATTGTGTTAGCTATTGGAAATTGATCTACAGTATTATAGATACTGTTGGTGATAACAAGTTTGATATTAGTTCCATCATAAGTTTGTTATCAAGTTTTTACCGACTTTTTTTTTGTTTTTTTGTGGCAGGTTATTGAGGACAAAATCCACAACTTCATCAGCACAGCTGAGCTGATGGTCCAGGACAGACATTATGACTCAGACAACATCCGCCATGAGGCTGATGTCTTGCGCAACAAGTGGAGCTCATTCCATGCTGGTGTCAAGGACTACAGGAGCCAGCTGGATGCCAGCATCCAGTATTTCCAGGCCATTGAGGAGGTAAGGTTTCTTCTTACATATCAGGCTTGGTTTGCATGTATACTTACAATTTACAATTCACCACAGGCCTAGTAAGAGAAGTAATCATTGTGCTTAGAAATGATCTAGGTTATTTTTCACACCTCTGAGAAAATGCGAGGGAAATGCTTTAGTGGCAAAGTAAAAATGTTGCCACATGAATATGCAACTGTAATTTTGGTTGGAAAATTTTGAAGCATTGTAATTTTTTCTTTTTATCTGTAAACATGGGCTTGACCTCATAAACAACGTGGTACTTAAAGAAAAATAACCAAAGTCTGACTCAGGCAAGTTTCGAAGCACAGTGATGATATCAGTTTTGGAAAGTCTGCATATTTTGGATATGGAGATGGCCTCTGGCCATAACAGATGCTTAGAGAGAATAGTGGCCTTGCAAAGATGATGTTGAGACTGTTCTAATAAGGTGATGAATAAAGAGAGTATGCATGAAACAAACATGAAATAGTCAAGCTCTCAAAATGGCAAGCTTTAACAGATGAAAGTAAGTGGAGAAGTCTGAATACGTTTCAGTCAAGCATGTTATATCCTTGCAATAAAATCTGCATTTACTTCTTTAAAAATATAATTAGACTGAATAAATGAAGTTTGCCTACTAACGTTGAGCATTTCTTGATGTGCAATTTTGCTGTTGCTTTTCTTCATGGTTTATTAGCCTAGGCTAAAATGATCTACACCTTGAAATGCTGCTTGTACCTCAGTGTAATTTAGGGAAGGGAAGTGCATTTTATATTGATTTGCTGGTTGAATCTGTGGAATATTTCTTTGTCTCTTGGTGCTTGATTTTCATGTAATACTGTACATATTCTTTATATTTACACAGTGTGAGATGTGGATGCGTGAAGGAAGCCAACTCCTCATTGACATCGGGCACAGAGCCCCTCAATGCAAGACACCTCAACAGGCTGACGAGCTGATCAAGAATCTTGAAAAGTTTGTGGAGAAAGGCAAAGTCCAACAAGAACAACGCATTCAGAAAATATCTGAATTGGCCACCCAGTTGTATGGTGAGCACTGCTTTTATTAAGTATTAATACACCCGTAGATTTTGGAAACAAAGAGGATGTGATATGCATTCCAGATAGCCAGCGAATAAGCTCAGATTCACAGTGTTAAAAAGCCAGTCATCTGAGCAGCTGGAAATCACGTGTGTATCCAGTTGGTGATTTACTGAAATAAGCAGCACTGGTTTAGAGAGAAATTCATTTGACTACGGTTTGGTGAGTGCAGATGAGAAATTTGCTTCCATCTATACATGTAATCTCTAATAGGACCTATTATGTACTTTTCAGTTTTTTGTAAGTTACTGATTTCCTTGAAAATAATTACTTGCTCAGGTCTCATATTCTTCTGATCAGTATACGTGTACTAGTATCTTGATTGTCTGATTGCTGAACTGATTGGTTGCAACTTCTTTGCTTTAGGTGACCAAGGCCCCAACAAAGTCAGACCACTTGTCATTCAGTACCAAGACTTAATGCAATCCTTTGAACAGGCGGACAATGAACTTTCCATGTTGAAAGATAATCTGCAAGGAAAGTCGGTGAGTAGAATCCTTTTTTTTTGTAATGTCATGGTGACTTTGACATTATACCAGAGAATAATAGTATAAATGCCTTTCTTTTTTGCAGTGACAGCTTTGTTATCTGCAGAAATTATATGTAAAAGCCTTTTCAGGATAAGTAAGAAAGCATGGGAGATAAAGTAATATTTCTGTTGAATTGGCCTTGTGGAGTTCCATTGTAGTTTAGTAATTTAAAATATTTTACTGACTTATCATTAAAATTAGTAACGGCATGTTTGCTTAATGAAATATGCAAATTCAGTCGACAATAAAAATTGAATTTTGCAAGACTAGTATACTGTAATTTTTAATTTATGAGGTGTTCAAGTTCTCAACTAAAATTTGGTAGATCAAGCAAGAGGCTTGGGACGATAGCATTGCAAGAAGTTCATAGTTTTTTTTTAATATCAGAGGTTCAATACAACAATATTCATTGTATGTTAGTCTGATTTGCAGATAACACTGTTTAGCCTGTCTTTACGACATTGGATTCATGAAAATTCTTTCCACTCTTCAGCCTGTCCCTGTGGAGGAATTTATGCCAAGGGATGTCAGCGCCAGAGCTGCAGCCCCTATGCCCAAAGTAAGACCACCCAAAATTATCCAGCACCTCAAGAATGCAGAGGTTGTGGAAGGAGACAAGTAAGTGGGATCAACCTAGCAATTAGAGATATTGCAAAGTTTCAAACTTCATCCACATTCTGTAAAAATCCATCATCAATCAATCATTGTATTGTCATAACCTTTAAATGTATTAGTTTGATAATTATAATTGGTAGCTTTTGTCTGTGGGTATGGATACTTAGCCAGGACATGGAATCAGAATATGACAACTAGGATACTTGGTAGAAACCAAATAAACTAAATGGTAAATGAAGCAATGGAAGTCCAAGAAAGAAGAATCTGGATGCACTAGGAAGTTGGATAGGTACACAAAATACTCAAGAGGTGGACAGTTACTAGACAGAAGAGGAGGTGTATCATTATGATACCAGTCGAGATGATACCTGAAGAGGAAGAATGGACACTATGAACTCTGTTGCATCTGTAATGTCAGTTAACATTGGCAGTTATTCAGTAAACAGTTGCAGTACGAGAACCTGTAGATTTCTGTGGATAGCAGTTTTGGTATCATGGATTGTAATTGTAGCCATACAAAGAGATTTGTAATCTGGGAGTATCAGATGATGTGTATACTTTTGAAGAATCCTTATCGAGTAGTAACAACAGTTGACATGCACAAGTTAATTTTACCTGCACAATTTTAAAAAGGTTTAAAATAATTTTGTTTGTTTAATGTCTGTTCTCTCTGTGGGCTCTATGTGTCTCCTGTCCATAACTCAGCACTTTTTAGAATGAGGGCATACAATGTTTGCTATTCAATTTATTTTTAATAAAAGAAGCAAAAATATTTATGAAATGATAAAAATGTTCATAAACTGAAGTTCGGATTATTAGCTTTTGGTCTTTGTATCATTTTCAAAGGTGCAAAAAAGTGGCATCTCTTTGCCATTTAGTCTCTTTTTTTAAAAGCCCAATTTCATTAGGTCCCAAGGGAATTCTTTGGGCCATTATTTTCTGTTGAGGAATGAATATGAGGAATGCTGAGATTGGTTTTTTCCCTTCTTGTTTATTGGGTGAGTTTCAATTCTATGACAGTGATCGGCCACGCATGTTTCTTGTTGGAAGTATTAAGCTCAATTTCAGAATGAATGGAGAAATACTGTGCTTGTCTTTAGGATCCAGAAGAGTTTGACTCTGTTCTTACCTACTGGCTTTTAGCGGTAGGCATTATTATAACTATACTGTAGATTTAGTTGGTGGGTTTAGGAAGGGTGAAGGCTGAATTTAATCATTTTAGGATTATATGCATATATGGACTTAACATGAAAATTTCATTTGTCCTATTTCTGTGTAATCTAGAGTGACATTCGAATGCCGAGTGGAGAGTGACCAGATACCAGACGTCCGCTGGTACAAGGATAATCTGCCACTGACCAGCCCCGACTATGAGACACGTTTCATGAACGGAACAGCAACTCTGACCATAGAGGAGACTTTCTCTGAAGACACGGCTCGCTACACTTGCCGCTTCACAAATGACGCTGGAATGGCCGAGTCTTCGGCATATCTTTCTGTCAAAGGTAAGATTTGCAGTGATTGCTGTAATGTGTGCTTTGGTTTAACATCCCATTTATATCATTAGAGTTCATCAAAATATCAAACCTCATTACAAGGAACTTTTGTCGCAGTTTTTAGCAAGATGCTATTCACTCTGTGGACTGTTTTAGTGCTCAAGGCATCAGTAGAAGCTGATAAATTTGTTTGACACTCTTCTTTGAGAGAAAAAAATCATGCACTGAAGCACACTTTCATTGAAATACCTATGTTGCTGCAGAATGTTTGATATCTGAATGTGTGCCAAGTGATAAGAGACCTCAAATCATGAACTGAAGATAGTATCTCCATCAGGCTTGGTTAGTGAAGAACTAAATTTGACTGGTGCTTTCTTGTCATGAGGTTGGGCAAAATCTTACATTGAGATATGTGTTGTTGTGCCATATTGGTTGCATTTGTTTAAGTGTCAAACCCACAAGGTTTTGTTTCGTGTGATAAATGTTCACCTTATGGTTGCTGGTGAGATTATATAAACCCTTCAGGCACATGAAATCAAGAAATCATTATAATTTGTGACATGAGAAAAAAGATATTTCCCTTAGTGTTATCCAGAACTGCCCTGTGCCTGACCTTGAACCACAGCTCGTGAAAAACCAAATCCAATCCTGATTCAGCATCTCCATTCATTTCTCCTCTTTACCTCAGTGCAATCCCTATCCCACAGTAGCTGAGGTGTTGGTAGATAGGAAACTCAGTTGCAGTGAGTGGAAGAATACATCTTCAGGGGAAGATAAACCTTATCAAACAATTGTTCTGGCCCTTTGTTTCCTGACACTCCAAGATGGGAGTGCTAAGTCTGTCACTCAGTGCCAAGTCTGTCATTCCCTGGCCAGTAGGCATAGTTTGTGTTAAATCCATTAGTTCCATCACACAACTTACTTTCTCTAAACAGCAGGCGAATCATACAGTTTTTAAGGTCAAATAATTTTGTGAGGCAGGAACTGGACTATTTTATAATCCATTCATGAAAATATCATATTTATAGAGAGATCTTTAACATTAGTCATTTATAATCAAAAATGTGTCAGGAGATCAGCTTAACTGTAAGAGTATCTTTCATTCAATCGGTCATTCAAAAATCAATGCATCAATCCCATCACAGAGACACACCAGCAGATTGTCCCACCAGAGTTCACCAAGAACCTGAAGTCACTGGACCTTCCAGAAGGTACCCCTCACTCCTTTGAATGTCATGTTATGGGCATACCAACTCCAACTATCTCTTGGTACAAGGATGACATCAACATTGACAACTCACCTGAATATGTCATCACAAAAATAAACGGCACTTGCACACTTAAGATTCGTCAGTTGCAGCGCCACCATAGTGCACGCTACACATGCCGTGCCCTGAACCCTGGTGGTGAAGCTTCATCTGCAGCCCGACTTAATGTCATACGTAAGGGCACTGTTGATCAGTCAGCATGAATATGCCCAAACCCTAAAACACCATTTCTTGTGGCAGAAACAACCTCACAATGCTCAGAGGCTTAGATGTTGTAAATGCTTAACGGCATGGCTTAAAATTTAATCTTGTTACAGCATCTGTGGCAAAATGCCATGTGCAGTGTCATCCTCTGCTTTGGTTTCCTTTCTTTATTTTGCTGCTGACTCTTCTTATCCATGATTAAGTTTTCTGTCTTTTCTAGAATCAATGTTTGTGTTGCCTTACATAAATTTTGCTTATTGTGACTACACTGAAGATCTTTTTCAGCTAATGAATGCTTATTATTTCTTTGGGCATCTGGTGTTTCTGTTTTGCCAAGTTTCTAAATATTGCTATTTAAGCAGCTAAGAACAGTCATCTTTAGATCCCCCAAAATACAGAATCTTAAAGCATGAAAATATAACAAAGCTAAATAACCCTAGTTAACATGATATCCAAAGAATAGAAAAACAAAATTGGAGGCCCAGATTGGCATTGCAACATGCATGGGAAAAATTGCACCAAAACACTGAGCGTAGAGTTTCTTAATCCTCAGTGGTTAATTTAATTGAGTAAATGCAGGGAATTTGCATGGAAAACAGCCTGCAGGACTATCCCAAGACTCACATTTTGTTTACTTCTAGACTTCCATCAGACAGTGGCATTGTTTGTTTTCTCCCCCTCCATTTTCCGTTTGGTTCCCTTGTTACCTGCAGTTTTTAACTTTTTTAACCCCTTCTGCTTTCGGTTTACCAAAATATGGGTAATATTTATATAGGAGTGAAGTAGTGCTCCTTTTTCCAGGTTGTGAGATAATCTAGGCTTGGATTTTATGACAGTAGCAGCTTGTTGCTTGGCAAAGTTGCCCATTTTTGTTTGCATTGTTTTCTCCTTTGTGTGTCTTAATGATTTTTTTTTTTTTTTGTAATCTGTGGGAGGTGTTTGAAGAGAAAGTGAAGATATAGTGTACATATGCTTGTTAAGTTAGACATTTGTCAAGGAAATAATTGTGCTGCATGCCTAAAGAAGATCATGAATTTCAAGTGCTTTTTAGTTGTTATTGTAAGAACCAAAGCGTCATTTCATTGTTATTACAGGAGTTATTGCACTTTACAATTTTTTTGGAAAGAAAGCTATATAGGAAGGAAGAAAATGATCAATATTCAGTCTCCTATCATCATTACCAAAGTTTCTAAGAATATGGACTGATGTAAGCTACAGTGCAAGATTTAACATTCAGAACAGTGTATTTTGCTGTTCATCTTTGTTCTGGTGGTAGGTAAAGCAAGGCCATCAGTTTAAGTCATGATACACTTAGCCTGATAAGAAATTATGTAAAATGAACAGAATCCTAGCACCTCCTGATATCCAGCTGTTACTTCTTAACCCTTCAGCTGCAGTGAATCTTTACCGATCTTTATCATGTTTCTATATCTTGCTGTTACAGCAACCCAGGTTCCCATGATTCAGCAGCCCCTGCAGGATGTGGCCTCCCCAGAGGGCAAGAGCCTTCACCTGGAGGTCAGATTCACAGGGTCACCACCACCAGAGGTCATCTGGTTCAGAGGCAGCAATCGCATTGTTCCTAACAACATGTACAAGGTGGGTATCCTGACAAATTCTGAACTAAGTTTACTGATCCTAGTGGCTTAGTCTTAGGGGTATGATTTCATAATCTCAGATCTCTGTCAAATTGAAGCAATGAGACTGAAGTATCTCTCTAACAGTAATCCTCTCTTATGTCTCATCATGATTGTTAAGGGGTGGAAACTCTTGCATTTACTAACATATTTTTATTCATGACCACGGTAGATATGCTTTTCACACCGGCTTTTCACATCCATTTAGTGTTTTCATGCCGGGGCTCGGTCAATGGATTATCACACTGACTCAAGATCTGAAGAAAGGCTCAACCTTCACCTGAACCTGTCTATAAATGTTTTTTTTGTGTGCCCTTTTTAAAGATGTGTGAGAAACATGTTCGTCGGCTTTTATCACACATGAAAATCTTCCCATTTGGCTGCCCAGTCAAAATACTGTCCACAGGGTAGTGTGGTTGTCCAGCCAAATTCTCCACCAGGTAGTGGCTGTGCAGCCAAAATCATCCCTGTCCAATTAAATATAGCATTGTGCAGTAGCATTGACATGCTTACATTGTTCCTTTGTCTCCGTTGTTTAGATCACTGTCACCACCAATTTCTCATCCCTGGACATTCGAGAGGCTTACATTGAAGACTCTGGCTCTTACACAGTTGTTGTTCGCAATGTGGCAGGGGAGGCAACCTCTGTCTGCCAGGTTGTCATCGAACCATTCTATTCTAGTCCAGGGTAAGTACGCTCTGTGTCCTTGACGATAAACTTCAGCAAAATGAAACAATTCATCTTTTAGGTTATTGCACATTTAAAGCCGGTATGCCTAAAAACATGCCCTTGAATGTTAATCATTTAAAGAATTAATTTTTGCAGAAACTTTCTCTTGCAGTCTAAAATTTGAATATATTTTGTAAAAGCGAAATGACAAGAACATCTGTGAATAATTGTTTTTTTTGGTCTTTTCAATTTTCGGTAGCTATGCATACAGAAAAGAATATTAGAGTTTCCACTACCAGAATGTAAAACTATGAGTTGTGGTGTCCCACTCTTAATAGAGATGGTTATTTAATTCGCCTCAACTTTGAGCCAGCCAGGGAATACATCCAGAGACAATACTCCAGAGACAATGTTTCATTGTCTTGTCTGTCCTTTATACTTACCCGTTTAGTAACCCACAGTAAAATTTCTCCTATGTAGATATCGGTAACGTAACATATCTGTTATGGAGGTCTTCATCAAGATAATTCAGCAGACCATCTTTATTTTGCAGGGATGAAGCTTCTCAGGTATCTGACCAGATGGAGGCTCAGGCACCACAATTTGTCCAGAAACTGCCACCTACCAAAGAAGTTCCTGAAGGGACCAGAGTCAGGCTGGATTGTATCCTTGTCGGACATCCAGAGCCTGAGGTGAGGCAAACTATATAAAGATCATTGACATCAGTTGCATTATTTAACTGCATGGGTCGGTTTTGATAAACCAAAAAAAAAAAAAAGGATTTTTACTTACCCTGTTAATTCCATATTTCACAGGGTGTATGTGGACAGTGTGAAAAATGATATAAGTCATGGCACAGGAACATAGCCATGAATATATGCCAGACTCTGCTTAATCATGGCACCTTGGGAGCACAGAACAAAGTAAAGATTAGAAAGAGTTGTGATTATTGAGTGACTTTCCTCTAGAAATGTATCATTTGTTCTGTGTAAAATGAAGCAAAATTTGCACTATATGGATTTCAGTGAAACATAACCTGTACATATTCGTCAGTCTTGTTTTATCTGCCTAAAATGCCTACTTCTTATTGCTATGTTGTTTCTTCCCATTCCCCACCACTAGGATATTGTAGTTTACAATAATGGGTCATTTCAATAATCTTCTGTTGTCTTTCTCAGGTGATCTGGTTCAAGAATGACAAACCAGTTAAAGAATCTCCTGATGTCCAGCTTCTGTTTGAAGGTGACCGCTGCACTATCATCATCAGAGAAGCCATTCCAAATGACAGTGGTTACTTCAAGTGTGTGGCTCAGAATCCGCATGGAGTTGCAGAATCTACATGCAAACTACATGTGGAACGTAAGTTATAGATCTCTTTAAAATATTTAAAGATTAGCATATGGTTCTTTGTATTTCTGTCAGTTCCAAAGACTGGAGTTGAGACATTTTCTGTGCCATCAGTTACTGCTCCAGTTTTTCGTAAGCCAAAGTTGAGAAAAAAAACTTAGGGACATTTTCTGAATGAAGAAAGTTGATGATTTTTGGACATTTAGATTCTAATTATTTCTTTGGATGAAACTATGGAAGAAGTAGCATGAGTTTGCTCTGTTTAAGGTTTGCTGTGTAGGAGAGAAGGGTAAGACATGGTATGTTAGCTTGAGTGACATGTGCATATGAAGTAAAAGATTCCTGTTGTCTTGTCTTACATATAGAGATAATATATTTTGCCTTCTGTGCATAATTTTCTTTTACTTACATGTGCATCATTTTCTTCATCAGCTGTGAGTGAAATGAGTGATGCCTCAGTCACGGAAGTGTCTGCCCCAAGATTCACTCAACCCTTGAGAGACCAACACGTCAAATCAGGACAGCGAGTTTGCTTGCAGTGCCGTGTTCTGGGTCATCCCTTGCCCACAGTCACCTGGTACAAGGACAACCATGCCTTGGAGAGTTCTCCTGACTTCCAGGTAAGTTGGGCTTAGATTCTATGGCATAAATCTATATTAATGGGATTATTTCCACTCCAGTGATATAGATGAGTTTGATTCTCTTTTGATTCCCTAATCTAAAATATCAGTTAAATTGCTTTTTACATCATAGGTAGAAGTTGCTCTGAGTTTGTTTTTTAGTATGCCAGGTTTAGTATGCCCCCTGAGAACTGTTCATTTAAAGTATGTCTGAAGTTTCTGGTTTGCCATGAAAATACCGTCATTATGCCTCAAAAATGACCAAAGTTATTTTACACACTTCTGAGAGAATACGGAGAAATGTTTTATGGCCAAGCAAAAAAGTCAATGGGTATTTTGCATCTGCAGTTTTGATGGGAAAATATTGATGCATTTTAAATTTTTTGAAATGTCAGCATGGGCCTTGATCTTTTAAATAACATGGTAGCCTTATTCAAGTCTGATTTAGGCCATTTTTGAAGCACATTAATGAGTATGTAAGTATGCAGTGCTGTAACTTTCAGGCTGAAAGATTTTGTTTCAAGTTGCTGATTCATATCTAACAGTAATTGCACAGAGTTTCAAACCAGTGACAACATAAATAATAGGCTAGTAAGGAAAAGAGACTCACTTAATACCATAACAGAAATTAGTCATTGAATTGTTTTGAATTTTGTTGTGACAAGGAACAGTTGTCAAAGAGGACCACTCAGTTTTCTTTTGATGAAAATAAGTCTCGTTTGTGTGAGAAGTTAAACATTCTTGCACGGTCTTTCTCCTCTTGAGATTGTCTTACATTCTGTTTTAATAGTGTCTTACATTCTGCCTTATTAGTGACTCTTCCTTTATCCTACATCTGTCACTCATTTCCCCATATAGATCACAGCCTTTGCTGATGTCCACTCCCTGACCATCCCTGAAGTGTTTGATGAAGACAGCGGAAACTACTCAGTCAAGGCTGTCAACAGGGCCGGAGAGGCCAGCTGTTTAGCCAAACTGAGTGTAGAACCTGTGCCAGAAGAGGAAGTCATGGAGAAGAAGAGGTTGACAAGACGAGAACTGGTGCCACAGACACCACCAGAGTTCAAGCGCTTGTTCCAGGACACAACTGCTAAACCTGGAGATTCTGTTACTTTTGAGTGCACTGTAACTGGATCACCTAAACCTAGAGTGAGTGTAGTTGTTTACATGCATAAGAAACAATGAAGAGAGTCAGTGAATTACAGAATATAATTTAAAAAGTTTTGAAAGCATATCCTGTCCACCATTTATAAACATATTCCTGCATTTGGAACAAAACCAAGAATTACAGCAGTAGTCATGACAGGTCTTTAGTTTTCATCTCAGCATTCTATTTTTGTAAAAAACAAGTGCATATCATTTTAACTAATGTCTGGTCATTTAATGGAGACATTTAAAATAAAACCTAACACCGATGTCATAAATGACAGATGAGCCTTGTCTTTGATTTAGATTAAATTGCACTTATATGCCGTTAAGTGTATAACCTGATACAATTTTTCATGTTTTGTCAAGGTAACATGGACCTTCAATGGAGAACCTTTGGTATCCCAAGACTACATCACGGCAATGGATGGAGACAGCTATCGTCTCACCATTCCAGAAGTATTTGACGAAGATGCCGGTAGGTTCTCAGTGACTGCTGAGAACCCTCTGGGCAAAGCCACATGTTCAGCTCTGTTGACTGTGGCGCCACCTCTGCCTCTTGTGCCAGCCCCAGGACCAGCTGTTGTAAGGGTCAGGCCACCCATGACTGTTGAATTGCCTGATGGTGGTTATCCCTCTTGGTCTGAATCAGAGATGTAAGTTGGTCATAGATCGAGTGGAACAGTAACTCTGATAACAACTGTGGACATGTTATTCTCTTAATACAACACAGGATTGCAGATACAAGAAAATTACCAAAACTTAAAATTTTGGTATTGCTGTTGTCATAGAAATAAATAAAAAAAAACAACAACTCATTTTAGAATCCTTTATCTTTTAATGCTTATAATTTTAAAAAATTATGTATGTAGGCAATGCTGGCTTTGACTTGTGAAAAGTTACTTTTTTGCTCATAAGACAATTTTGGATTTCTCTGATTCTGAGCTGCAATTCTTCATTTTATCACCCTAGGATAGGCATTTCTGTGATCTTGTAAGCAAAAATGGCCTTTTTTTTCTCCATTACAGGCAGTGATGATTTGCATTTGGGACTGTAAACGCTGTCTCAGTAAATGCCCTGATAGTTGTACATGAGATCACAAGCTGATTGTGATAGTAACTCATGATATCTTTGCTTGCTTTAGATAAGAGTATTTTCGTAAACCCTTTATCTCTATCTGTTAATAGACATCTTTTCTTGATCTGTGCTCCTGTCATATCCGAGATAGTGTGGGAACACATCAGTATACCCATCTAATGTTCACAAACTTGAATGCTTCTTACTTGAGCCTTTGCTTTGTAATCTGTCACCAGTACCCAGACAGTGACCAGGACAGAAAAGAGAGTCAGCCGCACCTTCACATCGGAGGAGCGCTACCTCTCATCTGGTGGAGAAAGCCACCACTCAACCACCATCACGACAGAGGTCAGGCCCAAGAAGAAGAAGACAACCCTCCATCAGAGGTATGCCACCACTGTCACTACAGACATCCTACCCAAATTCCAACCTGTGGATCTGACCATTGAGGTTCCAATCCCACCCAGCTTCATCCAGCCGCTCAAGAGTATCCAGGCTTTGGAGGGAACCAGGGTGACATTTGAGGGACTTGTCACTGGTGAGTTGTTACTGTAGTAAGAGTTTTACCATTTTTCACTGTGATCTGTGTATGCTTCTGAAGGGTGCGTGCAAAGATGATGTTTATGTTAAGCTGATGCCATCTGATCACAGCTTTATAAAATCCTGTAATATTTTGCAGATAATCATTGCTGTGTGTTGTTTTTGTATTCATATCAAATTTTTTTTTCTGAGAAGTGTTAAAGTTAAGATTAAAGAGTATCCTTCTGCTGGGTGTGAGCAGCAATAATGGTTATGTTATGATCATGTTGCAGTTATGCTTTGCTGTTCATTTTTTTGCATTTGTGTATACAGTTGTTTTCTGAACGTGATGCAGAAAATGTGTTAAAGAAAACTGCAGTTGAATAGGGATGATCAGCGTTTTATTCTGGGAGTTTGCTGTTGTAGGTATAATCAAAGAGATAAATATGTGCTTAATGTCATGGAGCTCAAGTAACGTTTTATATGAAACTGAACTTTGCATCTCAAAAAATTAATGGGTTTCATTCACTGCACTGACTGCAAATATGATAAAGCAGGCATTAGTTTGAGACATAATTTGCCATGTAATCCATTTTCTTGAGAAATCCTTGCTGTCAAAGATTGGAAAAAATAATTTGAAGTTTAAAAAGTTTCTGTAGCTTGATAAATGCTGATTCATCTGGTCCTGTGAAGCTGGAAACTTAAACACAGTTTGTGTCTGATTATTTTGACTAGAATTAGCCTTTAGTGTGAAGTAGTATTCCCAGATTCAAGACTTGCCATGATCAAAACTTTTCCTGAATGTTTGTTACACTTTTTATTTCACAGGCAAACCTGAACCTGTTATTCGTTGGTTCAGAGAGGGAAGACAGCTCTCTGACCAGGCTGACTTTGAGATATCCTTCCGCAATGGCCGTGTGGCTCTGAGCATACCAGAAGTGTTCCCAGAGGACAGCGGCAAATTCACTTGCACTGCTGACAACCAGGCAGGCCAGGCCACCAGTTCAGCTGAACTGGTTGTTAGAGGTATGTCTATTTGTTTGACATACACTAGAACCTCTTGAGGTCAAATTTTAGAGGATGAGTCGGTAATTTCATGTTTGTCAGATATTTGGGTTTGTGTAGATATTTCGGTGTAAATTTTAATATAAGCTTCAAAGTTGCAAGATCTTGCAATAATTTTCTGCTCAACACTAATGTAGCTAAATGGCTGTACTGCAGTGTTTAACAGTCCTAGAGTGTATTCAGTATTTTGAAATGGGGGGAGGGGTGGAGGTTGTTCATAGCTGTGCATATGTATTTCTATGAATGAGAGAAAAAGAATGTATGTTTAAGACTTGAAGAAAATTAAGTTATAAGAGGTAGAGTGGAGCATTGTGGCATACAGCTTTATCTTAAACAGCTTTGTCCTGTAAAGTCCATGCAGGATGGCCAAGAAACATTCATCACAATGGAAGAAGAATGTCTGGTTTTTTGTTTTTTTTAACTTTTTTGTTCTTTTTGTGAATCACAAAAGCAATCAGCAAATGTGTTGTATCATTTTATTCATAGCCACACTGGTTCCACCTGCCTTCACCAAGAAACTGACAACAGAATACGCTCAAGAAGGACAGCCTGTCCGATTGACTGTCAGTGTGTCAGGAGACCCACCACCTGTCATAACTTGGTACAAGGATGGCAACCGATTGGTCAGCTCCCCTGACTTCCAGATCACACAAGAGGGAGACACCCATTCCCTCTACATTCCTGAAGTTTACTTTGAAGACACCGGCAAATACAGTGTCAAGGCTGTGAACCCCGCAGGGGAGGCTGTCTGCACAGCTCAACTACATGTGCAAGGTAAGTCAGTTTCAGTGTCCTGTTTTCAACTGCAAGGCTTAATTAGTTGCAAGCTTTTGTGATATTTACATCCTGTGTAAAGATAGGATTCTTTTGTTATTGAACTATAAAAGCAAAAAGTATATTTATCTGCTGATGAATCTGTTGTTTCTGAATTGGTTGTTTAATTTTTGTGCGTAATGGTCAGAGAATGTAGACAGAGTTGCTGTTTTTATTCTAGTATATAATGATTGTAACAATACAAACTGGCTGCTGGATCAAGAAAGTAAAGTATCAGTGAAGAAATGAAAAGATAGAAATGATCCATCTTGAACTTGTATCTCTAGCTTTTGCATCTCTCAGTGAGAAAATGCTATTTCCTGGTGTAAAACTTGCAAATTGTGTGGCTTAGTGCATTAATTATGTATTGTGTTCTCTTCTGAAGCTGTACCAGAAAAGCCACAGCCATTAGCCATCAGAGCACCTGACAGAAAGCCAGTGCTTGAGCCAGTGACACCAACCAGAGCACCTGGTGCACGTTCCCCTCGACCACCAACTGATGAGCAGCCCATCGCTAAAGTACCCAAACTTCAGAGGCCCTCTGAGTTTGTCAAAGCTCCAGCTCCACCACCAGTGGAGGAGAGATACAGACATGAACTGGATATGCAGCTGGAATATGATTTGCCTCCTTTTGAAGCCAGGATCAGACTGCCAGAAGAGGAGGCCCAGCAGCCACAGTGGCAGCCACCACCACAAGCTGCTGCACCACCACCACCTCCCCAGCCTAAACCTAAACCAGTGCAAGAGAAACCACTGGCACCAACAAAGAAACCCACAGCTGAGGAGAGACCTTTTGTGGCTGATAAGAAGAAACCAACCTTCACCAAGGTAAGATGAACAATTCTTAATTTCATTTAACTTTGCTGATATAGTAACTACCAGCAGCAAAAGCATAAATACTCTAGTCTGTAACATGGTATAAAGATTTATTATGTAGGGTAGCCACAAAGCTTTGCTGCAGTCTTTACACAATTCAGCATAATTTCTCTGCCTTTGGGATTGATAAAATTAAGATATTAATTCCTGTTGCATATTTTGCCTGAAAAGCTTGAAAAATACAGCAAGATGTTGGTCCCTCATCTTGTCCCTATCCCAAAGAAATCCAAACACCATACTAAACACTGTGAGATATTTAGCTACACACTTAAATTCCCATTCACTTTCACTCATAATCACCACCAAATGCGCTTCAAAACACTCCTATCACTTCGTCACCTTAATCCCTGCTGCCTTAAAATGACAGCGCGTAGGATCACATCATAAGAAGTCCGATAGCTTGTCTGACTTGCACATTTCTTTATCATCGTCTGAGCACCTGTTATAGACCCATTTTGTTAAAACCCATTTTGCCATTTTGCTGTCCTACAGTTGGTAGTCTTTTCCACTCCTCTCAGTATTTAGTGCATATTTCGCTGAGTTGTCGATGCTGACGAAGGTATACCTTCTAAAATGTTTGTAAAGCTTATTACCTGTGTGTTCTTTTATATTTTACAGCCATTGAAAAATACTCAAGTCAAAGAAGGTGAACGTCTGGTCCTGGAGATTGTAGTTGAGGGTCAGCCTGAGCCCATAGTCAAGTGGTATAGGGAGACCATTGAGATTATGAACTCCCCAGACTACCAGGTGCTGCAGAGAGACAACCATTACATGCTCATCATTGCTGAAGTCTTCCCAGAAGATTCTGGACGATATGAAGCAGTGGCTATGAATGCAGAGGGCACAAGCAGGACGCAGGCTTTTGTTCGTGTTGAAGGTATAATCATGTGATTCAGAGATGAGAGAGATTTAGAGAAACAAATGATTGAACTATATAAATAGATTGGAAACCTGACATATGTTCTGTTGTATTAAAACAGAGACACTGAACAATTTGGGGTGATGAGGAGAGCTTTGTGTACTTTGGATCACATTAGTGCTCCATCTTTCTTCACACAACTGTTTGCAGCTGCTGTATGGATGTTGTAGGTTTTTTTGTGCTTATGAAGTCAAGAGATATAATTATGTGTACCCCCTTCAGGTACCCAGGGGTTGTTTTGTTGATGTTGTTGTTTTTGTGTAAACTTTTGAAATGTCTTTAAATGGGGCACTCCCTTAAAGGGACTTTGAATACTGCCCAACAAACACCTTACTGGGAATAACAAAGTTTAGATCCCAAGAAACCTAAAGTATGTTGGAAGACAAAGGAAATCATAACCTTTTAAATATTTCTTGCAGCCGCCCCTGCTCCTCCTTTGCCCAAACAGCCACCACCAACAATGCCAAGACCAACCTATCAGGAAGAGATGGAGATTCAGGTTGAGAAGGTGGTGCCACCCAAGAAAGCCCCACCTCCTCCCCCTGTCAAGCCAGTTCAGAGACCACCTCCACCTGTTGTCTCTGAGAAAGTCAGGCCTTTCTTCTCAAAGGTACAGTTAATTTGTATGATTTGTACATTTGCTTAGATCTGTTTAGAAATATTAGGACTCTTACATGGATCAGCTGACTGAGGTAATGTGCTGTGATCATCACAATCTTTACAAAAAGATTTCAGATCTTAACTGGATTTCTCCAGTGCCCCCAAAGAGCAAGACATGAATTCAAACACCAGTCTATTATCACTTTGCTAGGGCAAGGATACAGTGGCTTTTGCATGCTTGGCCTCTTTTTGTTGTTACCTTTACCTATCTTCTTCTCAATGTCTTGGTTATGAAAGCACTATGCAATACCTATTTGTCCATTTTGCAATGTTAAATTAGGTTTGTGTTTTTTTGAGACTTTTCATGCTTAAAATTACTTCTGTTGCTTATTTGCAGCCTCTTGAGAACATTGAAGCCAAACAAGGTGATGAGATCATCTTTGAAGTCAAGGTCGAAGGTAATCCAGAGCCTGTTGTCAAGTGGTACAGAGAGGAGATTGAACTCGTCTCTTCCCGTGACTTTGAGCTGTCTCGTTCAGACAAGGTGTACAGACTGCGGATCAGTGAGACTTTCCCAGAAGATGCAGGAAAATTCTCCTGTGTTGCTTCCAATTCAATGGGAACTGAAACAACTGAGGCATATCTCTATGTGCAGCGTAAGTGTTTCAGACTGGAAAGATCTGCAGTTTTTAATGGGTTTAGAATGTCAGGAAGTCAAAGGGCGAAAATATTTGCTTGATTAGGACATCTTTTTCTTAAGATCTTCTGTTGCTTCAAATAGAGAGGGTCCTATCTCTTTACAAAAATACTATTTTATGTGTTTGGCATAATTTAAGCACAACCAATTTATATTTGTTATTTGGTAGCTGTGAACTTTTGTAACAAGATGTATGATCTCGAGGCAGGTGCTTCCTAAATGTTGATACATTCTTCCTCAAATTCTTATTTGCAGTTGTCATTATTTAAATTGCAACACTTTCCTGAGAGGTTTATCGTTTATTTCCAATTTTGCTCTCAGTAGGTACAGTACAAAAGAAGTGTATTTTGCCGAAACTGGATAAGCATACTTTTGTTGAAAAATTAGTTCATAGTTTCATAGTGTACTCAGATGCATTTATGAATTCATGTGAAGCATAAATGAGCTGAAAATCTGCATTCCTTTAGATTTTTATGTCATTTGATAATAAATTAAACTACATTTGAGAAGAGTTATTACCTTCATGATATTTGCCTTCATTTCAAAAATATTCAAGAGATCATATACCAAGTTTTGGAAAAATCTTTTTAATTTGGTGATACTGTGTCTGGTCATTCATCTCTTTATTCTGGGATTAACCATCACCCAACTAATTTCTTGTGCCCCTCATGTTATTCTCAACTCATTTCTTCTCTCTCACAGCTTCCCCAGCCTCTCCCATTCAGTCCCCAGTAGCTGAGGAGAAATTCAGGGAAGAACTGGAGATGCAGATTGAGGGCCACCCTGAGTTGCCGCCCTTTGAGAAGAGAGTTGCTCTGTTTGGGGCCCCACCCAAACCCATGCCACCAGAACTGGCTCCAAGAAGGCCTTTCGTCACTGATAAAGTCAGGCCTTCATTTACTGAGGTGAGCTTCTCAGCATTTGGCTTTCCATTACTTGAGTTTTATTATGCATACCCAATAATCAAAGTGAGCTTGATATGTGGGATGCAAGTGATAAGAATAATCTTTATTACTAATATGAGAATGAGACATACTGTATGGCAGGAAATAGAATGTACAGGTACATCAGATACCACACATGAATGCTACTCCTGGGAAGAGCCTATACATTTAAGAGCTGTTTGTAACAAAGGATGAGGATGTGCATGTATGTCATACATAGCAAAGACACATAGGATGCCTTAATATTCTAGTTATATAATTAAATAAGCATGCCAAGTGCTCCATTTATTATGCTCACTACCATAGTTTTCTTTGAAAGATTGAGTTGCTATTTTTTCTCCATTTTTCAGCCTCTGAGGGACGCCTATGCCAAGCAAGGTGAACCAGTCACTCTGGAGGTCACAGTTGAAGCCCATCCAGAGCCTATCATCAAGTGGTACAGAGAGGGTATTGAGATCTCCAGCTCTCCTGACTACATGCTCTCCAGAAGCAACAAGACTTATAGCCTCACAATTGCTGAAGTGTTCCCAGAAGATGCTGGCGTGTTCAAGGTCATTGCTTCCAATGCTGAGGGATCAACCACATCTGAGGCTCGCCTCATGGTTGAACGTAAGTCCAGCTAAAGACTTGGGGCAATATTTGGCAGGATTTTAAGTCAGCAAGAAAGAATATTTGATGTAATATAACATGATTGTGAAAGATTAATATTAGGAAAATGAAAGCGAGCATTCTGTTGAGACCACATAGTGATGTATAATGAGCATTATCAGCACCAGAAGTTTCCTTGTTTACGGGATCTTTGTCTTACTGATATATTTTAATGGCAGAATATCATCGGGACATCTTTATAAAGAGTACAAATTTGTGAATTTACAGAAGCAAAATATTTTTGTTTTCCTCAGCTGGACCTTTGTCTCCACAAGAGACAGTGCCACCAGTAACCACACCGCAGTTTGCCACACCACCACCACCTCCTCCTGCACCAAAACAGCCACCACCATCACCAAAGGCTGAGAGGATCACTCCAGTTTCTACACCACCAAAATGGACACCGCCACCACCACCTGCCAACATCCCTCCCTCTTTTGTGCAGCGTCTGCCTGACGTGAGGCTAGTGGAGGGAACCAACATTAAATTGGAGTGCCGCGTCCTTGGCAAACCTTTCCCCCAGGTCATTTTCACCAAAGCTGGAAAGCCTATCCTGGATGGGCCAAGGTAAGACATTTTCTGATCTTCTTTGCATAATTAGCCAATTTGCCATGACGTCACTTGAAACATGTAGAGTATGGGGTATCAAGCTCATAGAATTATTTCCAGTTGTAATCGACACATGTCTTGATTTGGATGTTTATTCCATCATCACTGTGCTACGAAAATGGCCAAAGTCATTTTCTATACTTCTGTGAAATCGTGGGGCAACATTTTTATGGCAAAGGAAATATGAGTCAGTATGTATCTTCGAAACTGCAGTTTTGGTGGGAAAATATTATTTTTATATTTTTTAATGTATCAGTATGGGCCTTGATCTTTTAAATATTCTGGTACCCTTGTTTAAAAATGGTTTAAACCTGACTCATGCCACTGTTGCAGCATAGTAATGATGCCTTTGATTTGATAGAGAGAAGAAAGAGGAGGAAGATATTTGCCCGCTATAGGAGTAAATCAGTAAAATATTTATGATCAGCAGTCTCGAAATAATGTAACACAGTGTAGTAGTGTTCAGAAGTAATTGCAGAACTGTCAAGACACACCTTTAGAATGAGAGGTCAAATCAGCATGTGTCATTTTTTCACATTGCTCCTTACATACTCTGTGCAGACACCGCATCAATGTAGATGAACGCACTGGCCGTTGCACACTCCTCATCACAAAAGCACATCCAGACGATGAAGGAGAATACATGTGTACAGCCATGAACCCTGCAGGAGAGGTTTCTACAACCTGCAAGGTCTATCATGAAGGTAAGACATAAGGCAGTATGTGCATTTTATGTAGTGTAGCAAGATTTTTCAGAAGGGTGAGGCATAGTGCAAGATGTGCACTTGTATTTGAACAAAGCATTAAACAAAGAGCAGGTGTCATTATGCTGTGCAAGTGTTTGAACACTTCTAAAGCATGTAAGACAGTGTTATGATTACATTTTAGAAATCCTTACATGAGTGTCACAGATGCTATTCTGTGATAGAGACACAATAATGTGTCATGCATTGTTCTTGAATAAGAAGGAAAATCCATTAGTGCAACTATTCACAGAATTAAAACTTTATTGTCCCATAGAGAATGAGCTCTGTCTACTACAGCAATCTGGATAATAGAACATTTCACTTATTCGCAACAATTTTTTAATATAACAAAATGATATATTTCTTTGTATGAGTCCCTGAATAGTTGTAGTTCTTTTTAATTGCAACTTTTAGTGTGCACCCAAGGATCATGCAACTGACATAGTGGTCTTATACATATTTGCATTATTTTTTTCACTACTTCAATAACAAACCCTTTGTTTAATCATTTATAGGCCCAAGAATCCAGGAGCCCATGGAGGAAGACATCTCTCCTACCCAGCGCCTATTGCAGGAGGAACAAGGCCAGAGACCAGCCCCAGCAGAAGAATTCTATATCCCCCAGACTGAGAGAAGACTGTCTAAGAGTGTGGAGAGGAGAATGAGCAGTGATACTGTAAGCAGATTTCATTGTTTGATCACCTCTCTTTAGATTGTTCATGCAGAGCTCTTTCTGTATTTTATGATTATATATTGATATGTCTTTTCACATATTCTGTTGCCGTTTTCTCAAATTTTGATGGGATTGTATTAAAGGTGCTGCACATCTTGCTTTTGCTTTCCACTGTTTTTGTGTTTGTCTGGCTTCAACCGTTTCCACTATTTTACACTCAAGATATTTCTTTCAAAAGTAGTGAAAGTACTTTCATGACTTTCTCATGTTTCACTTTAATAAACGTGCAGTCCAAATATTAGGCACACACCGCATTTCTTATTCGTGGATATAATGTAATTTTTTAGCCAAAAATAAGATATAAAGCAGAATCCTGCTGCCATCAGCAGTTAGCCTGTGTTTCACATGGATGCACTTCAGAACTGAGATAAATAAAAACACAGTACAAATTTTCTCATGAATTGTTCTGTTCTTTTTATCTTTACCCAGGAGTTTAAAGTGTCTCACTTTGAGCGAAGACTCATGGATGAGATTGAATTCAGAGATGGCAAAGTTCGCATACACTCAGAGACAGAAACCGAATATGACACCGACCAGCCAGAAGAGCGTGTGGCCAGTCCACTACAGCAGGCACCCCAGTTTGTCCAGCCTCTTAAGGACTTCAGACTCTTGGAGGGCTCGGATGTGACCTTTGTATGCAAGGTCACTGGTAGGCCTAGACCCAAGGTAGGAACTAAAGAATTAATCTTTGTTGATAATGAACCAGGAGACACCATCAAAACACTCTGAAGCTCTAAGGGATAGTTGCTTGAAGCACTGGGAATCACATCATGCTATAACTAGGGCTAAAGATGCGCATGGTTTGAAGGCAAAAAGCATGAGCAGAAAATGCATCTTTCTTTTTGTCATACTTTAGAGAGGATCATGAACAGGAGATGGAGAGGAGTTGCAGACGAAAGGCGTAGGGTTGTTTTTGGGTCATGCAGCTGTGGGATCGCAGTTGTAATTTTTTAAAGTAAGCTTCTCCTGTCTTAGTTGAGAAGTTCCAAATACATGTGAGAAACCTTTCTGTCTAATACTATTAACATTCCCATGTAAATTCAGCAAAGTTTGATGAAGTTTTAGGAATACATGTAACAGTATCTTATGATTAAGAGTCTGTGGAAGAGTGAGGCAGTTCTGAAGATCAATTTGTCTTTCAGATTGCATGGTACAAAGACGGTAAGCGTGTCAAACGTTCAACCCGCTATGACATCAAGTACACATCTGATGGATACTGCACCCTGCGTATCCACTCTGGCCTTGCTGGAGACACTGGTCACTACACAGTCCTGGCAGTCAACTCGGTCGGCAAGACCACCTGCTCTGGTCAGCTGTACATTGATGCTATCGGCAACATTGATGCCACGTCATTTGTGTCACCAGACACATTGCAGAGGATTCTTCGCAGGTGTGTAAACATATTTTGCTTTCATCATCCTTTTGCTCCTAGTTTAGACTTTTGTCTCTGAAATCCTGTTAAAAAGAGCTTCAAAAGTTTAATGCCAGGAATTTTCATTGCCATGCAGTGTTTGTTTTGTTTTTTTTGTTTTTTATTTTGGCTAATTTAGTAGAATAGCCATTTATTTTATTGGCATTAATAACTTTGAATTGGTTTGATCTTAATGTAACAAGAAAAGGCTGACACATTTAGTTAAAATGTGACATTTACAAGTGAAGTAAGCTTTTAAACATTTTTTTTTTCGTACTGTCTCATATTTTGCCTTGTTTTTGGTTTTTGTTTTGCATTTGTCATTTAGGCAGTGTTTTTTTTTTAAAATTAGTTTGCTTTTATATTTATTTGCTTTGCTTTGTAGACCTACAGCTGCTAGTGTTGACAGGTATTTAGTGTGCTGTATGCAAATCTGACCCTTGCACGTTATCCTTCCACTGGATTTCTGCAGGACCACTTCACACAGATATTTACTCATGAGTTGAAAGATGTTGGCAAAGCACCCAGACACAGCATTGATTGCCACCCATAACCAATAATTTCCACAATTTTTCAACAGTCTGTCCCCCCTCCTTTCGCCTCTCCCCTTCCCTCAATCCACCTGCATCCCCAAACTATGCAGAAAGTAATAATAAGAATACCTTTGCAATACCACTCAGTCTGCTGGAACTGCTACAAGGCTTTGCAATAAATTTGTACAGTGTCAAAACATCTCATTGTCACTCTCACTGAAGTATACATTTACCTGCACTTCTATGAGAAATAGAAAATGATCAGAAACAGAACATCAGCTTGAGATTTTCCAGTTTATTTCATTTTTTAAGCCCAGCAACAACCCATAGCATCTCTTGTAGTCTTAAAATGGCAGATCTGATCATTAACATTTTCCACACTATCCCCTAGAAGTTCATTTTGTTTATTTTTCAAAATCCTAATCAAGACACTGCACAAATACTGCAATACTTGCCAGAAGTCACACTCAAAGATTATGAAATCTGAGTGAAAGCTGTGACTGTCAAGAATAGCTCAGGAAATTCTGTCTTTTAAAACAATAACTGAATGTGATCTTACCATTTTTGAATTATCCACCTTCTAGACCCAGCCACTTTCTATTCCTCTGGTTTAACTTTCCTGTTGCATGCACCCTCTTAGTTTTCTTCACCCTCTGGAATATGCCATAAATATGAGCAAGTTTGCTTTTGTTTATCATTTACCTGATGAGTTGGCACAAGACTAATAATTCTGCGGTATTTTGAGAAGCCATTTTAATTTTACTTCTGATTGCATCCTACGTCATTGAAAATTTTATGTCTGTAGACAAGGTCTCTTTTGTTTTAATAATGGAATGGGTAGATTTACCTCAGATTTCTGCCCTCACTTTGAACATAGCATATCTGTTCTGGATAAACTTTAGCCTTATATAGTGGTCACCATTTATAAGCCCTTAATCCATGCCCCAAAAGGTTTGGCTGAAACAAAAAAGTTAGCTGATAACAGACAAGACATTGGCCTTGAGTCAAATTCTGTGAGTAACTTACTAGGATGAAAAAAATAACACACTTGTATTTCAGGCTTTCTGGAGTGTTGCTGATAGCCTTTCATCTGGGTCACTATTTTGTATATGTAAAGAAAACTGTTACCTTTTCGACACAGATACATTTTTGTGCTATTTTCACTCCTCTATTTCCATCCATTGTCACATTTTATATGATCTCACTTTCCAAGCATTTTTGTGATGTAATTTAAGACTGCCTTCAAGTTTACTTTACCTTATTGTACCTGTGTCACAAATAAGTGACTAAGCTTTACCACAAATTTATATCTATATCATATGTAGGGTGTTAAGACTGAAAGGATTATTAATTTGAGAAGGCTGTGGAACAGCTGAAAATAAAATTTGCAATATTTTCCATCTCCAGGGACTCTGTGAAGGACACCCGCCGTGGACCAGAGGACCAGGGAGGTGTGTTTGAGACCATTTCCAAACCTGAATTCAAGAGAGTTCCAGAGGATTTGCAAGTCAGGGAGGGCAATCCAGTTAGACTTGACTGTCTTGTTCTGGGGCGTCCAGTGCCTGAACTATATTGGTACCGAAATGGAATCCAAGTTCACAGTGATGACAACCACAAGGTGAGATGACCTATTTGAGTATCATTAATCTTGAAGAGATTTCTCTTTTGAGTTTTCCTTGTCCCACCAGTATGACAAAGCAGATATGTTTACAAAATGACAAGGAAACAGAGAGAGAGGAGAAGAAGAAATGGACAGAACATCATTGTCAAAAGTGAATATTTCAGGAATGACTGTACATAAGGGTAAGAGGAGAATTTTAACTTGCAGAAAGCTCAAGAATAATCTCAAATCACATATCAAAAGGGACAATTAGTAAAATGACTCTTTGCTGGGTTTTGAATTGGGAATAGGAGCACATTTGGAACTCCTCAGTTTGTAGTGATGTTGTTTTCATCAAGAAATAAGAAAAATATAATTACTATGTGTCCCCCTGAACAGTACACATGGCAGTAAAGTAGGCACTCTTATTTGAAAACGTCATGAGTTTTATGAGAATTAGCCTGTTATGGTTTTTTGTCCATGACTAGAAGTAACTAACATGATTACGGTTTCTCATGCTGGTTAGTACATTAACCAGCTGAACATTTTTGTGGTACATTTTTCTTTCTGTAGACAGGTAACTGTGAAAATTGAGAGCAAATTCACATTCACATTTTATCCATTCCAGATTGTGGTGAATGAAGATGGAGTGAACTCACTCCTGATTGTGTCAGCCTCCCGCCATGATGCCGGCACCTACAACTGTGTTGCCAAGAATCGTGGTGGAGAGGATTCCTTCACTGTGAACCTGAATATACTGGGTAAGGTTTTGCCCTTCCCTTTCTTTTTCACTCTCATTCTTCTTGTTCTGTTTGTCTTTTTTGTGTGGTTCAGCTATACATTTTCTGTGAAGTTGCTGACATCTTCTGCTCCCTTCATAATACTCATCATCGTAATAATAATAATAGTATTTATATGGTGCTCAGTTTCTACAATGGGCGCTTTTCAAAACTTGTTCAATATTTTCACATTTGCATGCAAAAAGATGAGGAGCAAAAGGTTTTATATGAGGTTAACGTTATAACAAAGTTATTAGTGTGTAGCTTTATAGTTTGTTATTTTGTTCTTCTCTTCTCCAACATAATTAAACAGAATGATAGTTACGTTTTTTTTTACATAAACATTTCCATTTTTCATTTCTTCAGAAAAAGAGGAGATTCAGCCACCTCGCTTCATTGACCGTATGCAGAACTTTACTGTGGGTGAAGGCCATCCAGTGACTTTGACCTGTCTGGCAACTGGTGTCCCCACACCAATGATGAGCTGGCAGAAGGATGGACGTATGCTCAGTGAATTGGACTACAGGTAAGACATTCACCACATATTTGTGTGGAAATTGCTGGCATAGCTCCTATTGTCGACATGAAGTCAGTATTTTCTGGGTAGAGGGTGGGGTGGAGTTCCAGATCACAACTCCATGGGAACTTAAATAAGAATTGGTAAGATGTGAATGATGTGATTAAAGGTGTGTTTTGATTATTTTTTTATTCAACTTTTAAATGCTGTTCGAAAAATGTGAATTTTAAGTATATTTTAGCAAGTGGTAATTCATGTACTATGACAAGGTAGCGTACAGTAAAAGCTTAGTTATTTTATATTTTTGTTTGTGTTTTTGTAAAACTTGACTGAAAGATGAGTAAACCAGTTTGTGACTAGGTGATTCTAGAGGGTAGCTATAATTTTGTAAACTCCTCAATCCCCAGAATTGAGACTGATGGTGGAAGGTCATCCCTCATCATAGACAGCGCAGAACCCATGGACTCTGCTTGGTACCAGTGCTCAGCAGTTAATGTTGCGGGCACTGCGTCCACTCGAGCCAAACTGACTGTTGAAAGAGATTTGACCAAAGCTCAGAAGACACGTCCAACTGAAGCTCAACCTCAGAGAGTGCTCTCCCCGTAAGTAAAAAATTCCATTTTATTTCAGTTGCCCTGAGAAATGGAGACACAAAAATCATGCCCGTTGTTCGATAAGACTGCTTTTTAAATGTTTGTTCAGTTTTTTTGCATTCATCCATGCTTCAAGTTTAATCCGGAAAATGTAAAAACTTGATCCTTTCTGCATGAAAGAAGATGAGCCTTGGAGCAATCCTACAGCAAATATGAATATTCTGAAAAGAAAATATCTTATCTCATCCCTTTTGCATATGAAATATGTCTTTCGCTTATAACATTGTGTACTTCCATTGGAAACTGGATTTATTTGAACTTTACTTGATGATATATCTCGTCATTGAAAACTGTCTGCACAAGTTGAAATATCATCAGAAAGGAGGGAAGCAATCATTCAACCAATCTGTCGGACCACAAGTTATAGGAGGGACATTCTCTGTAAGCCAAGAACAAATGTGATGTCCTAATGTTTTTTTCTACTAGAGATGTGCATGCTGGATTTATGGATATATAGCTTAATACCAAACAGCTACATGTACCCAAATATATCTCCTACCAGCCATTATGACATCCAGTCCGAGGGACCAGTCCAGCAAATCTCTTATGTGACTGAGCATGACAGCGCCACCCTTCGCTTGATTAAGGAGGAGGAACTTAAGAGGTGGAGCATGCATCTCATTTGCATGTCATTTTGAGCCCATATTTTGCATGAGGATCAGAAGAGTTTTGAGTCTTTGTAAAAGCCCTGGGATTTAATATTGATTTAAAACTAAAGATCTCAGGATTTTTTAGCTTAGCCTGATTATGAGAGGAAAATGGGTGATAAATAGAAAGTCCAGCTGATACCCAGAGACGTCATTTCAGATTATGTAAAATACAGGCTAATATTTAGGAGGCTGAAGAGTTTCATTCATTAATGTCTCACAAAAACTTAATTATTGATAATGCATGATTTAAAAAGTTGTACCAGATCAATGCCGTTCAGCCACTTCAATTTTGAGAGACATCCTCTTAAATCCTCCTTCATGCTCATCATATTTGGTGTCACTATATGGAGTGTCAAACCAGTTTTTATTGAAGCATATACATGTGTACCTGCTCCAGACCACAACCTGTGCCACCTGTGGCTGCCAAGCCAGTTCCTAAGCCGCCAGCTCCGACACCAGAGACCAGCACACCCTTGCTTACAGACTATGAAGATGAAGAATACCAGCGCAGGAGTGTGGCTGATGCCAAGAAACTCTTCGGCAAGCCTGATGAGGCTCCAAGGCCACCACCTGCCAAGATGCAGAGGCCATCCAAGCCCATCACTGTGTTATTCAAGCCTAGAGAACCATCTCCAAGGTGGATACTGTAGTAGTCTGCATGATGGATTATTTGTGAAAGACTTCAACCCTCTTGGTTATTAAACCAATTAAGGTGTCATAAAGGGCAAACGTTGCTTTGTTTCAAAGTTTTGCCTCTAAATTAGAAGATCATGGGTAGGCCAAATGGATATTTTCCCATGGAAGAAATCACTGATAAAAAATTTGAACACATGAAAATGTGAGTCCTGATTCCTTAATCACTTTGAATGCAGAAACAAATGATTTTATTTGTTAGGGTGGCTTCTCCTAATGGAAAAAAAATGATAGGCAATGAAGCATTAATAGTGAGATTATTTACTTAAAGTGTTTCAGCACAGCATCATTGTTTTCTTTATTTCCTTACAATCAATGCAGCTATGACATACAAAAGACTGGACCTGTGCAGCTCATTAGCTATGCATCAGACTCAGAGAGTGGCTACTTGCGATTGGTGGATGAGGAAGATCTGCCAAGGTTGGCATAATAGCATGGTGCATGGAAGGAACCAATATGTTAATGTGACTGATAGTTTTTAGTTATTGCTGGATGTTGTGAACCTGTTGGATTTCACATGCATGGAACAAGCACAAAAAATAAGTTTATCAGATTGTGTGAGTTCCACTGCCCAGACAACATCTTGTCTTGTTTCGTGGCTCAGCACAGACTACACTGATATGCTCACTAATAATTTTCATAACCTGAAGCAGCATGGAGTCAGATTCATCAACTAACATCATATGTTCAGAACAGCAGAAGTGGATGGATTCCAGATCACCTGCATGGGATTTTCTGAGTTTCCAAATCTGTGTTTACAAGAATGCTCAGTGTCTGATCTTAGTATCTGTCTAATTCTGTTAAATTTATTTCTCTCGCACTAAATACCCTTGGTTTACAGCATGAATAAATTCTGTAAAAGCGACGTTCTTAAAAGGTGTACAGTAATGTGACACATCCTTACTTGTTTAGCAGTTTAGCAGATGTAAATCCAGCATGTTATTTTATTCAACCTGTGTCCTTTTATTTGCTCCTTTATGATGTTGTTATCTTATATTATCTCCTAATTTTCAGGTTTGCAGTGTGCATGCATTTTTTGTTGTTGTTTTAAAATCATTTTTTTCAACAATGTCAGAGTATTTGCAGTTTTGATTAATGACATTACTAATGGATTAAATAGCAAAACAGAGTGATCCCAGCACCTGGTAGTATGTTCTGTCTGTGTAATTGTGAACTGTTGTACTGACAGTAAATCAGCTGGAAACAGGATTGTAGGAAGAGTGACTGTTTCGACATGCTTGTAGTTATATTTTTTCCTGAGTGCATTCTGTTTTGTGTGAAGAGTTAAAACATCTTTGATAAAATTATGGATATAAACTTTTGCATTATTGCTGGACATAATATTTTTGTTAAGCACCCAAAAAAAAGTGAAAGCAGTATTTTTAATGTGTTTTTCTATAAGATATATAAAACAATTCTCCTAGTTAGCTGGAGTTCAGTTTTCTTAACATATTGGTACAGATTTGCAAAAATGTCAAAGATTTTAACATTATTTTTGAGTATGTAATATGATGGACATCTTACATCCTCTTTCTATTTTAACCATCAAGCATCACAAAGGACCATTACAATATTTTGCCATGCCTTTCTCAACAAGTATTACCTGTATAAATTATTAAAGTAATGCCCATGAAAAAGGATTTCTCTAAGCAATGCATTATGTGCTGGAGAATTGTACACACATATCAAAATTCCCTCCACTCCACATGCTTCATATACCCAGTAGAATCAAACATTTCTTCTTGCATCCACAGAAAATTGCCTAGTGAGAGAATGGAACCTGAGCCAACTTATCTATCTGAGGCAAAGTAAGTCAGTCCTTCTATACCTTGTGGGATGAGTGAGTGTCAGTGTGGAGCGTTGCTGGAAGTGAAAATGTGTGGCAGGAAGAAAGTGATATTTAATATTTGTTAAGGTCATAATATTACTAAGAAATTTTGAGTTCACTTCCGTCAAAATTATGCATGTATTCACACAGCTTTGATAATGAAATTCAAATATATTATAGAAAGGTAATATGAGTGATATGCTGAGTGGCAGATACCTCTGCCAATATTCCAGTACGTTTGGAGCATACGTATGTGTTGTTTATTTGTTTATGTTTATGACATTAATCCAACATATTACTTACTCCACTGTATATCTTCTTCTAACCCCATCATTATAGGAAAGACTTTGAGCCCAAACTGAAACCAGTTACTGCCATAATTAAGATTCCACCACCACCAGTGGCTCCTAAGCCTAAACCAGAGAGGGTGGTGTCCAGGTAGAGAATCAAGATTTGAAACTTTTTCCCTGAGAGTGACTTCCCTTCCCCTTTTTTTAGCATGGGACTATTTTTTCTTTTGTTAGAATGCTTCATTTTTGTCTGGTTTTGATTTTGTGTTTAGTTTCTGTTTTTTGGTTCCTGGGACACACTGCTGTTTTAATGAATATTTTGCCTTTCCCAAAGGGATGTTCCTGAGTCTTTCAACTTGACTAACAAAACTGTTTCTAGGAGGCGACTAACATTCTTCAAATAATTTTTTTTTTCACTTAATTTTGGGCACTTCCTGCTTAAACTTCCAGTGTTTCCCTAATCTCCTTTGCTCATTGTCACAAGCCTTATAAGCTTTTCTCTTCCCAGGCCTCCTCAGCACATGGGAGCCATTCCACAACCCCTTCCCAGCATTCCTCTGTCTGTGCTCATGCTCATATATGAACTACAGGTCATTAGGCTCTCATAGTGATGTAATGGAAGGAGATTTAGGATAACTTTAGTGTGAATGAGGTGCAAGGGATCGAAATTTAATATCTTCTGTTATAAATGAAGGTAATGACAGAGTCAGTAGTTTTTCTTCTAATCCTGCAGACTGTTGCATTTAAGAAAACTATATCATCACTTAAAATTACTTTGTCCAATCACAGATGTTATTCAATAATACTGACATGTTTGATTTCACATAAAACTTCTGCGTATTTCTTACATTTAAAAAAAAAAATTTTTACATCTCTCTTTGTATTATATCTTACTTTCTCTTTGTATTATTTCTTACTTTTGTTTTATGTATTGAATTTTCCAGTCTTCAGTGATATCTGTTGTTTGGTGGTCCTTATAACTATTTGCACTGTCCTGTATTTTGAACTATTGCTTATATAAAGTTGCTTCTATGTTCTTTGTAAAAGGACCTCGAGTACATTGGTATCAGAAATAGATCAGGTCAGACATCAGTCAGTATTATATTGTCTCTGATAGTCCATATTACAGTCTTAAATTTTGCTCTTAATTAAATTACTGTATATACATAGTAGTCAATGTAAAGAGCCCTACAATAAAGGACAGATCCAGCTCTCAGATCACAGGAACGTCTAATTCTAAATAGACTAAATATTCATACCTAAGTAGCTCATAAATGCCATCCTGACAGACTTTGCTGTGCAGGAGATTCACAATCCCAGAATATTTGCTTCATTATAGAACAAGTGTTGGGAAAATATATCACCACAACCATAGTATAATTATACAATTACAGCTTCAATATCTTTGACACATATATCCAGATTTTCAAGCGTATGCTCACACTTCATTGGGGAATAAATACATAACTCATTATTACTTAATCGTAGCATAAAACTTTATCATGTTAGAATGGTGTAAGTCAAATTTCTCATGTAACAATCAGTGCTGTAGCTCATAGCCTTGCTGTTAATAATGCTTTCTCCTTCCTCCTGTTTATCTTTGAGTTTAAGTGTTAATTTATAAATTGTTGTCTTTCATCATTTGGATCTTTCTTATTATAAAAAAAAAAAATCTAGTTGTAGAGATTTTAGTGGTTAATTGTTGGTGCTGGGGTTGGTGTAAATTTTTGTGTGGTGAATTTTCTTTCTTCCATTTTTTTGTGTGTCAGCTATGTAGTGGTGTGCAAAGTTGGATTATTTAATATTATAGGGACAGATGAATTGGTTTTAATACAAGTAATGAAAGTTTATCTGTTTAAAACAATGTTATTGAAGTCATTGAGGATACCATAGACACAGATCATGCTTGAACATCAACTGGAAGGTATATTCTTAGGAAATCAACTTATTAATCAATCATTTAGTTTATGTTTATACACTACATTTCTGTCATCATATTTTTTCTCTTTTCATTACAGTGCCACTCCAACTGCAACAGGTGCCAAACCAGATCTTGAACAATTTGAGGCTGTGATCCCGATCACACCCAAACAGAAAGAGTACAGGTGGGTAGAGAATATCATAGCAATTGGCAGAAAGAAAATATATTATCATCAGCGATCTCTTCCCCCAACAAACAGAGCAGATCATAAGTCATGTATCCACAACTTCAGTAATTTGATGGTATATTATATCCGTCTGTATCATGCTGCATATGTCTCTTCTTTTCACTCATCATATACCCTGTCTTCTTTATAATACAATTTTTGTTGTAACATTATATTCATCTCACTGTGACCTTGAACCCTACAGGCATGTGGCTCCACCTACACCTAAAGCTCCAACAAAGAAGACAGAGCTGTACATGCCACCAAGGTGAATACCAATCAACTCAGCATGGCATTGCACTTCTATGGAAGCCCTTTTGTGCAATTTCTTTTCGTTTTTTTTTTCCACATTCACATTTTCTGGCACACTGTTTTGTCATTTTATCTTCAGTCTGTAATGATCAGTAACAGCCATCCTCAGCCAATGATGCAAACAGCTGCATGGAGTGAATCCCACCAATTTGTTGTCTTTTTATTTTGTTTTGAATGTCAGAACTTCTCCTTTCTAAAAGACAATCCTGGTAATTAACTGGACAAATGTTTTTTTCATTTAATTCAGTTTTTAGTTGTGATTTCATTTTATAGCTTTGCATTGCAGAAAACTTTGGACATTTTCTTTGAAAACCTGCATGTCTTCCATTTCTGTTTACCATTTGATCTTTTCATTGTTCTTGCTGCTTTTTATTTTTTTTTTTATATGTCACAGATAAATGCATGCATATTAAATGTAGATATTTTTTTGATATTTTGTTTTAACTGGAGTTTGTTTTTTTTTAAACTGGAGCTTTTGGTAATCTCCAACAAATCAGAAGGAATCCTTTATGATTTGTCACCATTATTTTAAATAAACTAACTATTTTATGCTTGCATGTGCTAGAGTACCCTGTCTTTGTCCTTTTTATGTGTGCCATCCTAGTGTTTAAGATCATTATGTCTTTGATTTTAATCCCCTTGGTATATAAGGCGTACTCTTACTTGTACGGTGGGCTTTCCCACGGAGTGCTTGGATTTAGGTTAGAGGCAGCACAGATGGGAGAGTCATGAGATATTGCCATCAGCTCATAAAAAAATATGACATAGCTTAATGGGTTAAAGAGTGACCGGGATGTGACAAGAACTGATAAAAAAACCAAAATAAATTGTAAGTTAAAGATGTTTATACATTGCAAACTCAGTAAAATGGAAAAATCATTAGTATCATAACTTTTTCTTACTTTCTTTCAGTAATATCTAAAAGTTTCTGATTATATGACAATAACAAAGGGTACCTATGATATTCATGCATACTATAAAACTGGTTTGGCACAGAAGGAAGACAGATGATAATATGTATTTGGAATCACATAACCCAGAGCACTGTCCTCAGATGTTCCACTACTCATCATTGTTTATTGGTTATTCCAATTTTGTTTTGTTGGACTGCTTCACCCTCACAGCCATGCTCAAGTGCCGCTTCTAGCCATTAACAGAAGTTGACTTTGTTGTTATGCCTGATGTGAATTTTCTTCCAGTGAACCAGTACAGCCAGAACCAGTCACTCCTGCAGCTGCCCCAGCTCCACCTAGGACACGGCCACGTAAACCACCTTCCCCACCAGAGTTGAAACCCATAGTCCTCCGCCAAGAGCTGCCACCAGAATGGGCACCTGAAGAACCTGGTGTGCCCATAAAGTCGGAGAAAGACAGGTGTGGCACTGAGTGGATTTGCAGTTTGAGTTGCAATCACCTATTTACCCTCTCATACTCCCATTGCCTTTCCACAGTACTAGATTACTGCGCTACCCATTTACAGGTGGATGCTGCCCTAATGCTTCCTGTCATTTCTTTTGTTGTATGACTTAATACTGGCAGTTTAGAATGAGCAGGAATCAACAGATGCATTTTCTGTGTACAGTGAACAGAATGACAAATGAACAAACCATTCTTGGAATCTGAAGTACAATCATTCATTCTTCACATTGCGCTATTACAATGATCAAGGCCTGGCAGAAAATCTACTGTTTCATATAGGACAACAACACAATAGGTTAACAACACACTAGGATAACAACACAATAGGACAACAACATAATATGTCAAGAGTTTGATTTCCAAAGCCAAGAAATACATTACTGTGTATAACATACAATGTTCAACTGTATGGGAGCCTGATATGTGCAGTAAAAATTCAGGTTCTAACCCTGATGCACATATAGCAATACTTGGCTCCCCCAGCC
>JAWQUT010000256.1:602992-626984 GCA_033807755.1 Ellobium chinense | reverse complement strand
CCATGACAATAAGTATTTATGCCTATAGGTAGGAATAGATGAATGCCTGCATTATATTTTTTTTTGTAGCTTAGATAGCAGATGTTTTAAACAGTAGCATCTCTTCTTAACCCTTTGAACCCGTTATCCCGATATTTAGGGAATCCCCTTATTTTCCTGTGCACCGTAGTCCCGATATTTCGGGAAACACGGAAGCATTTCAGTAACGTNCATTCTTAAGTCTGTCTGTTGATTCCTGGCCATGACAATAAGTATTTATGCCTATAGGTAGGAATAGATGAATGCCTGCATTATATTTTTTGTTGTAGCTTAGATAGCAGATGTTTTAAACAGTAGCATCTCTTCTTAATGTAGTTTTTGCCTTTCAGCAGTAAATACTTCTTTGCTTACAGTGGACCATGATTCCATTTGTATGCTGCCTTTGTAGTCAGCAGATCATTATATCCGTAGGACTTACCTTTTATGTTTCGTGTTTCTTTTTAATTCTTTGAAATGCAAAGTATGCTTTTTAGCCAGTTGTAATATTGTTTTCGTGATTTGCCATGCTAACATATTTTTGTTCATGCACATATGGTGGTATGTTGAATGCACTTATTCCTCACAGTGTAGTTTTTATAACCTAGCTTAGAATGAGGTTCTTTTTATTTTGCTTTGACATAGGAATGAGCAATGTCTTTTCAAATGCTTACAGTGTCAAGACCTCTTTTTTTCTGGGTTTGTTATGGTACTTTACTATGAAGCTCAAATATATAAAAATTTGATCTGTATTTGCTTGTACCTTTTTGAACTGGCCTCTGTGCTTGACTTTCTGATGATGGTGAATTTCTTGCTTGTATTATGATATCTTGTTTGCATATTCATTCCATATGTTACCCTATGTTTTACCTAGATCCTATGGTCTCAACATCACAATTTCACACTTTTAATGGAAGAAGCATCAGTCATACTTGGTCAAATAGAATCAAAGATTTTATCAAATATTAAAGCAGATTTAGTATTAAAATAAGTTTCCAGCTTTTACAAGCAAAGCCCTTCACAACCATACTGTTAAGAACTTCATTCACTCAGTAACACAGCAGCACATTGTCTTCATATTTGAATGCGTGGGAGCACTGCACAGATATTTTATGATACACATGGCAACAAAGCCACATCTACAGGCTTCTTCTCTCTCCCTCCCCACTCCCAACCCCATACTTTGCTTCTTTGATTTGATATTTATGACCCATATTTTCAGTGAGGATGGTGTGCCATTGGCTACCTTTGCTCGCAGAGTTTCAACTGCTGCTATTAAGCTAGCTGACTGGAGGTTGGCTTTCCATTGGTTGTGAATGCTAACTGGTCTCTTTTGCATTATTAACGCCAAGTGTTCCCATAAGTGACTTTCTTGAAATTGACATCAATATCTGATGTATTGATTTTAGTTGTAAATAAATGGGTAAAGTAAGCAACTGTACTTCCTCTTTGACTTTTAGGTCAGGCAAAAAGTTGCAGACCTTGAGCTTTGGCCAAAAGCTGGTACTTCCCTATCTAGCTCTTGAAATGAAGGCCATTTATCCTTTGTAAAATGGACATAAAACATTACATTGAAGTGCAAGTCTATGTGTCTCCTTTGCCTCCAATACAGTGGTGAGGAGGTGAGGGAGCAGGGTAGTAAGAAACTAGTCACATTTGGAACTCTACAGTAACATTTTCTCTTTTACTCAAAGTGTTCAATTGTGATTAATGTGTGACACTGATATGCTCACATTTGTGCACTGTTGAGTATGCAAGAATTGCACTGTTCACATGTCAGTAAATGTTATTTTGTTTTGAAAATGTGGATCCTAAGAAAAAGAAAGCATTGATAAGGTGAAGGTGATAAAGGCCATGGTTTCCACATTTGTTTGGAAAACTATTTTTGTGACTGACAATGAATGTTGGTGTGACTCCATTGAATAAGTTCTGTTCTTTTAACACACACATGCACTTTTCCTTGTTTCACTTCAAAACATCCATCCACAGTCTTTTAACACATTCATGCCCTTTTCTTTACTTTACTTTTGACCATGACTCCACAGCCTGTCCACAAATAACATTCTGAATTTCTCCCGTTTTTCTGTTAAACTGACACTTTGTATGGATGGTTGTACAAATTTAAAGATGGAAACCTGCAGTACATTGAATCTCCATGTTGTTCTATAACAAGACTTGTTTCACAGACAATATTGAATATTGCACACAGTGTCTAACCTTTGCTCCAAGAGTTTTCATGTTTGTGGAATTCTTGTGTAAACAATCCGAGGGCCGTATGCACAATGCTCTCTAACATTGCATGCAGGCAGTAATTATGGGAAATACCATTGATGTTTTGAGGGTTTCACATAAGTAATGCCAGCACGCAACATTAGAAAGTAATATGCATAAGGCCTAAAATTTGTCTTTGAATAATGATAGCCTGCAAAGCGGAGACTCTTCGTGTTTTCCTTTATGTCTTGTGTGAAAAATCTTTACTTCACAAAATGAGTGTAAATATTGCACAAAGTGACTAACTTTTGCCACAAGTTTACATTTACCAGTATGCAGATATTTGTTATGACTATTCAAATTTGTATTCATTAGTCGTTCACAGCTAAACAGTTTCATTGCAAGTAATTGTTTATTTCATCCTGCAAAAAAAGGACAGAATTGAGATCAGATCAAGAAAGTATTTGTCAGGTTTTTATTTCTGTACCAAAGACAGCCAGATTGGCTTCAGTAATATATATTACAGCTATTTGTTTGAAACTGTTCAGACCCTGGTGCCTTTAGCTGTTTGTCCCAAAACATATCAAAAACAAAACATATTTTATTCCTTTCTTGTAATAGAGTAGCTGCTCACTAGAGAGCATTAGCTCTGTCTGTCCATACACATATTATAGGACAATAATCATCGTGAAATAAAATTTTAACACCATTTTCTTTCACCTTTGTCCCTGATAGAGAGTACCAGGAAAGTGCTGTCCGTGAGCACATTCGCCGTGAGGGTGAGGCTCCAGCCATAGAGGAATTGTATGACAGAGAGAAACAGAAACCAGCTCGCTTCAAGACTGAGATTGCTGATCTGTACTTGAAGGAGAATGATGCAGCTCATTTTGAGTGCAAGCTGCTGCCCTATGGTGACCCTCACATGAAGGTGGAGTGGTACAAGGATGGAGAACCATTGCAGTGGGGTGAGTAGCTTGGAGAAGGGATTCTGATAAACTTGAATTACTGAAAAAGACAAAGACTGATGAAGAAAAAGGAACAAAGAGCAAGAATGAGAGATAGAGGGGGATTAGGACAAGGGAAGTGAGATCCTGACTCCATAAGCAGCTTTAAATTACCAATTAACTGAATGATACAGTATCAGCTATTACTGTCTGGTCAGGTTTGGTGTCAGTGTAAGCAATCTCAGGAAGTGCACTCAGTAATATCTGAAAGAAGAAAGAGAATTCCAGTGAAGTGAGCTGTTGAAGTAGAATTGTTCAGACAGTCTGTTGTCTCTTGTATTGTAGCAAAGTCATTCAAAATTCCTCCACTCCCCCTGCAGACCCCCCTATCCAGACTAAGGAATTTTTGGGTTAAAAACCTTCGTGAAAAACTTTGGCTAGAATCCATTTCAAACTTCAGCGTGAAATCCTGTTTTCATTGTCCCTCAAAGAAGACTAATCTTCAACAGCAGTCCTAGCTGCAGTCTCGGAAATACCAAGCTGATGCCTCTAACAAATATTTTTATGAATAATGAATGTTTCCAGGCCCTTTCTTATGAGAATCTTTTTATTTGTCAGCTCATCACTAACAACTGTTGTATGTCATTATTCTGATTGAGATTTTCTCCGCCCCTCAGGCACCCGCTACAAGCCCGCATATGACTTTGGATTTGTCACCCTGGATATCCAGTGGATGTATGAAGAGGACTCTGGTGTGTACGAGTGCCGTGCAACCAATGATCATGGCACAGTCACCACATCTGCTACAGTTAATGTCAGACGTAAGTGAGAATTTGAGATGCTAGTGATAAATCTTGTGTTTACCACTGGGCACTGAACTGTGTAGCACATCTATGAGATTTCTGAATGAGAACCTGATGGTGGAAAAGCATCTTTTTTTTTTAAGTTATGAAGAATTAATGAAATGCCATTTGTGGAGTGAATTGTTGGTTTCAGTCTCCTAATTGTCGTAGTATTTTATTGTAGGAAGCTTGGCTTCATTGAACATTTCTTACTTTATTATTATCAGGTCTCAGCATACCAAATATTCATAAAAACAACAGTGAATGTTACTATTTCTATAAGCTTGCTGAGTGTGCCTTATTTTCAGTAATCTTTGTCAGTATATTCTGTAAATTTGTGTGGCATTTGATTTTCCATTGTCTCTCTTGTGCAAGCTATCTGTAAATAATCATAAAAAGTACAATTATAACTTAATTTTGAAGCTAAAAAATAATGGTTTTGTTACTTCATTTTCCTCAGCTCTTCGTTCCGTTATCATGGACACCCAACTTCCAGGAGATGGCGCTGCCAAGCTGCTGGAGATGGAGGAGAGATGGAGGAGGTAAGACTGAATAACTTCTAATAAGTAGCCGAACAGTGTCTTAGGGCTGAAGATCACATGTTGATGGATGGAAAGTCATCTACTTTGGCAGAGTGCCAAAAATAATCAGAAAACCAAAGAATTTGATTTGAACATAGCACATTTTAATAACGGTGCAAACTGAAAGAATGATAAAAACAACTTCATTTAGCAAGGTTAACTCAAATTCTTTCGGGCCACCCCATCTTTTTTTAATTTGCCAAATCTCCAGAAATATGTGAAGCACTAGTAGTGAAATATAAATTTACGTCTGAAAGGTTTGTTAGAGGGAAGAGTGATTTCAAGTACATGTATTTGAGGTACCTGTGCCCAACTTCTGTTTTCACCTTTGGCACTGATCCCTTCCTCTTCATTGCCATTTCAGCTACATGGAAGTGGAAGAAAAGGTTATTGAGGAGCCCAAGACGAAGTCACCGCCCAGCATTGACCTGAAACCAGAACCTGTGGAAACTGGTGAGGGAGAGCCTGCCAGGTTCTTGGTTAAGGTCAGCGGTTACCCACGACCTAGAGTCAGCTGGTGGATCAATGGAAGCCTCATTGTTGGGGTAAGCTGAGATGTCAGAATCAGGGCCTGTATGAAGGGAAGAATTTTGATAGAAATTTTCAGGAATGTACCCAAGTTCTGTGACAGGAATCTGGAACTATCATTATTTTGTATTTAATGGTCTAGAACATGATTTGTATAATATGACATTGTATTACATAGAGTCAGTAAAAATACAAATAATTATCACTGTACTACAAAAATGTCCCCAAATCAGTTTCACACATCTGAGAGAATTCAGAAGAAACATTTTCGTGGCAAAACAAAGGAAAAGTGTAACTGTGTATCTATGCAACTGCAAAAGAAAATATTGGCACATTATAATTATTTAACAGATCAATGTGGACCTTGATTTCATAAACAACTTTCTGACTTAGGCCATTTTGTATCTTAGTAACAATATTATCCTTGTGTTACCAAATAAAGAAGTCATCTTGTATTACATGTATTGTGACTGAGTGTGCTGCATGATGTCATGTCATTATTGCCAGTTCACATAGCCTAGTGCAGTGTAATATTCTCAGCCTATTCTTGCCACTGTAGCAAATGAAGATCACTGTTTCACTGTTGCTAGGGTCAAACTTACATTTTTGCAAGCAGTGTAAATGAAATATGACTTGAAGAAGTTTCATCGAAAGAGTATCATTCAGCTGCCAAGCTTGATAGGCAAATTAAAGTCTGGAAAAAACAAATCCATGCACACTTAAGACTGGTTGATTTTCTCAGAACTATTTGCGACACACCTGTGGTCTTCTTTAACAATACAACAGATTGCTTATAGTCAATCACTCATTTCTGAGGCATACCTGTACCTCAGAGTGCATAGCAGTGACTAGTAGGCACATTTTAACTGAAAGATATGACTAACAAATTATCATTTTTTATATTTTCTTCAGGGCACTCGTTTCAAGCTGACCTATGATGGAATGATGCACCATATGGAGATTCCCCGTGTTAGGGAGTATGACGCTGGCCAGATCAGAGTCGTGGCCAAGAACTCAGAGGGAGAGGAGGAAGCCAGTACATCTCTGGCTGTCTTGCCTAAGGAGGACTGGAGAGCCAAGCTCAAGCAAGCACCCAAGGGTAAGGATAAGATAGGATGAGATAAAAGAGGATACACTTTATTAATCTTTCAGAGGAAATTTTACTTGGACAAGTGCAGCATCAGATTAATGACATGTTGACAGGCTTGTGCTCATGTACACACCCATATTTAAAAATGCTAACATCCACACATATGCAAGCACACGTGAACACATAAAGGAGCACACACGTGCGCACACATACATACACACACACATATTCACACTCTAACATGGGAAGAAAACTTACATATGTGCAAGCTCCCATAATCCTATGTGGCAGACAGAAAATAAAAGCAGACAACAGTAAGTTTTAGTATCTTCATGCCAAATTGATAAACAACAGTTGGAGTGACTAATTTGCTGCATGAAGTTCAGAAATTGAAGCAAATTTAACTGGACCTTGATACGTAGAAAATTATAAAATCTTCAGATTTGATTTGATTTTGTATTGTGTATCAAGGAGTTACAGTACCAGCAAGAATGTATGTACGTAAATTTTGAGAGCTATAATGCCAAGAAAGTGATAATTGAGAGAGTTGCTGTGTTTGTCTGATGTCTGAACCATAATGAATAATTATATTTAGCATTTAATTAGTTCTTATCGTATTTCATCATTTCAGGTGAGCTTGAGATGGAAATTGAGCGCCGCAAGAGGATTGAACTTCGCACAGTTGAACTGGACAAGGCATTGAAGAAACCAAAAGCCACAGAGTTTGAGCTCAGACAACTTGAGAAAGGTATATTCAGTGTTAGTCTTTCCCTCCTTCTTTGAAACTTTTCCCATCCCTTTGCAACTTTCCAATTCACTGTTCTGTTCAGCTTGATCTCAGCACTGGAATTGAAGTTAACTTAAATAAAAGTAGTGGATCAACAAGCCACAGCATATGTAGTCATTATTCTTGAAGCATTGTGAGTAGCTTTCACAATTGTTTTGTCATAGGTTTGTTGTTCGATATTGTTGATACTTCCTGATGGTGCATCAATACATAAAACTCGCACGACCGATGATGCAAAATTATATTTAAAATGTCAAATGCTCAGTATGATAAGTAGTATAAGGGGCTGCATTTGTCAAGACATGTTCTTTAAAAGCTATAAATGTGGCAAAGACTTTTTGTGAATAGGCTCAAATTACACCTAATTATGATATCGAATTTTGAAATTCTAGTTCCTTTTCGGCAAGCATATCCTTTCTAGTGGCAAATCATTTGACAGCATTTGCCCATTTATTTGTTATTGTCTTTCAGCTTCGGAATCCAAAATCCGGCTTCAGAAAGATACAGAAGTTGTCATGGCGGAGCAGCAGTACATCAGTGTGCATACCCAGCTTCGCCACAAAGATGGGGCCGTTGTCTCTGAGCCTGTGCATGTGGAGAGAGCTACACTAGTCCCCATCAGTCAGACTGCACCTAGGGATGAGAGGCAGGTGGTGGAGGAACAGATCACTCTCCAGCGAGGAGAACCACCTGTGTTCACCAAACCCTTGCGTCCTGTGCGCATCCCCGAAGGAAATGCAGTCAAGTATGTGAACACTGCTTTTGCTTAGACTGATTCTTGTCCCTGCATATAGATCTAGCCACATGTCACTTGAGTTTGCTCATTATCAGTGTTAAGGAGTGCCAATTGTTCAGTAGTCTGATAAAGTCATTGTAGACCAACGTATTGGAAAGAATTAGGGGCCAGGCCTGGCTTACATAATCATCTTTATGGAATCTTGTACTGATTATAGGCACAGTTAGCAGAGCTGGTCTTGATTGACTGGTGGGAAGGAGGGCCAGGCTAATATGGGGATGGTCAGCTTTCATTTCTTCCAACAAATAATAATTACAGTCATTGACAAATATTTCAAGACACATGTAACTCTAAAATCATGGTGCTCTCCAAGACACCTTTCAGATCCGAATTTACTTTTCTGTATTGCTGCTTCACATATTCCTCAAAATTTGGCAAACATGAACAAGATAAGGTTCCCCGTAAAATCTGAATTATCTGTGCTCGACTTTAATTATGTCAACTCCTATACATTCCAAAAGCATATTAAAAATTGGCATTTGATATGATCTCTAAAAGTTGTGAGTGCATTCCAGGTATATTGTTCCATACACCATCATGGTTGGTCATTTTCAGACTGAGGCATTCAGTAATACAAGGTTTAGAGACATAGCTTCAGGCTAGAGGTAATACATTGGAAGTATTTTTAAACATTATTAGTGCAGAAAAACTTCCACATTATAACATTCTCCTTGTTTGCCTCCTACAGTCTTGAAGTCCAGTTCAAAGGTATCCCACCTCCAGTCATCACATGGTACAGAGACAATTTTGAGATTCAGCCATCCAGAGATTTCCAGATCTCTACCACAGAGACATCCAGCACACTGCATATCCCAGAAGTTTATGCAGAGGATGCTGGTCTCTTCACAGTCAAGGCTTACAACAAGTTTGGCATGGTTCAGTGCAAGGCCAAACTCACTGTGGAAGGTTGGTATTTTCTGTATTTTGTTGTCAGGGCGTAGTAATAGTAGGATAGCTATATCATGTAATTTTTGGTGGGTTAAATTTTATCACCAATGCGAAGCTGGACATCAGATCCTCCATGTAATGAACACTTAATTTAATGTTACTTCTTATGCTTTTTTATGACATGATTTAGAGACTTTTTACTTTACAGATGAAAGCATGTCCTGATTTGTTGGATTTTATTTAAGTTCCTTTGCTATTGTGCTGTGGATGAAATATATACAGTCCTACCAACCTTGACTTTGTCACAGTTGTAATGAGTGAGTTAAAGCATTCATAGATGTTCCGCAACATAGTCTCAATTAAAACTGTCAGAATTTTTCACACAGAGGCATAATGTGAAACAAGAACCTTGCATAGCATGGTCTTGTACCTAGCCTCATTTTGTCAGAGCAATCATGAGTTTGGGAACGTTGATGACATTGCTTGTTTCTTATTTATTTTCACAGAAGGTGAAGCCCCAGAGAAGGAGGTGCCACCAGAATTCCGCAGCCTTACCCGTGATACAAAAGTTATCCAGGGAGAACCTGTCACATTTGACTGTCAAATCACTGGCACGCCACCTCCCCAGGTTCACTGGACAAAGGTAAACTGATGGAAAAAGTGTTGTTTGAAGAAACTTGATAAGACTTGCTGTTTGTGACATATTGGATTGGCTTTAATGATGGTTAGTTGTAACTGTGGTTGGGAAAGTTTATGTGTATTGGGATTAAAGTTTGATATTAAATAAACATGGATTTTGAACTTCAAATAGTTGATTACAAGTTAATTAAAATCATCTTGTTGCTTGATCATGTGTGTTAAAGCTATGCTACAGTAATTCCCAAGAGGCTGAAGTAAAACTTGGTTAATGTCATCTGCCTAGAAGGTAACACTTACATTCTAAACACACATTCTACAAGGTTGAATGCTTCTTTTCTGTTTTCATATTAGGAGGGCCACCCTCTCCCAGAATCTCCAAGATGGAAATTTATCAAGGAAGATGACAACTACACCCTTGTCATTTATGAAGCACAACCACTGGATGCTGGAGTGTATGCCTGTGTTGCCATCAACACAGTGGGCAAGGCCACATGTACGGCTAGGCTCACAGTGGAGAGTAAGTGTGTCTAGCATCACTTTAATTTTAGTCTTGTTTTACCAACAATTTTCATGGCTCCCCTTTTTTCCTATATCAGGACTATGGTTTTGTAAAGAAAGGATGAAAGATTCAGACATTGGATGCATTTGATTTGATAAAGTTTCATAAGGTCTTGTGTTGAAACTCTGGAGATGAGCCCTAACTGTGCATGCTTCTAGCACCATTCCTACATGCGCAGGCAGAACACAGCCATAACTGACAGAGCTTTGACTTCACATAGCTTTTTTGAGTTTGTGTATCTGAGTTTTAAGTACTGGGAGGTTACTGTCAAATATGCTCTGTGATTTAGATTTGTTTCACTTTGATAAATGATGAGGTGTTAATGAGGATGTATATGTCCTGCAGCCAGCCAGAATGAAGCATAATATGTCACTGAACTAGGAAGTGAAATATCAGGCTCCGAAGGTGAATGTTTTGTCTGTTGCTTATATGAAAGCACAATAAAAAACACTGACCTTATGAGCAAATCCTCAGTAACTGTGACTAAATTTGATTTCTTTGTGAAACATGTTAGATGACATATACTGTATAAAATTATTCTTCAGCTGCAATTTCTCTGAATTTTTTCCCAAAATGATGCTAGGCCAAAAATCTTTTCACTTCTAGAAAACATACATATTATGCGTCCATGTTATACCACTACCTTCATTTAGCCAATAAGCACCTAGTGCCTCATTATGACTTGCTGCAAAATATTTTAGACTCTTTGTATGACGGTATGGAGCAAAAGGTCATGGTGACCTGTATTTCATCAACAGAGCCTGTGAAACCACTACCATCACCGACAGCTGAGCGTCCTCTAGAAGCCGCTGTGGAACCACCATATGTGGTAGAGGAACCAATGAAGGTGGATGTGGAAGAGGGAGAGCCTGTACGCTTCTCCTGCACTATCAAAGGAAAGCCACGTAAGTTCAGAGAATGTCTACAATTCATGTTGCCACGTCTTTTTCAACTTCATATACAGTTGAGCATGAATATGTCAGAGACTTATAGGTCAAAATCACAGTTTCCTTAAAGAAACTTTTCAGATCAAATTTATTTCACTTCACTAGTGTGTCACATATTCCTTGAATTTAAGCAAATTCAAACAAGATGAGATGGTCCCAAAGAATGTGAGTAACAGTACTCGACTGTATAATACTTTATTGTATTTCACATTACACTCCTTGCTTATTTGAATATTTTTGTCATATTATGTTTATGATAGATTATCATGGATTAAGGTGAGACATTTATTTTCAAAAGCTGTTTTTGAACTGACAAGGTAAGGCATACATGGGTGGCCATATAAGATTATATCACACTGGTTTTGTGTCTGACACTGTATACATTAATCATATCCAAATAATTTTATGCTAATAACATTGATCACACACTGGATGTAATTTTTCTCAAAATATTCACTCTTCAATTTTCACTGATTGCCACAGATCCAGTTGTGACATGGTATCACAACAACCAGCTGGTGAAGCCATCCAAGTATTTCCGCATGGATTCATCCACTGATGGGGTTCATACTCTCTCCATTATGGAAGCCTTCCCAGAGGATACAGGCACTTACAAGTGCGTGGCTAGAAACAAAGCTGGGGAGGTGACAGTGGTGACCTACCTCAAAGTCCATGGTATGTTTTTGCTTTCATTTTATGCCCTAGCTATGCCAGTCTGGTTGTAACTGTCTGTGGTTATGAAATCCAGATTTCGAATGTAACAGTTGTTTGCATTTTTAAAGGGTAGTTTCTTCTAAATATCCTAACACTGAATCTTTAATGGTGGTATTCTTTGTTGATTTTGTAATATTTGTGATGGAAAGTGTCAAAGAGATTTGAAAAATAGTATACTGGCTCTAGGTCATTATATCAGTTCTGAGAAATAAATGTGATGAAAATAAAGGAACCAAACTTTGTAAAACAAAATGAACACTTACAGATACTTAGATTTCAGGCTGCTAAATGTTTGTGAAACTTATGGGTTTTCCATTGTTATGAGAAAAATGTACGTTATCTTGTATTCCTGGTAATTTTAACATGTTAAATCTGACTAATAGGAGCTGAGAGTGAACCAGAACCTAGCCAACCTGAGGCATTTGCCCAACCTCCAAGCTTTATCCGACCAATCAGCAACACCATGGTTACAGAGGGCACACCTGCCAAGTTTGATGCTGTGTTCTCTGGAGTACCAACACCTGAAATTACCTGGATCAGAAATGGCATCCAGACCCTGCATGACTCTCGGGAGTACAAGGTAACTTTACCCACTTCAAAGCATTTTTTGCTTTCCCCAGACCCACTTGTTTGGCAGACATTGTACATTAAGCATAACATCAGAAATGAAAAACTTTATGATAATTTATATTGTCATATTCTATTTCTTTCATCTTTTTGGATTTGTCAAGGTTGGCTGTTAGCAAGGCTATGTAAGTATTTTCATCTCCATCATACATGAAATAAGACACGCCCGTTTGTTATTCCCTCACAGATTGAGACACTTGACCGACTAACCCAGCTGACCATCTACAAAGCCCATCCTGAGGACACAGGTATGATCACATGCCGTGCCAAGAACCAGGCAGGAACAGCCGAGTGTTCCGCTGAGCTCTACGTCCAACGTAAGTTATCATTTTTTATCATATATACAGCACATAGTTTCACATATTCCATTATCATTTCACATGTATACCAATATCATTTCAGATGATATGCTGAATTCACCTCCCTTGTTAATGTTGATTTCAGATTTTCAGCAAAACTTGGATTAATGAGATGTTTCTGTTTCAGTCTCATTGTTAATGTAAAGATGTCACCGTCACCCCATTAATCCTGCTTCAGGCATATCTGTCATAGCTTTGGATACTGTTGTGCTTTCCTTTGCTGTCTCACAGAAAACATAACCTTTGCCTTCAGTAGGGGGTTAGATGGACAGGTGTAGAACATTGAGAGGTTGGAGTTCTTAGAAAGTAAGACTGGGTGGGTTTCTTAGTAATGATTATTGAGCTTCAAAAGATTGGACTTCTTAGAAAGTAAAATTGGGTGAGCTACTTAGTATCTACAAGAGGAGGAAGTTATACACTGATACAGCTGTGCATGATTGTGTTGTGTATTGAATCAAGTGAGTCCAAGACCAGTGATATCAAGTAGTTCTCACAGGGCCTTTGAAAAGTGGAATGGTTTGCCTGACAGAAATATATGATTATTGTTATTTGAACCAATGTGCTTTCTAACACAGTTCCTGCTTAAATAATGATCCACTGGATTGCACTAACCAGTTCGAAAATCAGAAATGATTATGTCTGCATGACCAAATTATTTTCTTGTAAAATTTTTGTGTGTGTTTTGATGCCATTACAAGTGAAAATCATGTCATACCTTTTGAGTTTGTAAATAGTGGTTTGTAGTTGATTTATGTTCTGTTTGTAGCAAGACTGCTGTTTATGATTTATCTTCAGTAGAATTTTTTCATGAAAGTATCTGTTCTCTTTGCTTGCAATTATGTTCTCTCACAAGAAACATTAACTGTATAAACAAGATGAATGCACTGTATTATTGTATGCAGAACACTGGACCTTTTGTAACTCAGATATATGAACATAGAGACTTGTTAGATACTAGTGGTAAATTGTATGAAAGTAACAGCATGAAGCCCATCCAGCATATGAAGACTGCATGCGTGCGGAATGGAAGATTTGAAGAAGGCAGCTGCAGAAATGAGCAAACAAGGAAGCTGGATGACCGTCAGAGCTCCAACAGCATGACAGCCAGTCTTAAGCTTCAAACTAATCTCCCTTCCCACGCTTCCCTGCATGTTGACCTATGACCTGCAACCTGGGAAAAGGGTCCTGATGCATGCCATTAATCCAGAATAGTGAGTAACAGTCATATCTTTTTAATTATATCATACCTTTTCATTTAAGTTCTGGGTCCGAAACCAAAATATTATTGCAGATCTGGAATAGGGTACCCCATGATAATTTTATTTAGTAGCAGCATTTTACAAAAATAATGATGAAGTTTATAACAGTTTTAACAGCTTAGTATGAAAACAGATGTCTGAACCATCTTGATCTTGTGTGGAATCTGAATAATGAAATGTTTTTTTTATTCATAATAATAAATATACATAGAAACTGACTAACATGTCAGCTCATAATTGTGGATTACTAATCTCACTGATGAATTCGAATGGGAAAATACTCAAGTGTATGCATTATGGCATGATCATGCTAGTAGTCAAGCCAACCCGCTGCTGAGTGAAAAGGATATGGCCATCCATAATAGGAAATTTGCCTTGAGACATTAGTAATAAGTGGCAAAGATTACACAGCTTTATATATGTAGCATAATATGTTCATGACCTACATATATCGTCTCTTTTTATGATTAAGGAAAAATCCATACTGATATTAATTGGGTTGGTCATTGTGTAATCTATTAGCATGCTTTGTAGTGAACAAATAATCGGAAAATGTATCTTTTGTTAGCACCTGATATACTTGGTAATTTATTACACAAGAGCAGTAATAAGGAATTTTTTAGCCTTGTTTTTTTCACAGGAGCTTGAAAAGAATTATTAAAGTAAGATGCCAGTAGTACTTGCATTGCACTTTTCAAGAGAAAATGATGAGAGTTGCCAATTGCTTTAATTCCCCACTAACTGTGCATGTTATTGCTCGACATGTGAAAATGCCCATGCATGTAAAACATGATGCATGTAATTAAGTTGAAAATGCTGTATCCAGGCAATGAAAATCCAGATCTACTTAAAGAGATCTGTGAGTCATTAAGAAAGTTTCAGGGCTCATAACATCATTGGTTGGGGTGGCGTTTTGCACTACATTGGAGGGAATATGGAGGGGTTGAGTGGGGGTGGGGTTGGGTGGGGGGTGGGATGATGAAACAGGGACCCAATAATTCAGCACTGCACTGCTTACATATGATTGTATGGCTTATTCTCCCAAGCACCTGCTGTCTTTGTGGCATAGCCAACCATACACAGCACACACATATCAAAAGGTTGTTTCCAATCATTCCTATGTCACCTTATCTTTGTGCTGTCCCCATGTTTACCTGATGCTGTTGTTTCAGTTTAGCTGAGATATTATCAGCTGCATACATTTAGAGACCAGATCTTCACTATCAAACTTGCTCATATGTTTTGCTCAGGTCATTGTTTTCATGGAAATCAAGTAGTTGCTGAAGTCTTTTTCAGTTCTTCTGTTTTCAAGGATAATGTCCTTTATAATTCTTACATTTAGAACTGCAGTCACACAAACTTGATGCTGCTTCCATAATTGTATGAAGCTGTGAAAATCTTTACATTTTACATCAAAGGAAATGACTGTCTGTAGGCATTCATCACTATGTTGTTCATGATTGCAAAGTGATTTTTTTCAAAACTAGGCTTGTCCATTGCCCTTATTGATGAGATAAGTGGAGGTAATGTAAGGATATAATGCTTTTTTCAGGTAAGTTTAATCCAATTCCAAATATCACAGCTTTTGAGAAAAATCAAATTTCACGCTTAGTTTCAGTTTTAAATAGTGGGTAACCCATACCTCCTCCATTTTTCAAGGCACACTGGACTCTCCTAGTTAATGATAACCACTCTTTCATGTATCATCATTTCTTCATCAGAAACCCCCTTCTGTGTTCTTACTAAACTTTTCTCACCCCCTCCCCCGTCCTTTTTTTTTCCTTCCTTATTACAGCTGAAGAGGAGACCAGGAAACTGGCCCAGCAGCTGAATATCACTGTGGCCCAGAAACCTCCAGAGTTTGTGAAGCCACTTATTCCTTATCAGGAATTCACTATTGGAGAAATTGTCAGGTGAGTATCATAGATGCTTATCTTTTAGCAAATTTAAGTTATGACTCTTCCAGATAGAGCTTGAAGATATAGCCAAATGGAGTGGCATTGCAAAACAACCTATATTGGACCTGTGCTGACCTGAAGATCGTCCTACATGTGAGTCAGGCTGGACTAAGCTTTCAGCATAATTGAATTTATCAAATGCAGAGGAAGAAGAAGAATGTAAGTTCTGTGAGTTTTGTCCTTTCTGTTGTGGAAAAGGCCAAAACTTGTGTGATGAAAATGTAAGTATTTGCTTGACTCACATTAGGAAGAGTCTCAGAATTCACATGCTTTATTGACTGCCAAAATTATGTGTAATCCTGCATGGCTAAACACAATATCAAAAATCATCCATGTACCTTAACAGGCATAGAAAGAGAGTATAATAAAATTTAAAGATTGCAGGTCTGAAGAAAGTGATAGACCCATGCTTCTGTCAGCGTTCAATAATGAATATGATACGTGAAAATAAGCAATAATTTAGGAATCCATATTCAGTTTTAGCTGAAGATATGATGAATAGTTTGATTTCATCAAGTGTAAGTACTGAGAAAAGTTATCAGTAGGCTTAAGATGTGATTAAGCTAAATTTTTTGTTTTTTGACTTTATGACAAAGAATTTCTGCTTTCTGGAGGAATTGTTGAAATAAAGTAGTGTCACTAGTAAGTGTTTGAAATATTTGATGGGCTTCATGGCAAAACGCATCACACACCATTCGGGGGTTGTGGCAAAACAGACGAGATTCAAAGCATATTTTTTTGTGAAAGGCGAAATTTAAGTCTTAAATAATATGGATCAGATGTCCTACTATGGAATGGAAATATACATGTATACTAAATACTCCTACTGCTACATGAAGTATGTAGAATAAGCTAAGAATTCATATTGGTGGATAACGCTTTTTGCCATGAAACCCTTCATTTATTGTGGTTTTTTTTGTGTAATATAGACTGGAGGCAGAAATCTCGGGTGAGCCACAGCCTCGTGTCACCTGGTATAAGGACGGCATTGAGATCCATAGCACAGAGCGCACCAAGTCAGTGCGCGAGGACCGCAAGGCCATTCTGATCATCATTGACATCTCCCACCAGGACGCTGGAGAGTATGTCCTCAAGGTGGAGAATGAGCTGGGAGAGATTACCTGCAGAACAACTATCAATGTCAAAGGTTAGCTGCATTGTAGATTGTTTTCACTACCAGATTATACAAAATACAGATTTTGTAGGACAAGGGAGCAACAGAGGACAATCCAGTAATATCCATCCACTATGGAGGTCAGGAGATCTGTCTCTGAAAATCTGTTGTTATATTCTCTGCAGCAGAGTTTACCAGTGTGTGTAAAGAATCAGAGTAACAACCTTTTGGTCTTCTGATTTTGAGTGTGTGTTATGGTCACTGCATTTATCAGCATGTAATGTTATGCCTAGCTGCTCTTGTATGAGGAGCCGTTGTTCAAGATGAATAGGGTTCAAATTCTGCTCGATCATATCCTGGACTTCAGCAATAACATTCATAAAGAAAGAAAACTTCTGCAAAATGTGTCACTTGTTTGTCATCTGAATTGTATTAATATATTTTCTATAAACTGTGTGGATGCAGCTTATCATAATTTAAGGTTTCATTGTCCTATCTGAGTAGAGAGTATCTGAGATGGAAGACATTACACTGACACTCTGTGAGGGCCTATGGCTAATATTTAATTCACATTCCTCCACAGGCCGTGAGAAAGAGGTGGAGATTCCTGGCCTTGAACCGGAGGAGGGGTTGACAATTACCAGGACAATGACCACAGTCCAGCGTGATGAACAGGTTGTTGTACGCCAGATTAAACCTGTCTTCACCGGACCTCTGGAACCAGAAATTTATGTCAGAGAGAGGGGCATTGCCAGGTAAGGATGGGACACTGACCTCAGAGATTTGTAGACGTAGTGCATCCAGCAGACTGAAACCTGATTCAGTATGTGGTTCAGCAAATAACCTGCTTATTTTGCCGTGTTTATCTGTTGGTGTTCTTTTAGGCAATTGATCTCTTTATTTATCAGGTTTTCAAATTAACATATAGATGCTCAGCTCTTTCAGTAGCAGACTAAATGTAATTTTATGAGGTAGCTAAAATCATTGATATCATAGAAGGATGAATTTGTGTCAAAGAACATATGGAGACAAACACAAGTAAAGTTTTGATTTTCCATTACCTTTAGTGTATAAGAACAAATGTTAAACATAAGAAAGGATTTGTTGATCAACTCTTTTAACCTCTGCCTCCTCAGACTGGAATGCCAAGTGGACTCTATCCCTCCCCCTGTTATCACCTGGTTTGTCAATGGTATGGAGGTCAAGCCCTCACCTCACTATGAAATCCGTTTTGAGGATGGGAGGAGCATTCTTCTCATTATTGAGGTTGGACCTCAGGACACAGGAGAGTACACCTGCAAGGCTGTTTCCGAGCTGGGTGAGGCTCTCAGTTCAACAACACTCTATGTGGAAGGTATGGCTTGGTGTTTTTATTTCAGTTCTTATATTATTAATTGACTGTAGGTAGAGTATTAGCCAATGACTTAGGAGGCAATGATGGATCAGTCTTGGCCTTAAATTCTGTTTGCTCTGTGACACCACTATAATGATGTTGGTTATGTGTTGAGGCTGACTTAAGAGTCCAAGGAAACAAGACTTTGTGGTTGGGAAAACAGTATTCAAAAGTTAAAAGACAGTATGGATTTTTGTCATCCTTTACAAGTTGATATTAAAATCACTGTTCATAACATGAAGCTAAATCATAAGCAGAACAGTAGTAACTGGAGAATGTTCACCCATACTTGAGAGATCTTGCTAGTTTAATTGTCAGGAATATGTTTGTCTTACACAGTTTACCATTATTTTTAGTTTACTGTGGCATTTTCTTCCTCCCCGCCTCTTTGAAGAGTTAAATGGACACTAGCATATTTTAACACATTTTTTTGTAAACAATCTCATGAGCCTTCTATCAGACCTGTCCTAAACTCTGTGCCTTTTGCTTTTTGACCTTTTCAGAGCCAGCACAAGCTGACATCCAGAGGCCTGAGGACATATCTGCTCTACAGCCCTCACCTGCTCAGCTTCTGTCACCACCTGTCTTCCTGGACACAATGACAGACACCACTGCAGTAGATGGCCAAGAGTTGCAGCTGACATGTCGTGTCAGTGGCACTCCCATGCCAACAGTGTCCTTTTTCCATGACAGTAAGAACATTGATGATGATGAGGAGTATGTCATCTCCTACAATCCAGAAACTGGAGAGGTGAGTCTGAAATTGAATATGGGGTATAAAACAGCTGGATATATCAAATCTATCCTTCTCTCATGTTAATTTAAATGACCAGGATGGCTTCCAAGAGAATGATATTGCTGACAGATTGATTGGGAATGTTCAGATGTCAGGAACCATAAAATATGACAAGGCCTGTGTGTTGAAAGAACTGATGTTGGATTTTGAAGGAGGTTGGGGGAATGGAAAGACCACTGTCACCCACAAACAATCATCTCAGTAATGGACATGTATATGGGAGAGGGAAGAAGATGCAAGATAGCAGGAAGGTCAAGAATACACAATCAGAAAAGAGTAGGGACTGTTGGCAGGGTTTGAATTGAGGAGCAGAGCACATATGGACTTGTCCAGAATACAGTAGTGCTGTTTCCATCAACAAATAAAACTGTTCCCTCTTAAATGATTAAGAGGGAACAGTTAGTCTGAATAACCTATAATATATGATGTTTAAGATGTAAATATACCTGATGATGACACAGCCAACATGATTATATTTGTGTCAGTAGATTTAGTCTGAGATAATGAAAAACTATGCTATCTAATGAATGGATAAAATGATTAGAGTGTTATATGCCATACTCAGATATGTCCTGGGCACTGTGCATTGGGCCATCCCCAGTCATTTGATCATAATCTTCTGCTGCTCCTAGATAATTAGAAATGAGGAAGTGAGGCTGGTGATTTTGAATAATTATGTTATCCCATACTTTAATCCAATTGGCAAATAGATACAGTGGAATCTCAATATTAAGTACACATTTAATAAGTATGCCTTGTTATTAAATATGACTTTCACAAGTGCAGGCTCATTATTATTCTATGATTTCATTATTCAGGTAAGCATAGATATTAGATATATCTTACTAATAAGTATACTTTTTTCCATGCTGCAACACATTTTAAATCCAGATTTTACTGTAGGCCTTTAATGCTATTCACACTGTTGATGATCTTGCTTGAGTCTTTTTCCCCACGTTGACCCTTGGCCCATATCTTCTTTAGGTGAGCCTGATCATTGTTGAGGTGTTCCCAGAGGATCAGGGCCAGTACATCTGTGTGGCCCAGAACCCAGCAGGTCAGGCCACTACCTCAGCCTACTTGACAGTCCAGGAGACAAAAGAGACAGCAATGGAGCTAGAACCAGAGCAGCCTCAGGTAATATTGCTAGGACATCCAAATCATGAATCAGTGGATATTTGAATTTAGCAAAACTTTGTTGATTGTGTAATTTTTATTATGCTAATCCTTCAACTTTTGGGGAACAAGCAACAGAGCAAGGGCTTATTTGCTTCTGTATCCTTTGTGATTTCCTGCCACTGATGACACAAAATCTTTCTTAAATGCAGCCTGTGCTGGTATTTTGATGAATGATTTCGAACTTTTTTATACCTCTCATATTAAGTCCCCCTAATTTTGAAATGATACTTTTGTGCCAACCTACAGATTCTCATGAACTAGACGCCAAGAATTCTGATGCACATGTATTTATACATAAATGCATAAAAAAATACAATCTTCATCTTGACTCTGCAGTGGCCTTGAGGACTTGCTGTAAGCAGTTCAAAACCAGAAGTTTGCTTCTAGAGGCACAAAAAAAAGTTAACATAGGGACACTTGAGAGTCATGACTCAAGTGTGGCCCTGCCCCAATAGAATGTATGGAAGTTAAAGGGCCCAAACACTTGCTAGACAAAGGTATTTTTCTCTGAAGATTTTCTGTTGCCTCACTTTTCAAGTAAGAGAAGGGAGTTGAATGCCAAAACAGATCTCCTCCCATTGCTTTGCTCTTAGAGTAAGAAATCTCCCATCTTAAATATTTTTGCCTGTGTAAAATGTCTGAAGTTGAACACTAATTCTCATTGCATCTTGTCTTACCTGCTGTTTCAGGAGGAAGTTATCACTGTTGACACCTCCGCTCCACAACAGATTGAGTTTGTGATCAAACCCCAGGAGGAGGCTGTTATGGAGGTTGAACCTTCAGAAGTCGCAGAAGAGGCTGTCGTCCCTGAGGTCATTGACAGGCCAAAAGTGAGATTCTGAATATTGGCATCATATGTTGTCCCCTGTGGACGATTAAGGTCTTGAATCACATGACTTAAGGGCAATATTATTATATGTATCAACATGGACAGTATGTAGAGTAAAAGCACCTCAGAGCCAACACCCTCAGCTTTGCAGACACCTGTCAGTTTTTGTTGCCCTGATTGTTTATGCTTATTCCAAATGACAATCATTTGCCATCATAAAAACTTGAGGATATGACATGTTGGCATGTGATATCATTTGTCAGGAGCATAAGCGATCAGGGTGATAAAAAAGAGATAAGTATTTGCTAAGTAGGGGGTGTTTACTCTGAGGTACATTTTCTCTAAGATATTGTGTTGATACTTAGTGACTTCCCTACTATTAGTATTAACTAGCGAACATTATTATAATGTAATATCAATACTTGTTGAGTGGGTGTGAAAGAAGTATGTACTTATATTGTTTAGATTGATATGTTGAAGCTCATATTGTTGGTGCAATGCAGCAATTCCAAAACCCACATCAAAATTGATTGCGGGATTCAAGACAGTTGAATATCACTGACAATATGCATAGTTTGTCCCCTGCTTTTGGTATAGTATTTGCAGTGAAGTTTTTTTTAATTACACTGTTGTAACCAACAGGTTATTAAATAAAAGCAAAGTATTTTAAGTCCAGCTTTATCTTATATGACCATGTTCTCTGTCACAGGTTGAACCTCTTGAAAAAGAAGAGCCAATGCAGGAATCTCCTGTGTTCTCCCCCATTCCTGACTCTATCACATCAGTGTCCTCTGACACTTACTACACTGCCCAGGAGGAGATTGAAGAGGAGGTCACAGAACCAGCTATCACTACTAAGACCATTGATCGCCCCAAACTGGTCCCTCTTGTACCTGAGAAGATCCCAGAATCTCCAGAGAAGGAGATTGTTGTGCAGGAGGAAGCCATGGAAGAGGAGGAGGAACCAGAGACACCAAAAGCAGAGGTAGAATCTTGAGTGATGAAAATGCATGTTGATAACAACAACAATAATAATAAGTTCATTAATATAGCATCTTATCATAAAGAGGTCTGAAGGCGCTGTCCAGCTGCAAAAATCAATCACAAATGCAGATGCACTCACACATATACGCATGCACACACACATGCATATTTGTATGCACACACATATTCACAATGAAATGGCCAATAGCAAACATGTTCATTTGACAATTACACGGACCCTTGCCAATAGCAATGACTGCTCTGTCAAGGTTGGAAAATCACTGAGTAGAGAAAGTGAGCCTTAAGCTGCCTTTTGATAAGGAGTATTTTATTATATTTGATATATGCCATAGAATGGGTGACTGAAAAAAATGTCACATCATTCAAGTCAAATAAAAAACAGTTAAATGAGTTAAAAACTGGAAAGGAAATTTTAGGCACGTAAACAAATAGAGATGATTTATATTTGTTGCAACTTTCATTGAACTATGGACAGAAAAACTGAAAACTGATAGAAGCCAAGTTTTACTCAAGATCTGCCTCTCTTGTAACTAGTCTGGACATTGATGGGTCATCTCATAGGAAAAGGAAAAAGAAAAAAGAAAGAGAAACTTGCACTTAGCAGTTCTATTCAGTTCTGTAAGATGATAATAACAATCATTGTGCTTTGTCAGGTGGTTGAAGAAACACTGGAAAAAATCGTTCATGTTAAAGAAGAAGTGAAGATTCCAGTGGAGGAAGAAGCCCCAGCTGAGGTCATTCTTCAGAAGGAGACCACCACAGAAGAGGTGACCACTGCGACAGAAGAGGTAACCTTTGTGATCAAGGAGGGTCCTGTCCAGGAGGTTGACGTCAAACCAGAAGAACCTGCAGAGGTGAGAACGGTTGCAGTATAACATTTTTCCCAATGGGGACTCTATGATGAGGCATTTTTCAAATCCATACCTGAAGTTAGCAAAATCATTCTTTTTCCCACAATGAAATGGAACATTGACTAAGGGATTTTCTCCTCTTGCCAAACCAGAAGACAGCATTATCTTTGTAATTCACAAATAGACATGTTTGATTCTTAGTATCTAAGAGCCATATGTTTTTACAAGCCCAAGCTCAGCTGAACCTTCTTTGTCATTAAATATCTTCATATTCAGTTATTAATCTGGTAAGCATTATATGAATTTGATGTGTGCCTTTTAACTTTAAAGAGAGTGAAAGTCAAAGTTTGCCCTCTGGTTATCTTTTGCTATACTTTACAACCATACTTGAGTCTCTGCCATGAATTTTCAGTGTTGTTTACTTGACCATTACAAGCTGGTGTCATCAGCTCCATGCACAAATAAAGTAATGAAGACTCAATCACAGCACCTAACCTGGTAGTGAATCAATTAATGGCTGTTGTCAGTTGGCTCTTTACCATTTGAGTCCCATAACTGTATTACTTTTACCATTTCTGTCCCCCACAGGTTCCCAAGATGGATGCGGATGTCACAGATGCCGGTATCCCAACCCCTCCTGACGCAGGCCCACCTGAGGAGAGTCCCATTCAGGCAGTGATTGGAGCTGTCACAGATGTCCAAGACTTGGAGCAACCCCCTCAACAGATGATGCCAGAACAGGCACCTGATGAGGTGGCTCCAGAATTTGTAGAGATGCTACAGCCCCAGGTGTGTAGGATCATAGCCTGCAATGAACAAGATGCAAATATTATTTCCTCTTGATTCATGTCATGGCTAATGTAAAAAATGAAGTAAATGGAGTCTTCTTTAAATTAGTGGAGGAAGAAGGGGAGTGGTATGTTTATGCCTCCAAACATCATCTGAAGTCAGGCTGTTAAGATGAAGTTCTTTTTATTCTATTCATTTATATTGGTTTTTTTTCCATTTTGTTGGCAATAAATGGCCATTGAAATACGAATGCCTGTCTGTGGACTGGAAGTTTGTTTACTGGGTTGGGTTT
>JAWQUT010000256.1:514903-602967 GCA_033807755.1 Ellobium chinense | reverse complement strand
ACGGCAACTTGAATGTTACTTAACACCAAGAATGGAATAGAGATTGTGATTACAGTTTTTAAACAGTCACCACCATCTTGAAATGTTTCTAAGACATCTGGAACCACTTCATCCACTTAAAAAACACATGTTTGGGATATCATCAGACTCAATTTTATCCATTCCATAACAGGTTGTCAATGATGGAGACAGCCTGACCATGATCTGCCGCCTCATTGGATCTCCTACCCCAGTGGTCACCTGGTACAAGAACACCATTGAGATCACCCCAGGCCCTGACATCAAGCTTTACTATGAACCTGAGACAGGGCTTTGCACCATGGAAGTAGCTGAGGTGTTCCCAGATGATGCTGGAGAGATCACCTGCCGGGCACAGAACCAGTTTGGGGAGGCAATGACCTCAGCCACCTTGATCATTCAAGGTTTGTAGCATGACCTATGTCTGATCTGAGTAAAAGTCTCTGTAGTTGGCTTGGGTCATGAACACTATTAAGAAGGCTTTGATTTTGTATAGATTTTCAGTCAGTTTAGATCACATGAATCACAGATATAAATATATTCATCTTGGCCTAGTTGCGGCAGTGACTATTTCACAAGTATCTTTTCTGCCCATGCCAGTGACAGTGAAAATTGGTATCTTTAATCTAGCTGGGCAGTGCTTTGCTTTATATAGTAAAGGTGTTAGTAGTACTAGTATGACAGTTGGCGAAGTTGGCATGTGCAGATGAAATGAAAGAGTTGGATGATTTTTCACAGAAACTGTGGAGACTGAAGTCACCACTACAGAAGAAACAACCACCACCGAGACCATTACCACCACAACCACCACATTCCGCGTTGAGGAGGACAAAGAAGAGGATACAGAGGTGAAGGTTATTGATGAGAAACACACCACAACCTTGGAGATGTCTCCCAACTTCACTAAGCCTCTCCTGCCTGCCATGCAGGCTGATGAAGGAGGAACTGTCAGGTGAGTTCAAGTGTTTATACAGACTGGTCTAGCTGGAGGTCATTGGTGAATGCTGTCATTTATCAGAGTGGGTGTAGGTTTGACAGTGTTAATAAACCTACAACAGCGTTAAATCTGTTAAAGATATTTTAGTAGAATCAGCTCATGTTTTAGTAGAATCAGCTCATGTTTTAGCAGAATCAGCTCATATTTTAGTAGAATCAGCTTATGTTTTAGCAGAATCAGCTCATATTTTAGTAGCTCATGTTTTAGTAGAATCTGCTCATGTTTTAGTAGAATCGGCTGGTGTTTTAGTAGAATCAGCTCATGTTTTGGAAGAATCTGCTCACGTTTTAGTAGAATCAGTTCAATACAGTGAGTCTGTATTACTCTTATATGTGGTCTAATGCTCTGTTTTGAAGTGAGGAATATACAAAGATGTGAAGTTTCAGGCTTCAGTGCATTTCAGATTTTATTTCATGAGCTGCACTTTTGAGTTCTTACTCCAATGCAGTTCTACAATGCATTTCACACTGTGGTTTATCCCTCTGAATAAGGTGTTTAATCCAGATCTTCTTTAAGAGTTCTGTATTTATTCTTCCTCTCTCATTTCTTCTAGATTTGAAGTTGATGTGGTATCACAACCAGAGGCCACAGTGAGGTGGTTTAAGAATGAAGTCCAGATCACACCCACTCAACGCATTGAGGTGATACGTGAGAAGAACACACACATCCTCATCATCATGGATGTACGTCCTGAGGACTCTGGGGAGTATGTGTGTGAAGCTGAGAACATTGTGGGCAAGACAGTGTGCAAGACAACTCTCACTGTCAATCGTAAGTTCATATTTTACTTTTTTGTCCCTCTTATATCTAATTAGTGTTACATAGTTTTCAGTGGGCTCTGCCCATTTAAGTGTATTGTTTCTTGTGTTATAACATGAGACAAATGCCCTTAGATATGATTAGATGAAGCTAGACCTGTTCTTCACCTAGACGACTATAACACTGAGAATTATTAAAGTATCTTAAGTCTGAAGACAAAACCTGCGCTTGCAGATTATAATATGCAAGAAAGAAATTGGTAACTCCATATATAGAGGATGCTGCTGTAGGCATTGCATTGGAAGAAAGTTAGGTAGGTGTAGATAGAAACATCTCTTACTCTTAGAGTGAGCAACAAAATATTTTCAGAGGCAGATAAGCTTGTCTAGTAAATGTTTAAACTCATTGACATCCTGACATTTAAAAAGGGATTAAAGCTGAAGAAAATCAGGATTTTGAAATCTTAACATACAATCTCTCACCTTCAACAGCCACTCAACGCATGGAAATTGAAATCCAGCCTGAGGAAATGCCCAGAGAACAAGAGACCAAGCCTAAGGAACAGGAAGCTGTACCTGAGGCCCCCAAACCTACAGAAGAAATTCCTCAAAAAGTACCTCAAGAGACCATTGCCCCAGAGGAAGGAGTGGAAGGACAGCCACCCAGATTCACAGAACTCCTGCAGCCCAGAACAGTGAAGGATACTGAAAGAGTTGAATTCAGAGTCCGATTCACAGGCATTCCTGCACCCACGATCACCTGGTATTTTGATGGTAGCCCCATCAAGCCAAGCACTGATTTCCAGATCACCATTGATATTGAAAGAGGGGAAAGTACCCTGATTATTGTGGAGGTCTTCCCAGAAGATGAAGGAGAATACACTTGTGTGGCCGTGAATCCATTTGGAGAATCCATCACAACCTGTCGCTTGACAGTAGTCAGTAAGTATTCTTTGGATCTATAATTTTGTGAACTGGCGGGGATATAGATCTAGTCTACAATACAATACAGAAAGTCAAATTATTCTAGGTTTCTGTGTTTCTCTCATATGGAAATAATATAATCTAGTTCTTTTGTTCTGTCTTCTTGATTAAGTGCCAAGCATTAAGTAATTGGTCACTGATTCTTTATTGTACTGTCAGTATTGACTGGTATGAATATATGAATGCTCGGTCAAATTTGTAAAGTTAAAAAACAAAGCTCTTTAAATGTTGCCATTGCAACGAAGAGTTGCCTTGTCAAAAGTGGTCATGTTATTGTTGGCACTGCAAATGTTGTGCCATAGCTAAAACAGAAGCAGTTCCCCATCACACTTCATTGTGTTAATGCACTTTTGGCCTCCAAGAACCATGTGATTGAAAAACTATATCTTCTTGTTATTTTCTTTCTCTGTAGGTGAGGAAACAAGCATCACCACTGATGAGATTCACAAGGAGACCATTGAAATTGATCATCGCCGTGATCAGGTGATGGAGGGACCTGAGCAGACCACTGTCAAAGAAGTGATTGATGTTGATACTTTGAAACTGCAGCCTCAAAAACAGAGCTTGGAGATCCAGATAGGCGTTACTCAGCCCTCCACAACCACTACTACAGTGGTTCAGGAGACTTCTACCTACACCCAGGTGACCAAGGAATTCATGGAAGAGATGCCCACAGTTACAGAAGGAGCTACAACTCAGACAACCACTGTCAGCATGAGGAAGGATGAAGAACTCAAACCCGTAGAGCTGCGAGTTCAAATACCTGTCCAACAACCAGGAGAACTTGTTGATCATTACACTGAGGCAACACGCACTGTTACCACAGAAATCAAGTCCATACCAATTGTTGACACTTCTCTGCCTGAAGAAACCCACACAGAAACGATTGAGATCATGCAGCAGCAGCCTCAGGAAGTTGCTCTCACAGTATCCACCACAGCCACAACCCAGGTGTCTCAGACCGTGGAAGCTACAAGAGCCTCAGCTCAGAGAATTGAAGTTGAGATCCACGAAACTACTCTGAAGACTCAGCCTCAGAGGCAGGAGCTTGCGATCCCTATCAGCAAAGTTACCAGAGCTGACTTGGAACCTGAGCCCATCAGAGACATTGAGGCTCCAAGGCCATCAGAGGAAAAGATTGAAGAAATCCGAAGCACAATTATCAAAGAAACAAAAGTGATTGAGGTCAAAGGACCCAAGCCTCAGAAGGAAGAGATTCAGATGACATTTGCTGTGTCTGGACCTCAACCTGAAGAGGCCAAGGAGATACAAGAGACCGAAGTGAAAGCTCCTGTTGAAGAGGTTATTCAGTCAGAACGTGAAACTGTAGAGATGACTGTTGTACCTTCAGAAGTGGAAGAAGTCTCAGAGGAGAAACCAGAGACAACTGTAACTGAGGTGGATATGGAAGAGACTGAGGTCAAAGTACCAGTTGAAGAGGTCGCTGAGACACGCAGAGAAACTGTTGAGACAACCATCACAACCACAGAGGTTAAAGAAATCTCTGAGGACAAAACAGAAGTCACTGAAGTTCAGATTGATGTGGACAAGACTGAAATTCCAGTTGAAGAAGTTGTGAAGACTGAGGTGGAGACCACTGAAACTACAGTTGTGCCTTCAGAGGTAGAGACAACTGTCTCAGAGGAGAAACCTGAAGAAGTTGAAAAGGTTGAGCTGGTCATCCCTGTCGAGCAGCCAACAGAGGTCACATCAGAAGTGGACACTGGAGAAGTTGAAATGGTTATCCAGGTTCCCTCAGAGGTGACTGAAGTTGAGGAAGAGAAACCACATGAGGTTGACAGGCCGCTTGATGAACAGATCATTGAGACCAGTGAGACCATTGTGATAGCTCCAACAGATGTGGAAGCTGAGAAGGCTCCACAGGTTCCCTCAGAAGTTGAAGTTGTGGTTGAAGACAAGAAAGAGGAGGTCACTGAGACCAAACCCTCTGAAGAAGAGACCATTGTCACTGAAACTGAGACAGTCATGACTCTTGAAACTCAGATCCCTGCCCCTGAACAAGAATCACAAGTGAAACCACTTGAAGAAGAGGTTACAGAGGAGTCCACAATCACTGTTGATGTTGCGGAATCTGAAGTGACTCAGACTTCTGAAGAAATGAGAGAAGAAGTCACATTTGAGGTACAGATGACTGAGGAAGAAGCTGTCAAGCCAGAGCTTATTGGCACAGAAACTCAGGAAGTCACAATTTCTGAAACAGGAGAAGTTTTGGAGTCCCACAAGGAGGAGATTGAGCTCCAGATTGCTGGCAAACCCAAGCAACCTGAAGAGGTCCAGTTTTCCATCCAGCTCCAGCCAGAACAACCGGTAGACAGGATAGAGCTTGAGGTACAGGAAGAACCCATGGAAACTGAGACATTTGTGTCTGAAGTTGATGTCACCAAGCAGGAAACTGTCGATGTGGCAGAGACTCACAAAGAGGAGCTCAGCATCCAGATCCAGGGCAAGCCTCAGAAGATGGAAGAAGTGGCCCTGACACTCCAGGTGGGAGAGAAGAAACCAGAGGAGGAGGAAGTTATTGTGGTTGATACGCAGGCCCCTGAAACGGAACAGGTAAGAGCTCTTCTGTTTTGCAGTGCATGTAGGCATCATCTTTCTCACCACCCTATTTTACTTCATCACCCTTTGCAAAGTCCTGTTAGTAGTTTATTTCATATCACACCACAATAATTTTAGTTACACTGTGTACTACTTTTCACAGTTCTTTATTCAATTAGTACACGTTTTAGAAAATTGTTTGTACCAAGAGATAATCATCCTGAGGATGTTTAAGCAGATTTTAAATTTATATGACCTTCTCGTTTGTCATACTTAGCACAGGTATTAAGCTTTGTATAAGAAAGTTAATAATATATTGATCCTTGAACCACAGACTATACTAGTGGTAGAGGAGACCCAAGGCAAATCGCCAGAGTTCACGTGGGGCCTTATGTCACTCAAAGTCATGGACGGAGAAGAGGTCAAATTTAGATGCGAGGTAAGTAATAAAATATTATGTTAATGAAATTTGCCATGCAATAAAGTTAAGTTTAAGAACTGTAAGAGTAGCTTGCTTATATCCGTTATACATATCATGAAAGGCAGGCTATGTGTCGATGCTCAGAAGTTGGGTTAGATCTTGTGATTAGAAGAATGTGATTTTGGTTTTTTTAAAATTTTTCATTCCAATCATAGGAGAATGTGATATGCAGTAGTTTTTCAGTATGATTTAAATAGGCAATTCTTATATTTTCGACTGAGAGAGGGGCTTTAGATTCGTGAAAAAAAAATGCTGGGACTGCTGGATTGGAAACATGGTTTTGAATATGTCTAAAATTTTATCACTAGGTTATTGGAGAACCTATGCCAGAGATCTCCTGGTTCCATGATGACAAGATCATCACAGAAAACCAAGATTTCAACTTGACATATGATGTTGAGAGTGGAACTTGCACCCTCCTTATTGCTGAGGTCTTCCCTCAGGACGCTGGAGAATACAAGTGTGTGGCCGTCAATCCATATGGGGAAGCCGTCACTCGGGCTTTCCTGGAAGTGGAATGTAAGTTTACAAGCTTTGTGCGTATGTGAGATTTTCATTTATTTGCTAATGAAGAATATGATGAAAAAAAATGAATTTTTTTGCTGCAAAAATTGTTCTGTTCACCAATATGAATGACATCTGTTTCGGATATTTAACAAATCCATTAATATAGTGAAATTACAGAATGTTGTGTCCTTGAAAAGATGTAAGCTCAAGCATCAGCTAAAGATTCTCTTGCTCAGTTGTTATTCTGTATAATTATTATAGCCTCTGACTTGGTGATTATTAATATACTGAAAATAGCTGATTTTAAAAAAATCTAGAATGTGTTTTGTTCTTCAAGGATGAAGATGTTTATCAAACAAGTCCTTCAAGTGTGTAATAGTTTACTTGGAGCCACTATGGTTGCATATTTTTTAAATAAATAATTCGATTTTATCGGCTAGAACTTTTGTGCGGGTCAGAGTACTAAGAATAGCTGTTTGCATACATACGCTTTTCAGTGTAACCAGTGCTTTAATATTTCATGTTGTTTTTTTTATTTCAGCATATGAGTACATGGCTGACACAGAAGAGGCATCAGATTCCATGATGTCATCACTAGAACCCTCCTCCCCAAAACCTACCCCTGCTGACTCAGACACTGAGGCCATCTCTCATTCCAAAGAGTTTGTCAAAGAGGTTCAGAAGCTTCAGGAGAAGTTTGCTGAGCTGACTGAGAGTGAGGAAGAAGTTCCTAAGGAGGAGTTTATGGAGACTCACCCTGTGGCCCAAGCTGAAGTTGAGCAGCAGCCAGACCAAGAGCAAGTAACAGAAATTGTGGAAGAGGCAGCAGATGTTCTTGTTGAGGCGGCTGAAGCAGCTGCTCCAGCAGCTGCTGCTACTGTGGAAGACACCCAATTCCAAGCTGAAGCTGTAGAAGAAGTACCTCAAGAAGAAACAACCGCAGAGACTGAAGTCATTCTGCAAACTGATGAAGTTCAGGAGCAGGAGGTACCACAGGAGCTTGCTGTACCTACTGAAGAAGAGAAATCAGACTACAAAGTGGACATTGTAGAAGAAGTGGTATCTCAACCAGAAGTCTCTGATGTCATTGAAGCTGCCCCTGACAAGGCAGAGACAACTGAAATGACTGTGGAGCTTACACAAGCCACCAAAGAGGACAAAGAAGTGTTTAAAACAGAAACTGTGCAAGAAGTCTCTGATGTGCGTGAGGTTTCAGAGGTTGGAGAGGAAGCCCCTGAATCTGCCGAAGCTTCAGAAATTCAGGTTGATTTGAGCCAGCCTGTTAAGGGCCAGCCAGATACTTACAAGACTGAAGTGGTGGAAGAAGTTGTCACTCAACCTGAAGTTACTGATGTTACAACTGCTGTAACTGATGAAGCTCAGACCTCAGAAATTGTGGTAGACTTTTCTAAGCCATCACAAGAACAGCCAGGAGCATATCAAACTGGAATAGTAGAGGAAATCATTACACAGCCTGAAGTCACTGATGTTACTGAGGCCCAGAAAGATGAGGCTAAGCCATCGGAGATTCAAGTTGAACTGGCAGAAACTACCAAAGAACAAGCTGAGGCCTATCAGACGGGAATTGTTGAGGAAGTCATCACACAACCAGAAGTCACTGATGTCACTGAGGCACAGAAAGATGAGGCTCAGCCATCAGAGATTCAAGTTGAACTGGCAGAAACAGCCAAAGAACAGCCTGAGCAATACAAGACCGAAGTGATTGAAGAAGTTGTCGCACAGCCAGAAGTCTCTGATGTCACTGAGGCACAGAAAGATGAGGCTCAGCCATCAGAGATTCAAGTTGAACTGGCAGAAACGGCCAAAGAACAGCCTGAGCAATACAAGACTGAAGTGATTGAAGAAGTTATCACTCAGCCAGAAGTCTCTGATGTCACTGAGGCACAGAAAGATGAGGCTCAGCCATCAGAGATAGAAGTAGAACTGGCAGAAACAGCCAAAGAACAGCCTGAGCAATACAAAACTGAAGTGATTGAAGAAGTTGTCACTCAGCCAGAAGTCACTGATGTCACCGAGGAACAGAAGGATGAAGCTCAGCCTTCTGAGATTCAAGTGGAATTGGCCGAGGCTGCCCAAGAATACCCTGAACAGTACAAGACTGATGTTACTGAAGAGACAATTGCTCAGCCACAGGTCACAGATGTGACCCAGGTAGAGACAGAGGATGTTCAACCCTCATTGATCACAGTGGAATTCGAGAAACCATCTCAGGAACAGCCAGAAACCTATAAGACTGAGGTTCTTGAGGAGGTTGTTTCCCAGCCTGAGGTCACAGATGTGACAGAGGCCCAGAAAGATGAGGCCCAGCCTTCAGAAATCACAGTTGAGTTTGAAAAACCATCTGAAGAGCAGCCAGGCACATACAAAACTGAGGTCATTGAGGAAGTCATTCCTCAGCCTGGAGTGACTGATGTGACAGAAGTGCAGCTGGAAGACATCCAGCCAGCAGAAATCTCTTTAGAGTTTGAAAAGCCTGCAGAACAACAACCAGACACTTACAAGATTGAAGCAGTTGAAGAGGTTGTAGCACAGCCTGAGGTTACTGATGTAACAGAGATTGAAAAAGAGGAAGTTCAGCCTTCTGAAATTGCCGTGGACTTTTCTCAGCCTGCAGCTGAACAGCCGAGTGAATACCAGACTGGAGTTATGGAAGAGGTTGTCACACAACCAGAAGTCAGTGATGTCTCTGAAGAAATGGCAGATCAGGCCAAGCCTTCTGAAGTTACTACAGAAGTTTCACAGCCTGTGTCTGAACAGCCTGAGGCTTACAAGACCGAAATGGTTGAAGAAACTGTAACTCAACCTGACATCTCTGATGTTACAGAAGCTGAACAAGACCAGGCTCAGACTTCAGAAATCATCATTGAGGTAGCCAAGCCCCTATCCGAGCAGCCAGAGACTTACAAGACTGAGATTGTGGAGGAAACTATCACCCAGCCAGAAGTGACTGATGTCACAGAGGCTGAAAAGGATGCGGTGAAGACTTCAGAAATAATTGTTGAAGTAGCCCAGCCTGTTGCAGAGCAGCCTGAGGCATACCAAACAGGAATTGTTGAAGAGGAAATCACTCAGCCAGAGATTTCTGATGTCACAGAAGCAAAACCAGAGGCAGTCCAGCCTTCTGAGATCATTGAAGATTTGGCTAAACCAGCTGAGGAGAAGCCTAAGCCTTACCAGACAGATGTGGTAGAAGAGGTCATTGTTCAGCCTGACATCACTGAGACCACTGCTGCAGTCCCTGCAGAAGCACCCTCTGAGGAAGTGCCAATGGAGTTGGAAGTGGCTGAAGCCGAAGACAAGCAGCCATTTAAGACAGAGACAGTCACTGAGGTTTCAGAGACACCAGAACTTGCCGAGGTTCCCACTGAAGCACCTGAGGATGTGCAACCTGCAGAAATTGTGGTTGAGTTCATCAAGCCATCAGAGGAGCAACCTGAGCAGTTCAAGACAGACTTTGTTGAAGAAGCCCCTGAAGAAACAACAGTGTCTGAAGTTGCCCCTGAAGTTGCTGAAGATGTTGAAGAAAAAGAAATCCCAGTTGAACTGGAGGAAGTTGAACAAACCAAGCCACAAGAAACAACAACTGAAGTTGCTGAAGAAGCACCAGAGCAGCCTCAGGTCACTGAGATTGACTTGGTGGACACTGGACTTGCTAGAGAGCATGTTGAAGAGTTTGCGGAGGAGTTTGTCAAGAAGGTCATTGCTGATGTGAGAGAACTCCAGCCTAAGGAAGAACCAATCGCCCCTGAAGTTGTTCCAATTGTAGAAGAGGGACAACCAGAAGCCCCTGAAGAACAACCTGAACAGGTGGAAATGTTTGTCTCCGAAGTCTCGCGCCAGGTTGTGACAGAAAAAGAGACAACTGTCACCTCCAGCATCTCTGTTGAGGCCGTGGCAACTACTGAGAAGTCTGAGATTGACTTAACAGTCATGGAGAAACCAGAGGAAGAGGTGAGTAAAACTGAAACTTTCCTAAATTTATGAGTATATTTAGCAGTATCAATCTTTAGGGAGGGAGTATGACAGTTGGGAATATCTTTCAAAGATTTGCATAGGTAATCTTTAATATTTGTAAAGAAGTTGCATGACTGATATTGGATTCACAAAATGTCCATTGTGAAGAGTTCTATGCATTTATGATGTCTATTTTTAAAGTGGTTTTTATTCTAATGTATTTTGATCAGTACAAAAATGATTCATACAATGCCTCATGAACTGTGAAAGACATGTATATGTTTTTCCCAAGGGTACCTGGTATTTGGCTGCACATATAGTCCGGTATAGCACATGACATGAACACTATCTATGCTATATCACTAGTGATGTCGCCTTTGGTGCAGACGGTTGCTTCATCCTCTATAATGATTTGGATGAGAGTCATTTGCACCTGAGGCAAGCATCACATCAATGGAAGAGCATAGAGATGGACAGTGTTTATGTTCTTAAACTATCTCAGCGATGATGTTTTCCCATAACCATGATACAGCTGAATGTTTAAAGTCAGTGTTGACAAAAATGATAATGATGGATATAATTCTCATGAGATATTGGTATGGTTTTGATTTTGCAGAAAGTCACAGTGACAGAATATGAGCAAATCTCAGACGAGGAGCAACCAGAAGCTCCTACATTCATCACCACCCTCAGAGAACTCACCATCACAGAGAACACCCAGATGGTGCTTGAGGTTGTCTTCACTGGTCGTCCTGCGCCCAAGGTGGTCTGGTATGTGGATGATGAGGAACTGATTCCAGCAGACGATCTTCAGATCGTGACAGAGACTAATCGGTCAATCTTGACCATCTCAGAAGTCTACTCTGACGATGAAGGAGAGTACAAGGTTGAATTGACCAATGAAGTTGGCAGATGTGTGAGCTCCGCTTACATTACTATTCAGCGTAAGTATTATAGATTTTGTCTCCTATTTTACTGTGTTTTCTCCTTGTATTGCTTTCTTTCCTGCCTAAATTTACCAAAATTCAGAGGAAAGTTCTTATCATTACTGACAAGTTTGATATTGTGAAGACTGAAAATGCCGCCAAACAGGACTTCTTAAGTTCACAAATGATTAAATACAACAAATACAAGGAGAAGCACTTTCTATACACTCTTCATGTTTAAGGTAGAATAGTGCATTAAGTCTTCATGATTTTACCTGAGGATAAAGAGTGCATAAGCGCAAGTGTGTATACTCCTATTGATTGAAAATATTTGTAGTATGTGTCTTAGATCAACATCAGATGGTTTTATAGAAAATGAAGAAAAGAATACTCTGCTATGAAAAGGAAGTTATTGTATTTTGAATATAGTATTAAATATTCTTTATCCTCAGCTGTGCCTGTTGATTGATAGACTAGTATAAGATTCACAGATAGTCATAGATGTTTGTCATTCACAATTAACAGCACAAGCTCATTGTTTGTAAATTGATTTAACTTTTGACTTGGAGCGAGTGGACATGCAGTAGGCAGAGAGTGACCGTTCATTTGTTTTTCACCAGCACTTGTGGTTGTTAAAATTGTGTGATTTTTTTTTACACGCTTTTGCAGTAAGCAGTCATTTTGTTTGCGTTTAGGAGAGTCTGTCAAGAGTTTCACTTTTACTTGATTTTTTTTCTCCCATTCGGTTCTTTACACTCTTCAAAAACTGTTCATATTTTTCATTTTGTATTGTTTCTCTTTCATTTTCCTGTTTTGTTTCACTGTTTCTGCGACTGGATGGTTTGTTTCGCTTAATACAATGTTGCAGACTTTAGAAACGCTTAATAAAACATGAATGTTGATGTTGTGCGCTTAAGTCATTTGCAGAATTTTATCACCAGCGGCGAAAAAGTTGTTTTGCGAATTTTGTAAATGGCAGCCAGATGAAATAAAAAGGTGAAGTTTGAAATTTTATTACTTCCCAGTATTTTCCTGTCTTTGTCCACTCCAACTTTTTGACATTGTTGGTGATGGTTCTTAAAATAGTCCCACCCTATATCCTATTAAAAGTTGTATATAACCTGGATATGTATCACCCTGTATTTCTTTACTTATATTTTACCCAGGAAACATGTTCACCCTAAGGCCATATTTTGATTTTGCTAAATGTCAAGGTGAAGGCAGAAAGACAATTCATATTTTGCTTGAGTTGGCCTCAGCTTTGCAATGTTTATTAGTTGGCAATCTAACTTGATGAATCATTTATCTAACAGTAAGGGACTTTCTTACATTTTATATAACAAAGTTCTCTGATATTCAAAATTAAAAATGAATCAGTCATGAGGAAAAGAATGTTACTAAAGTTTGAAATCATATGTTTGAACATATTTGATATGGCCTGTGGGTGAAATAAACTGGAATGGAGACTGAAAGTCCAAATCTAATACCTGCCCAATAGCTTTGATGTTGTAGCTAATGGTAAAGTTATTCACTAATCCTAATTGTTCTAGTCCAACGTGCTAACCATTCTAAAATTGTATTGAGTAAAATGTGCCTTTGTGAGTAATATCAGTAACAATAAACTGCCATCAGTCCTCCCTGGCTGGTTTTCATCGTATGCCTTCTTTTCCTAAAATCTCTGTCCCATTCCCACCTATCCCCGTTAATATTAGCCCCTTCATGCCAACGCTGTAATAGGTATTTCACCCTTTACATTATAATTTTGGTTTTGGGATTTGTCTCCCATTCTGGAGAGATTCCAGGCGCTAGTTGAGAGAGGATGTGGCACTTGGCAATAGTTACTAAACTGATACAGAATAAATACACTTAAAATCTGGAGAATATTTCAGGATAGTGAAGATGAGATCTGCTGAAGGAAGGCCTCAGTAAATAGTTTGCTTCCCACTGGATCTGAAATTATTTTAGAATTATCACAAAGAAGATAACACTGATTATTTTCTCCGAGTTTGGATTAACAGAGCAATAGTACAAGTAATGCATGATGCCAGAAGGTAGCAAAGCAAATTACTACTAATTAATGTCAACATACAAATCAAGGAACAGTCTTATGGGGTTGATCATCGTGTAATGATTATGCTGACAGATTATGTGGAGATAACTATCATGCTGTCTATTTAGCTATAGTTTATGCTTGCTTTATGCCTGGAATATTTCTTTGCACCTCACATTCTTGAAAGCTTTGGCAGTTGGTGTATTTTCTGCTTACTAGTAGGCAAGAATGCTCAAATATTTCTCTGGCCACATATATTTGTAAACCATTGCATATTACAGCCTTTCCATTTCTCCAAGAGCTCGTTTCTCTATGAACTACAAGAATTTCTCATACCCTGTAAGTTTGCATCAGAGATAGGCTTGGGTGTGAGAGTTTTCTCCCTCTCTTTTGCCCTGCTCCCTGCTCCTCTCCCCCCCCTTCCCCCCACCTCCACTCCCAATGCCCCATCCCTGCCCGTTTGATATCCTTACCATTTTTCAAAGGAAGTATGTAGCCTGTCTTCTAGAAGACGCCAAACGTAAGCAATGAATGTTACCCGTCGTCTACCCACAATTTACCTGTGTTTACATTATTTGTCTTCCAGAACTCTGTGTTTGTGGGATTGGTGCAAACCTACGGCAGTGAGCTGAGATGGGGGTAGGATGGGAGTGGAGGGGGGGGGAGNGGGAGTGGAGGGGGGGGGAGAGTGGGGGCAGTAGCAAAAATAAATTATAAATAACAAGATAATGACGACATTCAACACAAGTTATTTGTAGGCCTAAGTATGAATGTGGGGATATCAACATCATATGTGGTCGTTAGTCTGTATTGAAACCTATAACAATTTTGCGATTGTATGCAGACTGATTGCCTGGACCGCAGTACCAGTCTGGTTGCTGGTGGAGGACTCTGAACAAGCCCATTAATGTCATGCTCTTTTTTTGCGCAGATGCAAAGAAAACAAAAATTTAATGATTCGGCACTTGTGGAACAACAGTGAAGAGTAGAACGTCATTTTATGAATGCAGTTTTGTATATAACCCACAAACACCAAGTTCTGGAAAACAGATTGTGTAGCACAAATAGAGTGTTACATGGCTATTGTGGGTAAATAACGGAATTCCTACTTTCAAAAAAGCCTTACTGCCACACCTCTAATAGACTGAAGTTGCTAGCTTATATCGGTGAAGGGATTTTAAAACATAATTCTATTACTTGCATATAGTTTATACTTTGTGTGGATTTTGAACTATTTGTGAAGATATAATTTATGAATAAATAATTAAGTGAATAAATGTAATATTTTAAAATGCAGAAAGATTTTGTCTTCACCAATCTTAAAAGGTGTCTGTGACATTTGAGAATAATGTTGTCTTGATGTCTATCTCTTTACTTTCATGCATGAGAACAATGCATGCTTGTCAAAGATATGCAAATTTGAACACGCTAATGAAAGCTTTTGTTATTCAGTTTTAGCTATTGCTGTTGGCACATTCCTTGAAGCACTTTGTAGGATAGTGTAATGGTTTGATTTTGTACAAAAATTTCACCACACAGCTAAAGTGTTGCCAGCATGAAGCAAAGGAGAGCTTTTTATGCTAAATGCTATGATGATAAGACATAACAAAACATGGTCATAATATTGATTTTTTATTTTATTTTTTTTTTGTAGCAGCCAGCATGTCAACATCAGAGGAAGAGACAACATACAAGGAAGAGATAAGTATTGTCCCTTCAACACAGGTTGAACAGGAAATCCCTGCACCCAGGGTGGTCACGGAAACTCACATCACTGAAACTTTCAAGGTGACACAGCAGCAGACAGCTGTGGAGGTTGTAAAAGAGGAGTCCCCAGTGGGAAAGGAAGTACCTGCTCCTAAGGAAGTGACAGAGATAGAGATCAGACCCCAGCTGCAGTTGGTGCCAGAGGAAAAATTCAAAGAAGAGCTAGTTATCACTCCCAAGCCTAAGCCTCAGACCTCAGAAATTCAGTTGGACCTGACATCTGAAGAAACAATAGTGAAAACTGTGGAAATTGAAGAAGAGGAGGAAGGGGAGGAAGTGTTGTCAGAAACAGAGAGATATACAGAGGAGATTTCTTTTGACATCAAGAAAAAGCAGCCTGAAATCAGTGAGATCGAGCTTCAGATAGACACAAGAAAGCAGGAAACCACAGTCGAGGAAACTGAAGAGGTTAAGCTCCAAGTGACATCTGATGAGACATATCGTGAAACACTCGACATAGAGAGGGAAATGGTCTCTGAAGTTGCTGAAGTGCAGAAATTTAAGGAGGAAATTTCTCTGGATATTTCCAAACAGCAACCAAAGTTGACAGAAATTCAAGTGGATGTGGACACAAAGCAGCAGGAAGTGAGCATAAGAGAAAGGGTAGAAGTTGAGATGACTGAGGATGTTGAGATTGGGATCTCATCCGAGGAAACTTACAAAGAAGAAATATCCTTCACAAAAACAGAACCAAAGAAAGCTGAGCAGATTGAAGTACCAGTCACAGAGGAGGCAGAAGAAATAAAAGTCACAGAGACTGAGATAACTGAGGAAGAAATTATTCCCATTAAAAAAGACAGAATTTCTGTTGAAGAGCATAAACCCAGTGAAGTTGAAGAGGTATCTGAAATCACTACAGAAGAAGTTATCGGTCCCACACCTGAACTGGAAAGTGAGAAGCCAACAGAGGAAACTATTGAAGAGGAGAAAGGTGTGATTGTTGTTGATTTTGAAAAGCCTCAGGAGGTTGAAGAGACAAGAGAAACCGTTGAAATCACAGAAGTAGAGGAAACAGAAATAGATGTCAAAGAGACCGAGGTTACTGAAGAAGAAATTATTCCCATCAAAAAGGACAAAATCTCTGTTGAAGAGCACAAGCCCAGTGAAGTTGAAGAGGTATCGGAGATCACTACAGAAGAAGTTACTGGTCCCACACCTGAACTGGAAACTGAAAAGCCAACAGAAGAAACAATTGAAGAGGAGAGGGGAGTAATTGTTGTTGACTTTGAAAAGCCTCAGGAAGTGGAAGAGATCCAGGAGACTGTTGACACATCATTGATTCAAGAAACTGAGGAGATCAGAGTTGACCAGCCAGAAGAAGAAGTTGTAGAGGAAACAAGAGAGACAATTGTTGTTGAAGAAGAAATACCCCAGGAAGTAGAAGAGGTTGTTGAAGAAGTTGAGACCACAACTTATGAGGAAAAGATTGAGATTGATGTCAAGAAAACTACAGAGGAAGAAACGGAAATACATAGAGAAACTATCTCCATTGATTTCCAGAAACCTCAGGAGGTTGACACTGTCACAGAAATCACTGAGACTTCTACAACTGAAGAGACCCAAGAACTTGAAACACAGAAACCTAGGGAAGAAATCATTGAGGAAGAAAGAGCTGTCATTGTTGTTGATTATGAAAAACCTCAAGAAGTGGAAGAGATGCAAGAAGTTGTTGACACCTCCACCACTGAGGAAACACAAGAAGTTGAAATTGACCAGCCTAGAGAAGAAACTGTAGAACTGACCAGAGATACAATTGTGGTTGAGAAAGAGAAACCCCAGGAGGTCAAGGAAACTACTGAAGAAGTGGAAACTACGACCTATGAGGAAACTATCGAGATTGAAGTTAGAAAACCGAAAGTGGAGGAAACTGAGATTCACAAGGAAGCTATTACAGTTGAGTTCAAGAAACCCCAGGAGGTAGACATTGTCACCGAGGAAACCGAAGTCTTCACCACAGAAGAGACAAAAGAGGTTGCTACAGATCAGCCTCATGAGGAGACCATAGAGGAAGAAAGAGGAACTGTTGTTGTAGACTTTGAGAAACCCCAGGAAGTTGAGCAAATCCAGGAGATTGTTGACATATCCATTGTCAGAGAGACTGAAGAAATTAAGGCTGACCAGCCAGAGGAAGAAGTAACTGAGGAAACACAAGAAACAATTATTGTTGAGGAGGAAATGCCACAGGAGGTGGAAGAAGTAGTTGAAGAAGTTGATACCGCAACATATAAAGAAGAGATCGAGATTGAAATCAAGAAACCCAAAGTTGAGGAAACAGAAGTTCATAGGGAGACCATAGCAGTTGAATTTGAGAGACCCCAGGAAGTTGACACTGTTACAGAGGTTCAGGAGGTTTCCACCACAAAGGAGACACTGGAGGTTGAAACAGAAAGACCTGGTGAAGAAACTGTAGAGGAAGATAGAGCAGTTATTGTTGTTGACTTCGAAAAACCTCAAGAGGTTGAAGAAATCCAAGAGTCTGTGGAAACTTCTGAGACAGAGGAGACAATTGATGTGGCTGTTGATCAACCCAGAGAAGAAACTGTTGAAGAAATTAGGGAAACAATTGTTGTTGAAAAGGAAAAGCCACAGGAGGTAGAAGAGATTGTGGAGGAAGTGGACACCACAACATACGAGGAAACCCTAGAAATTGATGTAAAACAGCCAAAGGAAGAAGTCACTGAAATACACAAGGAAGCCATTACCATCGAATTTGGAAAACCTCAAGAGGTTGAAGAAATTGTTGAACAGGTTGATACATCATCATATGAAGAAACTATTGAGACTGATGTCAAGAAACCAACTGAGGAAGAAACAGAAGTGCACAAGGAGACCATCACTGTGGAGTTCAAGAAGCCGCAGGAGGTTGATACAGTTACTGAAGTAATCGAGGTTTCCACAACAGAAGAAACTGAGGAAGTTGAAACAGAGATACCAGAAGAGGAGATCATTGAAGAAACTGAAGTAACGACTGTTGTTGAGGAAGAAAAGCCTCAGGAAGTTGAAGAAATTCTCGAAGAAGTTGATACCACAACATATCAAGAGACAATTGAAATTGACATCAAGAAAGCTACAGAAGAAGAAACAGAAATACATAGGGAGGCCATCACAGTGGAATTCAAGAAACCTCAAGAAGTTGATACAGTAACTGAAGAAATTGAGGTCTCCACAACTGAAGAAACCAAAGAAGTTGAAACTGAGCAGCCACGTGAAGAAACAATTGTGGAGGAGAGAGGTGTCATTGTAGTCGACTTTGAGAGACCTCAAGAAGTGGAAGAAACTCAAGAAATAGTTGAAACTGTTGAGACAGAAGAGACCACAGAGGTAGAAATAGATCAGCCAAGGGAAGAAACAATTGAAGAAACCAAGGAGACCATTATTGTGGAAAGAGAGAAGCCTCAAGAGGTTGAGGAAATCATAGAAACAACTGACACTTCAACATATGAAGAAACCATCGAGATTGAAGTAAAGAAACCTAAAGAAGAAGAAACAGAGGTGCACAAAGAAGCCATTACTATAGAGTTCAAGAAACCCCAGGAAGTTGAAGAAATTCAAGAGACTGTACATGTTTCAGAAGTTGAAGAAACAAAAGAAGTTGAAATTGACCAGCCAAAGGAAGAAACAATAGAAGAAACTAGGGAGACATTTGTTGTTGACACAGAGAAACCACAGGAGGTGGAAGAGGTGGAAGAATCTGTTGAGACTTTAACCACAGAGGTTACTGAAGAAGTTGGCATTGATCAACCTCAGGAAGAAGTTGTAGAACAGACGAAAGAAACAATTATTACAACTGAAAGAGAGGTGGTGAAAGAGACCGAGGTCACAGAAATTGAATTTGATGTGAAGACTGAAGAAAGGGAAGTAGAGTCCCAGAGATTCGAAGAATCTATTGAAATTGACATGAAACAACGCCAGGAAGAAACTGAGACATATCAAGAAACAATCTCGTTTGATCTTCAGAAACGCGAAGATATTGAAGCTGTTTCTGAGATATTTGGTGTGTCATCAACAGCTGAGACAGTTGAGATTGGCATAGACATTAAAGAGAAGACTGTTGAGACCAAAGAAGCCATGATTGAGGATACTATCAAGCCAGAGGAGGGAGAAATAGAGGAAACAAGGCAAGTTGAGGTGGATCAACCAAGAGAAGAAACAGTTGAGGAAACAAGAGAAACTATTATTGTTGAGAAAGAGCAGCCTCAAGAAGTTAGAGAATTAGAGGAAATTGTGGAAACTCCAGTAGTAGAAGAGACTGTGGAAGCTAAGCCTGATCAACCTCAAGAAGAAGTGGTTGAAGCAACCAAGGAAACTTTCATTGTAGAGAAAGAGAAACCACAAAAGGTAGATGAAGTAGTGGAAGAGACAGAAATCTCAACTTATCAAGAATCAATTGAATTTGAGATTAAGAAGCCTCAAGAAGAAGAGGTAGAGAAACATAAGGAAACCATCACTCTGGAATTTAAGAAACCCCAAGAAGTCGAATCAGTCACAGAAGTCATTGAGGTTTCTACCACGGAGGAGACTCATGAGGTTGAAACTGAACAGCCAACAGAAGAGACAATTGAGGAGACAAGAGAAACCATTGTGGTTGAAGCTGAAAAGCCTCAGGAAGTCAAGGAAGTGGAAGAGGTTGTTGAGACACCAGTTGTGGAAGAATCCATTGAAGTCAAGCCTGATCAGCCTCAAGAGGAAGAAGTCGAGGAGACTAAAGAAACATTTGTTGTTGAGAAAGAAAAGCCTCAAGAAGTTGAAGAGATTGAGGAAGAAGTTGAGATTTCTACTTATCAAGAATCAATTGAATTCGAGGTTAAGAAGTCCCAAGAGGAAGAGGTAGAGAAACATAAAGAAACCATTACTGTGGAATTCATGAAACCTCAAGAGGTTGAAACAATCACAGAAGTCATTGAGGTTTCTACCACAGAGGAGACTCATGAAGTTGAAACTGAACAGCCAACAGAGGAAACTATTGAGGAGACAAGAAAAACCATTGTGGTTGAAGCTGAAAAACCCCAAGAAGTAAAGGAAGTTGAGGAGATTGTTGAGACCCCAGTTGTAGAAGAATCAACTGAAGTCAAACCTGATCAGCCTCAAGAACAAGAAGTAGAGGAGACCAAAGAGACTTTTGTTGTAGAGAAAGAAAAGCCTCAAGAAGTTGAAGAAATTGAGGAAGAAGTTGAGATTTCTACATATCAAGAATCAATTGAATTTGAGATTACAAAGCCTCAAGAGGAAGAGGTAGAGAAACACAAAGAAACCATCACTGTAGAATTCAAGAAACCACAGGAAGTTGAATCTGTCACAGAAGTCATTGAGGTTTCTACAACAGAGGAGACTCATGAGGTTGAAACTGAACAGCCAACAGAGGAAACTATTGAGGAGACAAGAGAAACTATTGTGGTTGAAGCTGAAAAACCTCAAATAGTCAAAGAAGTTGAAGAGTTTGTTGAGACACCAGTTGTGGAAGAATCCATTGAAGTCAAGCCTGATCAGCCTCAAGAGGAAGAAGTAGAGGAGACTAAAGAAACATTTGTTGTTGAGAAAGAAAAGCCCCAAGAAGTGGAAGAAATTGAGGAAGAAGTTGAGATTTCTACATATCAAGAATCAATTGAATTTGAGGTTAAGAAGCCTGAAGAAGAAGAGGTAGAGAAACATGAAGAAACCATCACTGTAGAATTCAAGAAACCACAGGAAGTTGAATCTGTCACAGAAGTCATTGAGGTTTCTACAACAGAGGAGACTCATGAGGTTGAAACTGAACAGCCAACAGAGGAAACTATTGAGGAGACAAGAGAAACCATTGTGGTTGAAGCTGAAAAGCCTCAGGAGGTCAAGGAAGTGGAAGAGGTTGTTGAGACACCAGTTGTGGAAGAATCCATTGAAGTCAAGCCTGATCAGCCTCAAGAGGAAGAAGTAGAGGAGACTAAAGAAACATTTGTTGTTGAGAAAGAAAAGCCTCAAGAAGTTGAAGAGATTGAGGAAGAAGTTGAGATTTCTACTTATCAAGAATCAATTGAATTTGAGGTTAAGAAGTCCCAAGAGGAAGAGGTAGAGAAACATAAAGAAACCATTACTGTGGAATTTAAGAAACCTCAAGAGGTTGAAACAGTTACTGAAATCATTGAGGAGTCAGTCACAGAGGAGACTCACGAGGTTGAAACTGAACAGCCAACAGAAGAGACTATTGAGGAGACAAGAGAAACCATTGTGGTTGAAGCTGAAAAACCCCAAGAAGTAAAGGAAGTTGAGGAGATTGTTGAGACCCCAGTTGTAGAAGAATCAATTGAAGTCAAACCTGATCAGCCTCAAGAAGAAGAAGTCGTGGAGACCAGGGAAACATTTGATGTGGAGGACGAAAAACCTCAAGAAGTAGAATCTGTCACAGAGGTCATTGAGGTTTCCACCATAGAGGAGACTCATGAGGTTGAAAGTGAACAGCCAACAGAAGAGACTGTTGAAGAGACAAGAGAAACCATTGTGGTTGAGGCTGAAAAGCCTCAGGAGGTCAAACAAGTGGAAGAGGTTGTTGAGACACCGGTTTTAGAAGAGTCAATTGAAGTCAAGCCTGAACAGCCTAGAGAAGAAGAAGTCGAAGTGACCAGAGAAACCTTTCTTGTAGAAAAACAAAAGCCTCAGGAGGTGGAGGAAATCCAGGAAGAGGTTGAAGTGTCTACGTATGAAGAGTCTATTGAATTTGAAGTCAAGAAACCTCAAGAAGAGGAGGTTGAGACTTACAAAGAGACAATCTCTGTGGATTTCCAGAAACCTCAAGAAGTTGAAACCACAGCTGAAATCACTGAAGTATCCATGGTAGAAGAAACAACTGAGGTTGAAGCTGAACAACCTACAGAAGAAACTGTCAGAGAGACTAAAGAAACAGTTATTGTTGAAGCTGAAAAGCCTCAAGAAACTGAAGAAGTGCAGGAAATTGTGGAGGAGATTGTCACTAAGGAGACTGTTGAAGCCGAAGCAGATCAACCTCTAGTAGAGATAGTTGAAGAGGTCAGAGAGACACTTCAAGTAGAGGCAGAGAGGCCGCAAGAAGTGGAGGCCACAGAGGTTGACTTTGAAATGATTGAAGTGGAAGAAGCAGAAGATGTGGAGAGCAAAAAACTCAAAGAGGACATGGAGGACACAGAGAAGGAAATGGTGATTGTGGAAGAAACAAAGCCACAAGAAATTGAAGAGATCAGTGAAATTGTTGAGACACACAAGACAGAGGAGACCATTGAGGTGGAATTTGAACAGACTAAAGAAGGAGTTAGTGAGGAGGTGTCTGACTTTGTTTTTGTTGAGTCAGAGAAGCCTCAAGAGGTGGAGGAGTTATCTGAGGAAGTTGAATTTCCTGAACTTAAAGATACAACAGAGGTCGAGACAGAAGCTCCCAAAGAGGAAATCATTGAAGTGGAAAGAGAAGTTGTCAAAGCTGAAGAGAAGTTCCCCTATGAAACTGAAGAGGCCTTTGAGCTCATTGAAGCACAGAAAGAGGAAGATATTTCTGTGGAGAGAGATGTATCAGAGGCAGCTTCAGCAGTTGTAACTGACACTGTTGACACTGCTGAGGTATCTGAAGAGGTTCCATATGAAGTCAAAGAAACATTGGAAGAGGAGGTTCCTGAAAAGGTTGAGGAAGAAATGGTAGAACATGAAGTGGATCAACCTGCTGAAGAAATAATTGAAGAAACTAAGGAGACCATCACTGTCATTGAAAAGTCACCATTTGAGACCAAGGAATCGGAGACACTGATTGAAGAAGTTGAGACTGAAGATATCACAGAAGAAACACAAGAAGAGTTTGTTACTGTGGAGGATATTTCCGAGGAGTCTGAGGAATTTGTCATTGTTGATAGAAAGCCTCAGGAGACTGAAGAATTTCTGGAAGAGGTAACAGTTGCTGAAACAGAAGAAACTGCAGAGACCATTGACATCACTGAATCAGTGGAGGGAGCCATCCCAGAAACTGTGGAGAAAGCTGAGGTGCACCCACAACAGCCAACAGAGGCAGAAGTAGCTGCTGAAGTTTCAGAAGAAGAAACAAAGCCTTTTACAGTTGAATTAGAAGAAGAGAAACCAACTGAAGAAGTTGTTGAGGAGACAGTTGGAGCTATCACTGTGTCTGAGAAATCTAAGTATGACGTAGATCTCACTGAAACTGTCACCACTGCCGAAGAAGTGAAGGAAGGTATTATGGAACAAGAGGCAGTGAAACCATCAGAAGAAACAATTGAAGAGGTAAGAGAGGAAATAACTGTGCGCACTGAAGAAACATCCACTGTAGATGTTGAAGAAGCTGTAACAGAAACTGAAGTTCCACAGGATATCTCTTCAGAAATTGATGTCACTCAGCCAACTGAAACAACTGAGGTGTCTGAGGTTGTGGGCAAAGCTGAGGTCATTGAAGAAAAGCCTTCAGAAGTTGCCCCAGAGGAGGAAATGCCTACAGAGGTCTCTGCTGAAATACCTCAAGAAGTGGAGACTAAAACTGTCACAGCTGTAACCACAGAGGAAACTCTGATCTCTGTCACTTCCGAAGACATTCAGCCGACACAGGTAGATATCGAAGAGGAGTTTAAACCTGTTGAAACTCACGTTGAGGAGGAAGCAACAATCCCAGTTGAGGAAACTGTTGTTGAAACAGAAATCAGGCCTTCAGAGGAAGAGAAGCAGCCTGAAATCACAGAGGTTGAAGTGAAAGAGGTCATGGATGACCGAGAAAAACCAAAATTCCACACCACCTTGAAGAACATTGTTGTCACAGAATCCTCTCGTGTTGAACTGGAGGTATCCTACTTTGCCAGACCTGCTCCTTCAGTGACTTGGTTGATAGATGACCAGGTTGTGAAGTCTACAACTGAGTTCCAGATCACCACTACCGAGACCAGAAGTGTCATGCTCATCCCAGAGATTTACCCTGAGGATGAAGGGATCTACAAAGTCATCCTTGAAAATGAAGTTGGTCGCGTTGAATCTGTGGCCAGTGTTACAGTGCAGTGTAAGTCTAGACTCTTTCTGTTGTATTTAGCTAATAATAATTGTCAATTATTTGTTTTTAATAGACTAAAAGATAACATAGTTGGCATTTGTTTTTGTTTGGTTTTGGTTACATGTTCAATTTCAGTTCTTAGATTGCTATCATTTTGTAGATAGGAGGCCAGTATGAAAATTATGAAGTGTAGGCAGGAGGCATCTACCCATTTTATTTATAAACTGTTCCTATTAATTCTGTTTGCCCTAATAGAGAGGTTCAAAACCTGTAGTGCCTTTGTTTTTAGGTTTTGTTTTTTTTATTTCATCTCTATGAATGCAAACAATTGCAAAAGAGTTTGAATCTTATTGCTACAGCAAATATTCCCACTGAATAATGATTTCCGTTGTTACCCTCAGCAGTTTCGTCAGCAAGGTCCATGTTGCATGGTAAGAGCTATGGACTCACTGCTGCTAGAAGGAAATGGATGGATGGAAAAGAAAGAGGGTGGGGGCAGAATATATTTTTGCTACCACTGTGATGGAACATCAAAATTCATGGCTGTCATTTCAGTGAATTTTGAAATAAATGATGACTTCCATTATGCTTCTGTTGTTGATTTTTTTTTTTGTGATGTTGCCCAGCCACTGCTCTACATGCTCCATATTTTGTATAAGTAAGATGAGAAAGAATTTTTGGTGTTGATATAGTGATATAAAAACATTTGTTCATCTTCTTTTCATTCTTTCTATTTTTTTTTAAACACTTTTTTTTGTTGTTGTTGGCTTGCACTTAGGGAAAGGCTTGAAAGATTTTGTCTTGCATATTTATGTGATGGAATCTTTTTAAGCTTTTCAAGATACAGTGCATATATATTTTGATGTATTAGCTAAGATGGAAACATTTTGCACTAGAATAACTTTACCTCAAAACTGTGCTGTGTACTTTCATTAGCCCAAGCTAAAGCCCCTGAGCAGCCAACTCAGAAAGTCACAGAGGAGATCACACTGACCACTACAACCAAAGAGGAGGTTGTTGAAGAAACTACAAGCCTTGATTTTGAGATTCAGCTGCAAAAAGAAGAAGAAGGTGAGTTTGTGTTTGGTTGTGAGAATTCATCACATTTGGTTCATAATTAGCCTTGATGAAATGTACAGTATCTTCATGTTGGACTCATTTATTGATAAGTAATTTTATCTTCACCCATGAACTTTATTTCATATTTGCACACAAACACTGACTGTGTTTTGAGTCCATGGGGCATGTGCCCAAAACAATTCAAGAGCTCTTTAACTCTCTTAACATTCTCTATGTTATTCTAAGTATCATGTTAAGGGGCATTACTCTGTCAAAATCAACACAGACATTAAAAAAAAAGGTAATATATGGTTAACGGGCATAGCGGTAAAACTTGAGGGCTGGCAGTGGTGGGCCATCCAGTAAATAAAGGGTTAACGTGAATATATCAATTAAAATGTTTGGTCAATCCAGGGCGGGTTACCGGTACGTCTCTATTTTCATAGACATTGGCCTAATAATCCTCAGAATAATTAATGTGTACAATTGTGAGGCTAATTATGATCTCCTCAACCAGCTTCCATTCAAACCTGCAAATAAGCAGGTCACTGATTTAGAAGTCTTTAAAGAAAGCATGCCCACTTAGAATCAGTAATTGGTGTCATTCTGCCAGTGGACCTGTTTTAACATCATGGGGTTGCGAGTAATTTGCAGCTGTATGGATGGTTTTTTTACATTTTATTTCATCCAAGACTCTCTTGGTTCTCCAGTTACAACAGAAATTGCCTTGAAAGAGGCGCCTGAAGAAGAAGTAGCTCCTACAGAAGTGGAGGCAACATTTGAAGTACCCGAAGCTCCCCGTTTCACTCAGACTCTCCAAAAAGAACTTGTGGTGCTGGAGGGCTCCAACATTACGTTGGTTTGCTTTGTGGTTGGCAAACCCACGCCCACTGTTACCTGGTTCAGGGTGAGTCAGTAAGATTGTGTTCCCTTGAACAACATCTTGTGACAAAGAGGCTTAGGTTAGATTTCTTGCCTAAAGCACCTTTTTTTTTGGGTCTTTGTGTTCTGCATGTCGATACTTTTTTAATCAGGCTCAGGCTGTATGTGGGCACACAGTAGACATAGATAAAGAAGTAAATAAATAAGTGATAAATAAATAGCAAGAATTGTTTACATCAAAGAGCTACATTCAGTTACACCCACTCAGTTTCTCAAAACACTTTTGATGAAGATGAACCCTTTTTGTCTCGAGACTCTGAACTTCTAATTACTTCGGTAAAGTGTGAGGTTATGGGTGACGGATTAGGATAAGGGGAGGGAGATGGAGATGGAAAGTGATACTAACTGTGGGCTTTCCATAGACTCCATCAATTCAGTCTGACAGCATTGTTTTGCCAAAGACATGTATGACTTGAGTGTGTAGACCAATGACCAAAAACAGCAAGAGGTATGTTGAAATGAAAAGAAGTTTACCGTATTGGAGATTAACTCAGATACTGACTAGTATTTTACCCACATCAACATAAATTAGCATTTGACTAGCTTTCAGTGTTACCCATCCCCTCTATGCTGTTCATGGCATATCAAATATGAAGTATTTAGAGAATGTTGTGTTTGTGACATACACAGTGAGATCGGAGCAAACAGCTATTCTTTAAGGAGACAAATGTGCTGTTATTTTTTTTACGCTCTTCTTGCACAGCACTGCATGTATTCATTGTCCGTCACTTAATCATAGAATATTGAATGATGCAGGATACTGAAGAAAGATTTGATTTAATCACAGAGAATTTGCAGCAAGTATCTGTAAAATCTAAAGAAAACAAATTGTGATCATCAAAACAAAATACCAGTCATGGAATATGTCCACACGGCATTAGCTGTAGAAAAATTGATTTTAACAGGGCTGTTGTCACAGCCTCAAGCATTGCTGATGCATGTAGTCTTTTGCTATTTTGAGTGCTGTTGTGATGGACTAAATATGATGTTATCTCATGTCTTTAATTTACAGGAGGAAGAGGAAATCACGTTGAGCACTCGTTACATTTCAACTTACGAGAACGGAAAATGTACTCTGACAATCAACAATGTAACATTGGATGAAGAAGCAGAGTTCATTTGCAAAGCTACCAATGAAGCTGGCTCAACTACAACTTATGTGGATATTTTCGTAGAAAGTAAGATGCTTCGCTGCTTGTTAGAGCTAGCTTTATGTTACTTGCTTGTGTGTAGCTTTCACAGCTACCAGTCTTGTAGAATACCTTTTTCTTTATATTTGCAGACATTTAGCAATAGGAAGGCCACAATATGTAAGGAATGAAACAAACAGCTATAAAATGAGCAACAAACATATAAATAAAGATCAAACCAGATACGGGGGCACATTGCGTCATTGGTAATTTTTGATACATATCAAATAAATGAAAATACTTGGGGCTTTTCAAAGCTGAATTTTTGGATAGAAAATAATTTGACTGACATTATTTTGTTCCTGAATTGGAAGTTTTCGTAGAATTAAGGTATCAAAGGAGAAGAGAGGCATAATTGGATACTTCACAGATTTCAATTCAGTTGCACACTTCATATAGGAGTGCTAGTTTTTCCAAAATTGAGAAACAAAGGATTTCATAATGCATAGAAACTTTGCACATCAATATTTTACTATTCCTCCAAATGTCACGATGTAGAAAATTGTTAGCTAAACTTCTTTGTTGCTTATAGGTTCAAAATTACCAAGTGTATTGATTTAAAATTTGGCACAAAGAGTTTTGGATATTGGTCATTGTTCCTCCACATAAAAAAGCTTATTAGATTCACTAGTTGATGTGAAAACATTAAGTATTTCAAATATGGAAGCAGACTTGTCTGAGTCAAGGTATCGTCCACAGCCATTTGTAGATAGAGCCTGCCTTTAAATGATAATTGAATGGCACAACATTAAGCCTTAGTATTCAAGATTCATGATTAACACTGGCATCAGAGTATGTTACTGAAACCCAACAAGAAGAAATTTGTGTGACCAAGGACCTGATAACCTGTGCCTTGAGAGTCAGTGCTTCAGAGACAATAAGCTCAGAAAAGTGTGTTGATCCAGTAACAGATTTAGTATAGGTCAGGATAATTCCGAATGCTAATTATTTTATATGCTTGTGACAAGGTGGGAGAGAAGAAGGGCATTTCATAAAATGAATTTACTAGTAATGCATGTAATATGTGGCGATAGTTGTTTGCCTGCTTATAGTTCAGAAATTCATAAATAAGTAGTTTAGCTCTGGATAGCATAGTCATTATATTCTAATTGTAGCATTGGTGCCTTTGTTGTTGTATTGCTTATTCTAATGGCAGTTATTTTATTGCATCTCTTTACATTGCCAAAGATTGTGATATTGTATTGACTTTATTTATTTTATCAACCTTTTTTTTCGTTTTTTTTTTAAACATATGACTGGTAAAAGATTTTATTGGCAACGCTTGTGGGATCCTATTTTGTTGCTGTCCTTAGAGCTGATTTTCGCAGCAATTTTTAGTCAAGAGCTTTTAGTTGCTGTAGCTTTATAGATATTTTGGTTCAGCTTACATGAATGTAATTAGCATGAGATTTCCTTTTGAGTTGAATTTGATTTTAACATTTATTAGCGCCTAGTTTTCATATAAGAACACATCTGCTTTGTACAAGGAGTGTTTTCCATTTCATACAAAAAAAGAAATAAAATTTTGAGAAGGGGATGAAAAAAAACACAAAGCATTTTATAGATATTCCCTCACATTGCAGATCCAGAGAAAAGCTGAAAAAAGTTAGGCATATCTTTGGGCCTTGAAAGTTGTTAAAACTAACTTTGGGCCTTGAAAGCTGTTAAAACTGACTTTGGGACTTTTTGTTAAAACTAACTTTGGGCTATGAAAGTTGTTAAAACTAACTTTGGGTCTTGAACGTTTAAAACTAACTTTGGGTCTTGAAAGAAGCTAAAGCTATCTTTGGATCATGAATGAAGTGGAAGCTTAACTTGTGCAAAGCACAATAATATCCATATAATGCAATTTGTATCAATATATTTATATATTTTCTTACAAAGTACAGCCGTGGAATTTCTTTTTGCCATTGTTTAATACAGCATTGTGATTATGTATAGTTTTACAGTAAACCAGTCTGTAATAGTTATGGTCATTTGTATGTGAATTTTGGTCTTGAAATTCTACCAAGTTTGCAGTGAAAAATAAAATTATATAGATATTGACCCATTCCTATTGTTGTATGACTTAAGTGTTTGTACCAGTGCGCCTATTCATGAAAATAGAAATATGATTGGCAGAAACACATTCATGCACATTAATGCATGCAGTTTGTTTCGTCAAGTCTGTGACTCATTTAACACAAGATTTTCTGTAACATAACCATGGCTGTACTTTGTAAAATTTCTTGTCATCTTGTTTTCAATTTTCTGTGTTAACATTTTCTTATCTTGATGTCATTCTATATAGCTAACAACTTGTTTCATTTTTCAGAACTTCCACAGATATTTATTAACAAATCTTTCTCCAGTGAAAACTTGCATGCCCTTCTCTCTTAAAACTTAAAACATTTTAGTGGACTTGGGCAGTTTACCAATCTCATTCAAGAATTTGAGGGGGGTGGGGGGCGCGAGCGAGCTTTTAGCTGTGGAACAATGTTTTATAGGTTGAAAGGAGATGACAAAGAGATCAGGTTCTTAGGAGTAACATAAGATTGTGAGAGTGGTATATCTGTGGTGTTGGAGTAGAAAGGTTTATTAGCACAGGAAGGGCTACAGGTGGGAAAGAGAGTGTCTGGTTGTGAAACTTTCTATTTTAAATCATGTGTGCAGTGAATGCCATGACTGATCCTTAAATTGTTTATCTAATCACCCACTTTATATTTGCATCTTATTGTTCAATCTTTCCATGCTTTCCACCCACACTGATGACTTGCATATCATCTTGCATTTAAGTCCTTCCATCTCACTTAGCCCAGCACCAGCACTGTAGTTGCCACCATCAGAAGTATCCATTTGCATACATAAAAGTGTGTATCTTTCTTTGTGCTTTTCAGGCTTTGTTATTCACCTTTTGTCATCACACATTTTTATTTGTGGTGTTCTTTTTACGCTCATAAATGGTAGAGTGTAATTTCAGAATTTCCATAAATTGGTAATCAGTTAGTACTCTATTTAAGACTTGATGATCAGGAAGAATTAAGATAGAAGAGAAGCAAACAAGACAACAAGCAAACTTTTAATTGTAGCAAGTTTCATGTCATCTGAAATCTTAGGTAGATTGCATTTGTTTCTTTCTGTAATGTTCTGTATTCCTTTGAAGCACTCTTATCATTTCAGCCATTTTCATTTCATTTTTACTACTTGGCCTTTACTTCCTGTTTTGTTTCATAAGTTCTTGGCTGATCTGTCATTTCCTTCTTGTGTTTCTTTTGTGGTGTTTAGTTTAGAACCTTATTTGAAGAGAAATCATGCTCATCTAATTTTTAAGGATTGCCTTTCACATTCTAATGCTTTTCTCATTTTATGTCTTTGCATGTGCACAGAACGTCACAGCCCTCTCCGTAAGCTGGTCAGAGAGGAATACTATCGCATGGATATTGAACTAGAGATACACTGGCGCAGAAGAAAACCGCCACAAGCCCCTGACCCTAACGCTAAACCTATTGAAAAATCCCTTGATTCTGAAGAAAATACAGATTCTGATGAAAAAGATTCACAGTTTGACCGTAAACCAACTTCCGAGAATTCAGTTGATTTCCCTAAAAATGTAAATGTATCTGATACAACTCACAAAGTTGATGATGAATTTCAGGCCACTGGCTCATCAGAAAATGTACTCATGCCTGATAATGACTTACAAGTCAAACATAACATTGAGATCACGCATAGAGAAGCACTTTTCTATGCAGATCAAGAAACTGAGCAAAAACCAACACATTCTGAATCTTTTGGCAGCACTGATGCAAATTTTCCAGGCAGCAATAAATATGTACCCCAAACTTTAGGCAGCTTTAATACTTCCACCAGCAGTGGTAAAAATGTACATTCCACCAAAACATACTCATCAGCAAGAAAGCTGAGCAGTGACAGTTCTCATGTTTCATGTCCTGCTGCTGAGTCGTTATCTTCATGGCTTGAGAAATCATTAGATTCAAACATTCATGAAGCCAGAGGTGAATATATTGATATTCCTGATAATGCCTGTACTTATGAAGAAATGGAGGCAGTCAGACCCAAGCAATAACTTCAGTGCATACAAGAAAAATAGTCTGATAGTATTTTTGTCTCAGGGACATTTTCGAATGAGTTCTCGGAAATAGGTATAAAAGACATTACCAGATCTAGTCTATTCACCATGAAATGTATGCCCCACCGACATAATTGTTACAGCTTTAATTTCACTGAACCTTGATGTCATGACAAAATTATGGTTGTGATTCTAAGCCCCTCATGTAGTAACATGTCTCATCATCCTTTCATGATGTTTCAGAACATGGCTACTATTTGAGGATTTACCTACCCACATTTTCTTCAAACTTGCGATTGTGAATGACTGATTTGTTAGTCTGTGCGAATTTTATTCATTTACATTGCATGTATACGAAGTTATTATTCGGCCTCATACTTTGTGAGATATTTTCCTCTATCCTTCTTTGTATGGAGCAGTTCACCATTTATTTTCAAATTACTCATTTGAGTTTTCAGTGTGGTAATTAGTTTTAATATCTGACCTTATATATCCTTTACATCTAGTTTAGTATGCAGTTTTGATTTTTACCTCTAAATTTGTCTTAGCATATTTTATGAGTGTGCGTTTGATCTAACAAGCCTGACATTTCTTTCTTTTAAATAATCTGGAAAGGAATTTTGAACAGAGAATTCAGTAACATTTTCAATTTTTTCACTGTATAGCCAAACGCACAAGGGGACAGTGGGAAAAGGAAGGTACTGCCCCATCATTGGAGGAAGATGAAAAAAGAGGCAGAGTTCCTAATCAAGAGCCCCGCCCCTTATTGGATAAGGAGGCTCTTATTGATTCCCAGAGTATTGCTGGGAAGATGATTGGTTGGAGAGAGGGTGAGAGGGTTGTGAGTGTGGAGGATGCAAGTATGCAGAACATGCTACTACTTGTGCTGGCCCTTACTTTGGTATTGAGGCTTCTGACCTGGATGTTTGATATAAGCTTTTGTTTGGTTTCATATTTTATATTTTCTTCATAGCAGCATCTCAGTTTGACATAACATAGAACTTTCTCCTTTTGTAAAGGAGGCAATTACTTATGATAATTCTTGAAGAGACCAATTTTGTGAAAACTGGAACAACCCTCATTTCAGTTTTCACAGATAATTCCATGTATTATTACAAAAGATTCCGGTAACAAAATGTAAAGGCCAGCAAAGATGTAGTCATTGATGCTATGACAGGTTTGTTGAATGTTGTGAGAAGAATGCAAGTGTGTACCTGCGGCTGTGACTATGGACATTATTCATATCATCTGTGCTTATCCTTACAATTGCTTCTGCTCTCATAACTGAGACCAAGATATCATAGCATGTACATTCATCCATCTTTACCAAGTTTTGTTTTAAGAGAGGTATGCAGTGCATATTCTGTAGGAATTAATGACTTAATTTGCATTGAGTTACTTACTGTGTATATTGTATTCAACTTTTTGTGGACAATGTGAGCAACCAACACTGCAAAGATTTCTCTCCCCTCCTGAATGACCATGACCTTCTGTTTGACAACTAGTCCGTAGGCAAGTAGACTTACCCTTTATTGTTTCAATCCATTTTCCTGCACTTTACATTTTTATGAATGGCATCATGCTTCATGGAGGCAAAACTTACAGATATTGGAACAAGTTTTATGACTGATAAATCATTTTAAGGTTTCATTTATCTCATTTCTCAGGTAAAAGTTCATGAGACACATGACAATTTCCATTTTGGCCTGCCATGAACATTTTTTCTGAAATCACCTCATTTTTTTTCCACATCCCTCTGTCCCCCATCATGAGTTTGCTGTATTGGTTGAGTTTATGGAATGAACCATTTAACCCTTTTAGGTGGGTGAGCAAAGAGTGAAACCATTTCGTATTTATTCACTTCTGTGTTATTAGACTAGGTATTGAAACAAGCAGCTACTTTTTCAATTTCACACTTTTTATCGTTTCGCTCGTGTACATATTTCTTTGTAAAAAGAAAAATCCAGTGACAAATTGTTGTTGTTGCAATGTTTCAAAAATACTTTTATTTTTCTACACATGTTCTTGTTTAAATTAATAAAAAGTGTTGTATAATGAATATTTTTCGATTGGTTTTTTTTTTTTTGGTATGAATGTACTTTTTGGCGTCTATTTGGGTGTTGTTTTTTTTTATATCAAACTTTGAAAACAAAAGTGTTTTTTGAAAATTAGATATGCAAAACAAACCCATGCACCAATAGAAAAAAAATGCATGCCATTTGTTTTTTTTTCAATGATGTGTGAGATTGTTAAAGTTGCATGCTGTGACAGTGACCTATTGGATGTAACTATCTCTCCTTTTAGTGCTGGAAGGCATAGTAAGACCACTGGTCAGTTATCCCTTTTATTGCTTGTAGAGGTTTCTTAATTCAGCATTTTGTAAGACTTCAAATATGAAGAACCTTTGCTCACCTACCTTCTCTTGCTGTTGTATCGTGAACATAAATTCATGCTCTTACTTTGTTGTGACATCAGTGATGTAGATGTGTGCCATTTTTACTAGACTGTGACTCTAAGACCACAGGCTTCAGAGGAATTACTTGATAGAATGCTCTTGTGACATAAAGATGCATCCCATTGTGTGACATACTGGTGCATCCCATTTTGTGACAGTAATGCATCCCATTTTGTCACATAATGGTGCATTCCATTTTGTGACATAATGATGCATTCCAATCGGGAAGAATTATCATCATTAGTTCTCATTGAGACTGTAATGTGCTGAAGTTGATCTAAGTGGTCATAGAGTTTATTTTCTTTTGTTTCAGTAGTTCGACACTTTTTTTTTTTGGTTTGTTCATGTGTTTGCTTTGACATTGCTTTAACAATAATAAACGTGTGAAACCATAGACCTACACTAACTATATCAGAAGACCTTCCTCGGCTCATCTGTAACCTTCAGTTGCCTCTCTGCCTCCGTATCAGTCCTTCCCTTGCGTAATACCAGAAATTATTGAATGATACAATGATACACTCAACTGCTAACTGCAGCTGCTTGAGAGAATGGAAAAAGTTGCTTTGAAGAGAACCTGCGATTATCCAGTGACTTTTATTTACAAATGTTGTTATGTGGAAAATGTGATTAAGCAAAAGTCATGATTTTCTGGATTGTGATTAAGCAGAGTTGATTTTATATGACTGCCTTATGAAAGCATTAGGAAATAAAAAATGACAAATTACAAAGAAACTGTTATATCTGAGTAAACCTTTTTGGAGAACATTAATATGATAACATGCAGACCTTTATGGGTGAGAATTTACAGCAGTAACAGCAGAGAAGTAACTAAAGGAAACTAATTTGCCTAGGAAAGATTGCCTCATTTTATTCCAGTGATATTATGTTTGTTTTTAGCATTGGCTTTATTTCACATGTATTTGTAGTTTACTTCAGTTTGCTCCATAATATTTATTTGGTTGAATAATGATTATTGCGTCCAACTTTCATGTTGTACCCCTTAGACTATCCGAGATTGCCAATTCAGTTCATAGACAGGTTCAGTGTTTTAAAGAAACTTACGGCATGGATTCTGTCACTATTTCTAACAGGACCTCATTTTTGTTGTAAATGCTTTTGTTTTGCCATTGTTGACAGAGATTTAAATGCTGCATTTTTGCTGTTGCATCTTAGTCTACACCCTGTTTAGTCATTCCATGATATTCAAGTTGGCCATTTAGGAAGGTTAATATAGTCAAAAGATCATGACACACTGTTCATGGATTATCTACAAGTTATTTATATTTTCATAAAGTGTTGGTATACCCAAGTGGGAACTGAAAGAAAATATAGTCCACCAATACCATTTTTGTCTCTTTGTTCACTTCATTCTTATTCTATAAAATTTGGTCATGCAGACACAATATTTTTCAAATATGCAATGCAACTTGTGTAATCATTTCTTCTTTCAGCAAGTATGTTTTATATAAATATACTGTTAATGGTTACAATTTCTGTCAGTGGCAGTTTGCAATGCTCTAACAATGCATGTATTTATCAGCAAACAGCATCTGCAGGCAACCCATCCCATTCCACTTTGATAATACGTTTGGACCCAGCTGCATGAGACTGACCTGTTTTGCATGAGAGTCATTTGTAACCTATCAAGTCAGTGTTTTTGTTAACATCATCATCATGTAGGTGAGTTTGTCTGAAAGAGTCAGCGAAGCGGCGGAATGGGACATCATACTTGGTATGCATCCTAGCATAATGCAAGGAGTGAGTGACACTTCATCACATAAAGACATCAGAGAATGTGTGAAAGTTTCATGTTGAAAGTATGGAAATTTTAATTGTGTAAGGAAGTACCTGTATGCAAGTCTGTATCAATCTGAGAGTGACTGTTCAGAGCGAGAGTTACATTTCCTTTCATCTTTTCATATTTGCACTATCATCTGCCCATTTTTGCATGCCGCTTTATTAACAGCTAAAAAAACCTGAAAGACCAATAGAAACAAACAACAACAGGGAAGGAATCATCCTTATCATGGCTGATCAGGTATAATCCGAAAAGAAAAAAGAATTGAATGTAGAATCCCAACACAGTAACTGCTTTGCCATCATTCTGTCACGCTTCCATGCACAGTCAGTGTGCATTGCTTTCAACATGTTTTGGAACACACTTTAACTGTGAATTTTGAATCACATGTTGCAGACAACTTTTTCACACAATTGAAAAGAAGTTCAACATCTAATCACAAAGTCATGCTGCATTCACAAAAACCAGTTCATTCCAATTTAACATTCTACATAACAGAGAGTTCCTGAAGTATAATGACAGTTATCGAATAGTCATATGACATGTTACTTACCTTATCAGAAAAATCCACTCAATGACATACTCAGCTCCATGGGGTTTGATAAATGTTGTTGTCATAGTTAAACATCCACTACTATAATTTAGACACCATCTTCAGTACTTGTAGGCATTTTGCACAGATAGCTGGAATTCCATGAACATTTGATACCTTGCACTCGATTGTGATACTCCTCACCAGCAAGGTTTAATCATTTGGACCAGAACAAAAACATGATATCACACACTGGAAATGACATCATACATATATCTACATATGTTGCAGTTATACATTACAATTACTAGGCTACATATTTTGGCACATACACTTGTTAATCACTGGTGCAGTACAGAATTATCAAAAACATCATACATTGTATTTCTTAAGGCCTGGCTGCTAATGGGGAATGTAAATTTCCTCTCTCAGATCTAACTCCTAGAGAGTTTCCTTTTTTGGCTATTTAATCATGCTAGTGTGAAGACAAAACTTAAGCTTATCCCCTGTCATATTAATAAAATGACTAATGAAATATATCTGATCTGTCCTGAAGATTATCAGCGATTCACTTATTCATCCAGTTATATTCTAATGGCAGACTGAAACCCTTTCTCATAGCAGAAGTTACTTTCCAGACCCAGTGAAACAGCTGGATCATTCAAATGAGGATGATTATTGTTAACAAAACATTAGTTCACACTGGATAATTATAAGTAAGTAAATAAAGAAAACTATAAGAATTTAACAAATTTTATTAGGTACATTTTGGGGCTTCTGTAATTCCTCAGATGCAAAGGACAAATCAAATATGAATGAAAGGGCAGAGATTTCTTTAAGAAAAAAAACTAACAAAAACCATCAGAAACAAAAATCTTAAACAGTAGCAAATTAATTTGGACAGCTAAACAGATGAAAAGTACACACTACATTCTTTTTTTTTCACAAAACAAATAATGGTAATTAGTTTCTTTCACTCTTTCAGTTTCACTTACTCTCACTGTCACATTCAACACTAACCAAACNCCCCCCCCCCCCCCCCCCAAAATAATGAAGATGATTGTGATGATTGTGATGATGATGATGATGATGATGATGATGCCTAATTTGCCGTCTTATGCAAAAAGGTTGTATGCGCCAAATTACAGTTTGATAAGAGATCCAAAGCACTTTCATGGTGCACTTCACTTTCTGAAGTAGTCAACAGCACATACGGCTGGCTGAATGAGATCTTTAAAGACTAAAAGAAAATATGTAGATGGAAAGACAAAGAATAATTAGACTCAGTACAAAGTGCCAAAATGTGAATCTGACTTACTTTGATGCATACAGCTTTCTTCCTCAAGATGGCAGTAATGATATTCATGAGAAATAAAATGATTAATGATGAGAAGGAACTGGAAAAGCAGCAGTGAGTGAGTGATTAATTGGAGAGGAAAGGTGAATGTTTGGCTTTGTGATGGTGTAGATTTTGCCAATTAAAAATGATGATATTGATGTGTGCTAGGACAGAATTCAAAACACATCCACACACAATTTGTACAACATGCATGTGCTTGCTTGTTTGCCTCTCAGCGACTTGCTTGCCCATTATCTCATTCATTTTCATTGTCCATCTTGTGATTGGAGAGTTAAAAAGTGTGTGTCAGAATGGTTGTAGTGTGGCAACTGTGACATAATATAACTGAATGTGTGATAAAGATTCAAGAATAACCAATTAGTGATTGTTTGGAAAGGCAGTGATTTGAGATAGTATCAAAGTATATGATTAGTGGCGACCAGTCTGAAAAGTACCTATAATTGCAGTGGAAATGGAACTTGTCAAAGGGACCTGGATGAATTGATGTTAAAATATTGTTAAAATCTGTAGGAACCTCTTGTGCTGTAGATTACCTTACACTGAAATCCAGAGGGATATCAAAATCTGTAGGGGGATTGCTACTACTGGAAGAGCAGCCTAAAACATGATGGATTCCTAGTTTCAGTGTTACAAAGTTTTAGGATATTTTGACAAAAATTTTTATTCTTAGTTCTGAATTCTAGATGCTCTGAATCATTTTGCTAGTGCCAAACTGAAGTTGAACAATTTGGTGTGGGTTCTTAAGAGGGGATAAAAGTGAAAATTGGAAGGGATGGTAAGTTAGATAGACCAGTCAAAAAATCAGCAGGAAAGGTAAATAGGCTGCATAGGCTGCCATGATGTTCTCTTGGGTGGCTATCTCTTAATTCATTCGCTTTTTTTTGTTTCAGACATTTCTGCCCCGGCAGGAAGATAAAAAGGAAGTCCACACTGTCAACATTTTATGATTTTTCAAATAATTATAATTTTTATCCTGAATTGCAGGTTTTTTGCAAGGATCATCCAGTGTTTATGCCTTCCATAAAATTATTTTATTTGCATTTTATTTCGCAGATTGTGGTTATAAACTGTTTAGTTAACTAACCCCATTTTTGTCATTTAAGATGTTTTATTTAACATGACAGTTTTAGAGGAGTAGTGATAGACATGCTTATGTATGCGCTTTCTTCTAAGTTCACATTTGATCCAAATTTAAATAAGGTCAAGGCCTTATATTGCACAGTACTTAGGTAATCATAGAGCTTAGTATTTCTTTGATAAATTACAGTTGATAGTAGTTTATTACAAGTTTACTGTATGATAATCTTTGTCAGACCATACTCAAGTTTGTTGGTAGTAGAAAGAGATCAGCTTTTCATTTAGATATGTTAGCAGTAGAAATAGAAGAGATTTTCATTCATGCTAGTACCATTATGTCTGTGCCAATTTCTATAATATACTTTTACCATTAGAAGTGAAAGTAGTATGACGTAATCAGGAACTCCTGAACACTTTTATATTGGTGTGGTTTTGCTTTTTTCAGCTAATTTATCTCTTTATATATATCAGAGTGGGGTTTAAGTTATAGTCGGTGGTAGTTTTATCATTCCTTTTGCTCTTGCTTATCAGCTTGCCTGTTTGTGCCCTCCCTCTTCTTTAGAACCAGAAGGGCCCGAAGCACCAGAGGAAGAAATTGTGGCTCCTACAGAGGAAGAGAAGCCAACAGAAGAACAGCCAGAGGAGGGTCTGGTCATCACCACAGAATATACATCATCCGAGGTTGTTTCCACGGAAACGGTCATTGACAGAGCAGTCAGCATCACTGAGACGGAGGAAGTTTCCACTACACCGGAAATCTCTGCGCAGGAGATCATTGAGATTGTACCCGTGGAGATTTCTCAACAGGAAGAAAAACCCAGGGAGGATGTGACAGCAGAGATTGACCTGTCAGCCCCTGCACCTGAAACCACAACCAGTGTCGATGCCTTTGAGAGCCTGATTAGTGAGATTGAGGAGGCTATCACTGAGGATGTCACCATCCCAGTCTCAGAGGTCACCGATGAAGAAATCCAACCCACAACAACAGAAGAAACTTTCGAGATTGTCGAAGAAGTTGGGGAGAAGCCCACATTCGCGAAAGTCCTGGAGAATGTTGAGGCCACTGAAGGACAGCCAGTCCGTTTCGAAGTTGTGGTCTCTGGTGAACCTATGCCAGAGCTTTTATGGTTCCTAGATGGTGAGATCATCCGGGACTCCCCAGTGTACAGGATCGAACATGGACCTGAGGGACGCTGCACTCTTATCCTTCCAGAATCCTTCCCAGAAGATGAGGGAGAGTATGAGTGCCGTGCCACCAACATCCATGGCACTACATCTACAAAAGCTGACCTATACATTCAAGGTGAGGGCACATGTGGCATGCTGATTTTTGTCCTCTTTTCATACTCGGATCGTAGCCAGTGTGGCTTTTAGTAAATTTGTTGTTGAAGAGCTTCAGATTTTCAAAATCTTCAATGCTTTTTATTTTCACTGCCCATCTGCATTATCAGTACAGTGATCCCTTTGTTCCTCCCATCTTCCAGTACGTGTGTTTGTGTGTGTTAGATAGGTCTCTGCACTCTTGTTGTTGTGTTTTGGAGAATGTAATATTCTCCTTCAAATGCCAGGTAAAAAAACTTGTTCAAAGATAGCTTGGAAAACAATACTTTTGAACAGCTTGGGAGTAAATCTCTCAGGCTTTAAAAATTAAATAGACTATGTGATCATTATGTAAGTCCCGAACTCCAGAAAATAATTATATCATTGTATTGAGCAGATGCAGTTTTCAGGGCAAAGGCTCTTCATCTATAAGTTTGCTCTTCTTTTGTGTGGCTGCTTCTCAGAAATATTGTTTGATTTTACAGATTTATAACCATTTCTGTTTAATTTCCATTTCTTGCATATCTTCAAAGCATATAAATATAGTATTATTTTTTCTAGTCCTCTGCTTGTTCTTGATACGCTGCCTACTTTTTATGGCTTTTAGCTTTCTGTTACACTTTCATTCAAGAAACAAAACCCTGCAAGTTGCTAAATTGACTATACCAAATTCTTGTCCTGAATAATAGCAGAACTTCAGTCTCTAAACAGTAAGGTCAGACTTCCCTTTCTGTAAGGAAAGCCTGTTTTTTATTGTTAATATCTGTTCAGTTCTCCCAGGGATCTTTGTTGCAGTTCATGTCTAGTTTGAATTTTATGAAAAAACAAAACAAAAAAAAACAGCATTGTTTAGCAACCTACTATTCATGAGATGACTGAGAAAATATAATGGGATGAGTGTAAGGTCTTATAATGATATGTATATCTTTCCCTAATAACTATAAAGTACATTACTCTTGTGAAGGATGATATTATAGTATTATATCAGTATAATCAGCATGAAGATAATACATGTATATACACTATTAGTAAGGCAACCATCTGTATATGACATGAATTTATCACCCTGATAAGGTTAATCTCTTTACATGTCTTGGCAGCAGTTTTGATATACGTAAATAACATTTACTGTTTTACACATTGAGAACTGAAACAATTGCTCAAAAAGGATATTTGTTGAGAACTTAAAAAGTTGCCACTAGAAACCTAAAATACCCCAGTACTTCACATGATGTTCCAATTTGAGTTTTAATTTGCAGTATTTTTCTTTGCTGTAGCAATTCCTGGCGGTGTTGGCTTATTCTTTGAGCCATTTATTTATTTATTTATGCATTTATATACCAGTTCCTATTTAATTTTATTCAATCTAGAGGAGGACCATTACATTCTTGACACGATTACCATGGATTGGTTAGGTAATTTGAAAGAACAAGAACAGTTACATGTTCCTCAAGGTGTCTGATTTGCCAATAACTGCAACAGAAGCTGGGAATTTATTTTTTTCCTTGTTACTCCTATTTATTAATTTATTTTTTGTTGTAAAGTGTTCAAAAGAATGCATTACCTTTGATAACTTGAGTCAGTTAGGTCAGAATTCTACGTAAACAATTGAATCATCAGGTTATGGATGTGAGTCAAGGAAGATCAGAATAGCTCTCTTGCATCTTCTAGTTTCATGTTTTAGTAGGGCATACATCTAAAAGCCATATAGAATGTAGCAGGTTAGAGGCTTAGACCTACAGATGGAGTTAGAGAATTAATGTAAATTTGCTTCTTTTTTCCTACTGATCTAAGTGAATGAGGTAGTACCAAAGTGGTCAAAGTCGAATTCCATATTTCACCCTTTTCATTGTCTGAGACTTCAGCCATGTCTCAAGACTCATCCCAGTTTCTTTTTTTTTTTTTGCACGTTTTGGTCACTTAAGTTACTGACATTTTGTGAAGATTACTCTTTATGCCACTGGTTTTATACACATGTGAGTTTCACCTCAGTTGTACAAAATAACATGATGGGGTTCATTATTTGGTAGTTTTTATCAGGGTTTTGCTTTTTTGACACTTTTACTCTTTAAATATCCTATCTTTTGTGACTTGTACTGTATTTTCTTGTTTGCTTTTGACTGTTTTATCTGCTGTGTTCTTGTCTGGCAATTGTGCTGTATACCTACTATGGTGTGCGTCAAGTGATTTTGCACCAGTTTGTAAACTTTCTGTACATTTCATCTATGTGACCAAGTAAAATATATACTCCCCAGGGTCTGCTGAACCTTTTTATGAGATTGCTTTGTTTGTGTTTGCTTATTATGACCATAAACCCTATCCCCCATTCTTCTATATTTCACGTCTTCCAGTATCCTTACAGTGCCCTCGTTTCTGTCTAATTTTCCCAATTTCATGCTACCTAATTTTGACTTGGTTTCCCCTTCTCCCTTCAATTCATTTTGATTACACTATACCTTGTGGTATCCATAAGAGTTACTGCTTTGATACTCCTATTTGGTGTATGCTGTAATCGGCCAAGTTATGATTCTTTCTCTTTGTCTCAGTAATATGCAGCCTTGCTAATAAACTGTCGCTTTGTTTTTTTTTTTATTTTACAAACTGCTGAATCTTCCTTTACTTAAGGCGTTCCTTCCGACAAGGAGGTAGAAACAGATACAGAAATACGAGAAGGTGTGAAGCCTCAAGATGAAATCCCATCTGCAGACACAGCAGTACCCACTGATCTTTCAGAATATCCTGATGTAGATTTGAATGTAATTGAGGCCCATGAAAAGGTAATGCCAAAGAAAGATAGGGTAGAGGAATCAGATGTTCAACAGATATCTGAGGTACCTAGTGATCGTGTTTCATTAGAGGTCACTGAAGCTTTAGATACTGAGGCAACTGTTCAGTTTGAGGAGGGTGACGCAACGGAAGTCCCAATCAGCAAGGACACCTCTGTTGAAGAAGTCACCACACCTACTCCAGCGGATTCGGCTGAGGTCTCAGACTTCTCTCGTCCAGCGCTCTCTGTGCATGAAAGAGAACAACCAGAGGAGGTTAGAACCGTGCCACAAGATGAAACAACAGAAGTTTTACAAGCAGCTCCTTTGGAGCTATCAGAAGAGACCCCATCAGACAAAAACAAACCCGCCGACGTGATTAGGGACACCATCTCCTCTGTCTTATTGGAGGAAGAAAGCGAATCATCTCTAGAATTTGTCAGTGCTGATGAAGTAGAACCAGCAGAGGTCAACACCACTGGTGCAGAAGATACCTCAGCAGTGAGTGCTCCAAGTGATGGCGGCGTAGATACTTCTTATTTCACACCAACTGACACATCCAAACTTGAGGTGACAGTCACAGACACTGACGATACCTCTTCTAGGATGTACGACAGTAGCTTGGGATGGGACTCGTCTTTCACAGCCATCGTCGACTCACCAGATGTGACCGGAGATGAAAGAGAGAGACACCAATTGGAACTGAGCTCAGAGGTCACTTTAGAAGTGTCCGATGTGGATGTAGTAACTGAGAAGACTCTGGAAGAAGAGGAGGATCAAAGTTCGGCAGTAGATGAGGGTATTGAGAAGCTCGATAGTTTATACATGATCCCTGGAGAAATTGACACAGATCGCTATCTTCAGGAAAAGGGGGTAGGAGACCTGGAGGTTCCAACTGATGAAGTGGCACCCACACCAGAAGCAGAAACTGAAGAACATGTCCCAACTGCAGAAAAAGAAGAAAGGCCTACGGAAGACAGCCCTGCTGTTTCAGATCAAGATCATGAATCAGGCAAACCCGTCACTGCTGGAGAAACACCACAGCTCACAACAGATGAGAAGAGAGACATTCCTGTGACTGTTGGAACATTTGGAGAAGAAGAAAAACCTGTCACTGTTGGCGAGGAAGAAAAACCTGTCACTGTTGGAAGGAAAGAAAAACCTGTCATTGTTGGCGAGGAAGAAAAACCTGTCACTGTTGGAGAGGAAGAAAAACATGTCACTGTTGGAAAGGAAGAAAAACCTGTGATGGTTGGAGAGGAAGAAATGCTCCTCACTGTTGGCGAGGAAGAAAAATCCCTCACTGTTGGAGAGGAAGAAAAGCGTCTCGCTGCCGGAGAGGAAGACAAACTAGTCACTGTTGGACAGGAAGAAAAGCCTGTTATGGTTGAAGAAGTAGAAACGCCTGTCACTGTTGGAGAGGAAGAGAAACCAGTTACTATTGGAGAGGAAGTAAAGCCCATCACTGTTGGAGAGGAACAAAAACCTACCACTACTGGAGAGGAAGAAAAGCTTGTCGCTGTTGGAGAGGAAGAAAAGCCTATCATTGTTGGAGAGGAAGAAAAGCCTATCATTGTTGGAGAGGAAGAAAAGCTCGTCATTTTAAGAGAGGAAGAAAAGCCTATCATTATTGGAAAGGAAGAAAAGCCGTTCACTGTTGGAGAGGAAGAAAAGCCTGTCACTGTTGGAGAGGAAGAAAAGCCTATCATTGTTGGAGAGGAAGAAAAGCCAATCATTATTGGAAAGGAAGAAAAGGATTTCACTGTTGGAGAGGAAGAAAAGCCCGTCACTGGTGGAGAGGAAGAAAAGCCTATCATTGTTGGAGAGGAAGAAAAGCTTATCATTGTTGGAGAGGAAGAAAAGCCGGCCACTGTTGGAGAGGAAGAAAAGCCTATCATTATTGGAAAGGAAGAAAAGCCTTTCACTGTTGGAGACGAAGAAAAGCCCATCGTTGTTGGAGAGGAAGATAAGCCTTTCACTGTTGGAGAGGAAGAAACGCTCATCACTGTTGGAGAGAGAGAAAAGCCCGCCACTTTCGGGGAGGAAGAACTACTAGTTATTCTTGGGGAAGAAGAAATGCCCATGACTGTTTGGGAAGAAGAAACGCCCATCACTGTTGAAGAGGAGGCCAAAAGCATCACTGTTGATGAGGTTGGAAAGCCTGTTACTTTTGGAGAAGAAGAAAAGCCCACTATTGTTGAAGAAGAACAAAAGCCTATCACTGCTGAACAAGACAAACTTTTCACGACTGAGGAAGAAGAGGAAAAATATTTTGTCATCTCACAAACAGCTGTTGGAATCCAAGAAAAGGGAGAGGATAAAGCAGAAGGGAGTGAATTTACATTTGAAATAATCGAAGATTTTGCAACTCCAGGCGTCTTTGAGAGGGAAACTGAGGCCCCATCTCAAGAAATTGAAATCGAAATACGGGAAACAGTTGACAGACTGAAAGAGTCTTTCGGTGGTGAAGGCGTCAGCCCTGAAATAACTAAGGGAGTAGCGCCTACAGGGAGAGAGACAGAAACTGAGGCACCATCTCTTGAGACTGAAATTGAAATACGGGAAACACTTGAGAAAGTGGGAGAGAAAGAACAGCCTGCCACAGAAGTAGAGAAAGAAAAGCCCGCTGTTGTACCCACGGAGGCAGGCAAGCCCGCCATTGTAGCGGTGAAAGAAGAAAAACCTGTTGCAGAAGTAGAGGAGGAGGAAAGACCAGTTGTTATAACAGAGGAGGAAGGAAGACCAGCTGTTGTAACAGAGGAGGAAGACAGACCGACTGTTGTAACAGAGGCGGAACAAAAAACAGTTGTTGTAACAAAGGAGGAAGAAAGATCAGTTGCTGTAACAGAGGAGGAAGAGATACCAGTTGCTGTAACAGAGGAGGAAGAGAGACCAGTTGCTGTAGCAGAGGAGGAAGAAAGACCGGCTGTTGTAATAGAGGAGGAAGAGAGACCAATTGCTGTAGGAGAGGAGAAAGAAAGACCGGCTGTTGTAACAGAGGAGGAAGAAAAACCAGTTGTTGGAACAGAAGAGGAAGAACGACCAGTTGTCGTAACAGAGAAGGAAGAGAGACCAGTTGTTGAAACAGAGGAGGAAGAGAGACCAGTTGCTGTAGCAGAGGAGGAAGAAAGGCCAGTTGCTGTCACAGAGGAGGAAGAAAGACCAGTTGTTGTAACAGAGGAGGAAGAGAGACCAGTTGCTGTAGGAGAGGAGGAAGAAAAACAATTTGTTGTAACAGAGGAGGAAGAAAGACCGGTTGTTGTAACAGAGGAGACAGAAAAACTAGTTGTTGTAATAGAGGAGGAAGAGAGACCATTTGTTGTAACAGAGGAGGAAGAGAGACTAGTTACTGTAGCAGAGGAGGAAGAAAGGCCGGTTGCTGTCACAGAAGAGGAAGAAAGACTAGTTGTTGTAACAGAGGAGGAAGACAGATCTGCTGTTGTAACAGAGGAGGAAGACAGACCGGCTGTTGTTACAGAGGAGGAAGAAAGGCCAGTTGCTGTCACAGAGGAGGAAGAAAGACCAGTTATTGTAACAGAGGAGGAAGAGAGACCAGTTGCTGTAGGAGAGGAGGAAGAAAAACAAGTTGTAACAGAGGAGAAAGAAAAACCAGTTGTTGTAACAGAGGAGGAAGAGAGACCAGTTACTGTAGTAGAGGAGGAAGAAAAACCAGTTGTTACAGAGAAGGAAGAGAGACCAGTTGCTGGAGAAGAGGAGGAAGAAAGACCAGAGGAGGGAGACAGGCCTGCCACTATAGAAGGTGATAGAAAACCTGTCATTGTTTCTGAAGCGGAAGAAATATCTGCCACTCTCGCAGAAGAAGAAGAAGAAGGGAATGTTGTGGCAGTTGCTGAAGAGAAAGAAGAGGCCATCACACTTACAGAAGAGAAAGAAATGTCTGTCGCAGTGACAGAGATGGAAGAAAAACTTGATGTAGAAACAGAGAAAGAGGAAATTTCTCTTGCTGTTATTGTAACAGAGGAAGATGAAAAACCTGTCACTGTTACAGAAACAGAGGAGGAAGAGAAGCATGTTACAGAAGCAAGGGAGAAGGAAATGCCTATCACTGCAAGTGAGGAGAGGGAAAGCCTTGTTACAGCAGCTGAAGATGTCGAAGAGGCTGCCACGGTGTCAGAGGAGGACAAGCTCATGGCAGTAGAAATGGAGGAAGAAAAACCTAGTACTGTGGAAGAAGAGAAGTCTGTTGCGAAAAAGGAGGAAAAGGCAAAACCTGCCACACTGAGAATGACGGAAGAAGGGTCATTTGCTGTAGCAGAAGAAAAAGAAGAAGAAGAGGAGTCTTTTGTTGTAGATAAAGAAATGCCTATCACTGTGGGAGAGATGGAGAAAATGCCTATCGTGGTAGTTGGAGAAGAAGAGAAACTTATTGCTGTAGAGGATGAAGAAAAGGAAGAAAAGCCGGTCACAACAGTCAGAGAAGCAGAGGAAATGCCTATCACAGCAGATGAAGAAGAAGGATGGCCTGACATGGTAATGGAAAAGGAAGAGAAGCCTTTGCCAATAACAGAAGATAAAGAAAAAGAAATTCTGGTCTCGTTGGTAGAGGAAGAGGAAGAAAAGCCTGTTACAGTGACAGAAGATAAAGAAAAATCCAAGGAGGAAGAAAAGCCTGCTGCATTGATAGAAGATGACGACAAATCTGCCGCCGTACCAGGAGAGGAAGAAAAACCGGGTTTTGTAGAGGAGAAGGGGAAGCCTGTGACCGTTGCAGAGGGGGAAGAAAAGCGTGACGTTGTAAGAGATGAAGAGAAGCCTGCCACAAGTGATGAAACAAGCCCAGATGATATTGGTTTAGAAATAACCTTGCATAAATTCATGTTTAAATCAATAACAGACAAGTCCCAGATGGTGGAAGAGACTCTGTCAGTCTCTTCCAGAGAAGATCTATTGGAAGAGGAGATGCCTGATATTCATGAACGCGGGTCTCTAGTTGTGGATGTTATTCAGGTTTCTGAGTTGGAAGATGGCACAGGAGTACGAGGAAAAGAAGAACTCATCACTGCAGAAGAAAAGCCTGCCAGTGCCGGAGAGGGAGAAAAGCCCATCGCTTATCCAGAAGATGTCACTGCTAGGGAAGAGGAAACAACGACCTCTATTGCAGAAGACAGTAAACCTCTTCCTGATGGAGAGGAAAAGAAGCCGTTCTCTGTTGAAGAAGAACATAAACCTATTTCTGCAGAAGAAGAAAAACCTCACGTCACAGAAATAGGCCCAGTGATGGAAAAAACACAGCCTACCCAGGCTGGAGAGACAGTCGTTGGTGACGATCAAAGACGTATTCCAGTCGGTGAGTCGCCTCTTGCAGGAGAAACACAAATACGTCCATATGATCTTGATGTTGAAATTGTCTTTGAAAAGTCTTCCTTGAAAACGGAGACTGAAAAGACAATACTGACGGATGAGACCATTTCTGTAGCATCAAAAGAGGAGGGCTGGGAAGAAGAAATTCCGGACATTCTTGAGCGTGACTCTTTCACTGAAGAAATCACTGATATCTCTGGAACTTCCAGCGTACAGGAATCAGATAAGCGGAAGCCAGACGAGAAAAAATCTGATATTGAGGAGTTTCCGGAAGAAGATGATGTCCTTTCACAATCTGCAGCGGAGAAAGTGACAAGAGAAGATGACAGTGACACGACTAAATCCTCAAAAGTTGACATTGACCTTGAGTTCAGAAAGACATCAGACGTCACTTTGACAGAAAAGACAACAGTTGCCGATGAATCAGTCACATCTACAACAAAAATGGATGTTTTGGAAGAAGATGTGCCTGTAACCTTAAGGTCTTTCACGTCCGAAGTCACCCAGGATTCCTTCTTACCTGAACTTGAAGTGGATAAACCCGTGAAGGAGGTTTCTAAGAAAGGCAAAGATTTACCTGCTTCGGATGACAAAGAAGAACTTGAAACCAAAACTATCATGGAGGAATCACCTGATGAGCGGAGCTACCTTTCTCAAACAGAAAAGATTCCTGAAGACGAAGTCACAAAAGTCGATATTGATATTTCATTCCGGAAGTCTCCTAGCCTTGTCAGCATCTCAGAAAAGACTTCTGTTGCAGATGAAACAATCAGCACTACAACACAAGAGGACATTTATGATGATGAGATCCCAGAGATTCAAGGAAGAGGTTCAGTTACCACAGAAATTATTGACGAATTTTCAGTATCCGAGACTGATTTGAAAACAACCCCAGATGAAATATCAGTCGAGGCTACACAAGATATGGACACTGTTGACCTTAAACCCAAGCCTGATAAGGATGAGCAGGAAAATCCCACAAAAGTTGAAATTGACGTTTCATTCCGAAAGTCTCCTAGCATTGTCAGCATCTCAGAGAAGACATCCATCGCTGACGAAACTGTAAGTACTACTACCACCGAAGACATCTTTGCAGACGAAATCCCAGAAATTCTTGAAAGAGGATCATTCACTATGGTGTCGGAAACTGGAGAAACACATCCAGAGAAGCATGATAAGCCGATGCCAGAGGAAGAAATTTTACTACCAAAACGTGATGAAGGCAAGATTGATGTGGAAGTTAAACCCTCAGAGATAAGACAGACTGACGAGGGCGCAGAAGAAAAGCCCACAGAAGTTGAAATTGACGTTTCATTCAAAATATCACCAGATATCATCGGCATCTCAGAAAGGACTTCTGTTACGGATGAAACTGTTAGCACTGTTGCCAGGGAGGATTTTGTTACTGACATTGTTCCTGATATATTGGAAACAGGATCAATCACCACAAAAGTCACGGATGATTCACTGCTTTCTGATACAGAAAAAACTAAACAGAGCATTCTTAGGCAGAACATTAAGGAACTGGAAGAACGAGAGTATCGCAAAGAAGATACCCAGAAGATGTTCAATGAAGAAATCACATTGGAACCGATAGAAGATGCTGGCAAGAAGGGCCCAGGAGAACAACCCAAAGATCAAGACATACCCACACAAATTGAAATTGATGTATCATTAAGAAAGTCACCCAGTGTTGTCAGTATTTCAGAAAAGAGCTCTGTTACTGAAGAGACTGTAAGCACGACTACTACAGAAGACATTTACGGATACGATGTCCCTGAAATATATGAAAGATCTTTCACCTCTTCGTATAGAGAGGATTCAGTGACATCTGATGCCCCAGAAAGAGAGACAGAGGCCCCTACCCAAGATATTGAAATAGAAATCAGGCCGACCATAAGATATGTTAGAGAAATCAGGACAGAATTGCATGATGTAAGACGTTCTCGGGACATGCTGACTGAAATTTCCAGCCTCGACGTGAACGAGACATTTAGAAAGAAAACCACATTTGAAATGAGGGAAACTATACTCTCTAGTGAGACCATGAGAACATTTGAGACCTCTACGTCAGAGGAGGACTTCAAACATATTTTAGAGAGGGCATCGTTCTCTTCTGAGATTACCAAAGAGTTGGACACATCTGACGTGAAAGAGCGAGAAGTTGACGCCCCGTCTCATGATATTGAGATTCAGATGCGGGACACATTAGAGAGACCGAGGGAGTCATTGGATGTCCGAGATGATGCAAAGCGTCTCATCCCTGTGCATGTTGTGAAAGATGACACTGAAACGCACCCATCGTCAGTCGAGGTAGAGATCTCACTTCCGAAACAATCCCTAGCGGAAATCACGAAAAAGACATCAGTCAGTGATTCCGTGCACCAAATTACTTCACAAAAACTTATCCTCGAGGAGGGCATCCCAGAACTTCCAGCGCACGAAACCTTCATATCATCAGTTACAGAAGATGAATTGCCTACAGGTATTGATGAACTCCCCATCGCTGAGGCAATGCCATCTTTGCATGATGTTCAGGTAATTGCCCGAGACACATTGGTCCAACCAGATAAACCTGGCACCCCTATAACTGTCATTGTGACCAAGGAGTTGCCCTCAGGTGAAGAGACAAACGAGACGCCACTATTGGACGTCACAGTTAGAAGAATGTCCAACGTGGTGACCGAGACCATGAGTCTGTCCATCACAACTTCCAAAATCACAACAAGTCAAAGCCTCATGTATGGAGACAGGCCTATAGCAGTTGAAACTCAGTCAATTCCCATACAAAAGGTCATTGATGATACAGACACAAAACAGCCTAGATTAGAAAAACTCTCTTCAGAGGACTTGGCACCAGAAACATTGATTTCTCCTGTAGACTCTGAACCCATGTCAAGTACAGAGCAGGAAAAGCAACCACGTGACATCAAGGAGGATTTATCGGTAGAAAGACCAGATGAAGTGATGACTGTGACTGAGACTGAAAAAGAGGGACCTGGTGACAGACGATCAGAAACTGTCCCAGATGCCAGTTCTCCCGAAGAACTCGAGAAGACAGCCGAGGAAGTTCTTTCAAAGAAACCTAAAGAGGGAGAGAAAGATGATTCTTTCGCAAGGCCAGTTGTCACAAAGAAAACTCAGCCCGAGGACATGGTATCTGACATCGAAGGTAGAGACTTCGTTGCTTTAGAAGAAGAATCACTCCCACAGAAGACAGCAGGTGACCTACTAAAGCCAGAAAAGCAAGCAGAGGAATCAGATGTTGAAAAAGTCAGAACCGCAGAGCAGCATGAAGAAAAGGATCAGGCTGTAGTTGAGTTGGAGAAAGTATCACAGGAAATAAAAGATCTTGGTGTGGATAGAACAAAAGGTCCAACCATAATTATTGAGGATGACACCGAAGAAGACAGAGGACAGCCCGAGGAAGAAACACACCGTCCAGAAATGTTAAGTCCCACCCGTGAGACTCTGTTTACTGCGAGGAGATCTGTTGATTATGGACGTAAGCAGAGCGCCACATCTTCTGAATCACTGCTTAGTCCTGACGGTCATAGACATAGGCGGACACCTCTCGTTGATATCAGTGTGGATGTTGATGAAGAGAAAGCTGAGAGGATCCTCAGACGGCTCTCAGTGAGTCAGGAAGTAACCTCTGTAACCACGACACTGAGAGAGAGCAGCTTATTACCCGATGAGGAAACATGGTCTTTTGACTCAAGTCAGGAAATCTTCAACACACAGGATAAGGCATGGAAGGAATCTACCCCCATCCCGGAAAGTTTAAGAGCAAGACGCCCGTCCATTCGCAGAAACTCAGAGACTGTTATAACAGAAAGTGTGGTAACAACACCACATGAGGCACCAGCAGACATTGTTGAAATGGAAAAGATTGAAGATCATGGTGAAGATGAAGATGACACAATTCTTCAAATCAACGTTTCCTTCGAAGGACTGAGGCAGAGACTCAGTACTGAGAGAATTTCCAGGTCGGAGGAGAGAAGAAGATCCATTTCAAGATCGTTTGAATTAGCTGACGAAGACGATGAAGTCAGTTTTAGTCGAAGAGCAAGCAGATCATTCTCAGAGGGCATGTCTTCACTACCAGAGGAGAGCAGAGATGAAAACGAAGAGACTGGTCCTAGTCTAAGAGACATGAAGATTCCTTTGCTTAGAGTTGAATCAGAATCGGATGAGGATGTTGATGAGCATGAAGAAACTGTTCTAGAAGTGGCTGATCTCGTGACAGTAGTTGTAAAGACAGATAAAGGGACCAAAACCATTTCAGATATCAGCATCAAGATTGCTGCCAAAGATTTGCATCCAGGACTGGGAAAAACAGGCAAGTTCCTTGCACTTCCAGAAAAATTGCTTCAAGGTCTTGGCGCTTCAGAGGCCTTGAGGGATAAGATCAAAGAGGTTGTTCCATCTGAGGAAGAGAGGCATGAGTCTCCGGACCATGCTCCCGAAGATACCCGTGAAAGCCTGAAGGCAATTTCCACGTTGGAAAAAGCTCCAGAACAGCTCTCACCAGAGGCAACGCAGGCTGAGACAACATCACAAGCAGATTTTGAAGACCATAGCAAAGCTGATTCTCTTGCAGAACTAGAGGATGTGACCAATCCATATGAACAAACAGATGCGTCACCCAGATATTCACTGGAAGATGATCGGCCAAAAACTGAGGAAGCGGAAGGGAAGGAAGTTGTCGAGCCAGTTGGAACAGATGTTGGTGATAGTATTGAGCGGCAATTTCACCAGACTGATACTGGGTATAGAGAGAGTATTGATGGTGGTCAGCCTGAAACTGCTACCGTCAAGGATATTCAAGGAGGCCCTGAGCACCAAGACCTCGAGAAAGGCCCAGATGTGGACAAAGAAGTAAAGGGTAAATTGGACGAACAGAAGTATGACATGGACATGTCCTCGAAAGAGGTCAGGGACGAGAAGTCAACAGAAATTCTCCCTTCAGCTGGAGAAAGTGATTTTGAGAGTATTGAAGAGGGAGACGAAAGAAGTAGAGGAAAGGGTGAAGCTGATATGGAGACGGCTGGTGAAGAACAACCTCAGCACGAAACAGCTTCCACTCAGAAGGAAGTTATTGGTGAAGAACCAACAGAGACTCTTTTGCCCACTGAGGCAAATCAGTTTGAAGATTTACAAAGAGGAGAGGAAAAGATGTTAAGAAAAGATAAACTTGATCAATCACAGTATGAAATACTTGCATCGGTGAGGGAAATCAAAGATGATGTGCCCACAGAGGAATTTTCAGTAGATGAGGAAACATGTATTGAGAAATTAAAACAAGGAGATGAAAGAAGATTGGAGGAAGATGTGGTTGACAGTGAAGCCAGAGATCGAGACGACCATGAAGAACATGAGGTGGATACATCCCTGAAGGAAGTCGCAGATGTTGAACAACCATCAGAGTTACTACCACAGTCAGAGGAAGCTAGATGTGAAAAGCTAGAAGAAGGACACGAAAGAAGACCAGAGGAAGGTACGGAAAAAGTGACAGAGGAAGTCGATGTGTTTGTGAGAGCAGTAGAAGAAATACTTCAAACAGAGGATGCACTTCAGAGAGAGTCGCAGGTGGCAGACCTTAAAGAAGGTGAGGAAACTGACTTTGACAAGGCATCAGCATTGGTGGAGAAGGATGCTGAGGTTGAATATGAAGAAGAGGAAACATTGGTTGAGGAAAGCGATGAATCTCAACAGCGAACAGACAAATATATTGAATCAGAAAGGGGTGAGGAAAGTGGAGAAAGTGACAGGGAATCAGACAAAGAATACACCAGTCAGCATGAGAAATCAGACAGAATTGCTTATGAAGACACAAAGAGGCAAGAACCAGAGAGAGACATCAGTTCCAGTCCTGAAAAGATATTGGTCAGCACTGATCAGGCCTCTGATTTCCCCTACACTGATGATTCGTCCTTTGGAGTTCTTTCACCCATTTCTGAACGCACTGAGGACTCCATTGATGTTTCTGGAGTTAGTGCAGAGATCTTGCCAGAGCAGCCATTACTTTCTGAAGAAAAGCCACCTGAAGAGGATAGACAGCCAAGAGAGAAGTCTGAGGATGTGGAACAAAAGCCAGTCAAAGTTTCTGATGACATACCACTCAGTAAGACAGCTGCTGTTAGCCAAGAACAAGAAGAGGATCGCACTAAAGCATCAGCTGATGAAACCATTGCTGAGATGCCACTGAGACCTGAAGAAGCAACTGATATCTCTGAAACATCTGAAGTTCTGTTTGAGAGAGAATCAGAGACTGCGTCCTACAAAGTTGCTAGTAATGAAGTCAAAGCTGGGAGCCAAGAAAAGCCTGAAGATCTCACTAAATCAGTTCCAGATGAAAAATTTGAAGCACCTATCGAATACGAAGAACTGTTTGAAGATACTGAAACTGTTGAAATAAAGCTTAGCCAAAAGCTTGAGAAAGAAGATGAAGTTGTTGAAAATCAGGATATTCTGAAAGATAGTTCAGTGGGCAGTTCATCAGCTGAAGAAGATGACAAAGAAGGTATACATCAAGGAGACAAACTAAACCACATGCATCGCACACCATGCTTTTGCAGTATAAAGCATGTGGCTATGAATAAAATGAATATTCATGTGAAATAAAATTTAATGTTTGATTTATTGTTTACTACACAAATTAATGTCCTCAGTGTAAGTAATATGTTCATATAGTAGCTAGGAAACAGAATTCTGCATGGACACCGACTGAGAGCACTGAAGGAATTTTTTGTATCCACGCACCTGTCCACTGCACTTTTAACCATGACATGTGTGTCTTTTTTTCACAGCCATAAATGTGATTAAAACCCATGGAGGATTTGTAATTAGAATGAAATTTTAACGTACTGAAATTCAGTGCCATCATCATTTTTTTTCATTTTCTCTGGCTGGGCATACAGTTCTTGGCCATGTGTCATCATTTCATTTAGAGAGAATTCAAGTTTTGCCATCTCTTACAAAATCGTGTTGCCCCTAAGTGTGATCAGGTGAAAATTTCCTTCTAAATGTAGAAGAAACATCTCTGCAATATGTGGATGACTCAGAGAAGTTTCCACCCTGCCGGTTGCCATATGTGTATCCTCCTATTCAGAAAATACACATACTTTTTCAATTTATACTTTCATAGTCACTAGACTATATATTCAGTCCAGTTAGAGGCCACATCTGCATTATCAAATGACAAAGTGAAGATTTAAATGTCCAATGCACAAAAGATGTTGGCAATAACTGGTAGTATTTATCTGGAAGGCAGTATGGTGTGGTACTTAATTATTTTTTTCAGTTTCCAGCAAGTTACATCTGTGTTGAAATGCTTGCATTATTGCTCTGGTATAACTCACAGTGCACATTTTTTTGCATGCAAGTAACAAAATGTATTTTTAGTACTTTGATAAAATACATTTTCTGATGATTAAAGTCGGGTAAATTGGCATTAAATGTGTCCTATATATTTTGATAATTCCTTAATCGTGCAATATGTGTTACTACTCTTATGCAGAGTATACACTCAACTAAGTGTTGTATAGCTTAGCTTTAGGCGATGGCCTTTGCACCTCATTCCACTGAAAGTTTTGCACTGAAAAAAAAAGAAGATTAAGATCAGGGTTCAAATATTGTCAGCCTAAGACATCCCATGTCATCAATTAAATTATATCTCAAATTTAAATGTTTCAAGTATTAATGCTTGTTCTGATCAGTATTCTTGATTTGAAGTTGGAAGCACAAGAAATAGGGATGTGGAGAAAGTGAAGACAGGTCTGTTTAACTCATTGTTGTAGAGATACAATATAGTCCTCTCAAAATTTGAACCCTGTGTTGATGTAGCGTCAAATTTACATGGAACATGCTAACTCATGTGCACTCAGATAAACTTTATATATCTGTTACTAGTACTACAATTTAATGCATGATTGATGGTCCACAATGGATTAAGGGAGTCTCATCATTTCCTTTACAAACATATTTTTTCCATATATCATAAAATAATTCCTTTCATAGAGGTTTTTTGAAACCTTGTCTTGTCATTAAAGTGGATACGTGATTAACAGACAATTGAGGAGAATCTGTTTACCATTTTTTAAAGTATTATCTTAGACTTCGGGAAGGGAAAATGCCTTAAGGTTATCCATTTTATTTTTTTTTTTTTACAAAAGAGATTCTGATTATTATGGCAAATCCTATCTTACATCTTGGTGTTTTCACACTGACATGTTTCTAATCAAATGTAAAGCATTTGCTGATGAAAGTATTTATTTGTGTCTGAAATGTTGCATATTTGTTGTCGCTCTAATTTACAGCACCAACCACACCGCACATTTAATGTGATTAACTTTGAGGCTCTTTAGTGAATAAGAATAATGTAGTGAAAGATCTGAAATTCACAATCATTCTATGAAATTCTGTCACTGTAATTGAGCAATTAATTTCTTTTTAGCATTATTTTCTTTATAATTATGTATATTTTGTTGAATAATTATTTATTTGTAATGTCATGGCATAATATATGTTTCTGACATTTCTTTCAGTGGACAGCTTAAGATCTTTCAATCATGCTTGGTTTTAACCTCTTGCTTTTTAGATGAGATAAAGCTGCGTTTATGAAATCTTGATTTCTTTTGAAGATATGTTTCTACTGTAGGATTTAAACCCGAATTAGACAGATCACAAAATGCTCTGTTTGACTTTTAAAAAAGCCTTAAAAAGATATTAATATTCTTGCACTTGCTTATAATTTTTTGCAGTTTTGGCAGAGAAAGAGGAATCTCTATCAGAAAAGGAAAAACTTGTCACAGCTGGTGAGAACTCAGTTTTAACATTCTGTCCATTGTATATCATATAGACTCTTTGTAACAGATGGTTTGGTCAGAATCGTTCTCTCTCTCTCTCTCATATTCTCCTCTATATCTTCCTTGTGTATTCTTGCATGAGATAGGAGATTAACCGACTCCCTGTCATAGGTCACTAGGCAGTGGCCACCACCTCTTTAGAAACTAATAATATTATTGGCATAGTTGCATACCACTGTCATTACCTGTCATAATGATCAATAAGAATCAGTTCCACTGCACCACCTCACTGACTGGAAAACTAGATTCACTCGATCCTGTGTTGAAATTTTTTAAAAAATCTTCTAAATCATGTGTCTTTAAACATTTTGGCCTGTATATCTTAGTATGCCCAGTTTGTGGTAGCTATGATTTCAAAATGTTTTTGGACTTCTGGTTTTATATTTTTTTCAAGTGAGCTAGATTATATCGAAAGATTCATAGACATGGACAGTGTGTGTTTAATGTTTATTTAGGCCTATGCATGTGTGAAAAGGTGAAAATACTGTGCCAGTTTTGTAAAGCATTCAGCACTTATTGTGGGGAGTGAATGCAATAATAAAACTCTTTATCATTATCATTATTATTTGTTGGTAAATTTTCAGAAATTGAGAAAGAAGAGGAATCTGATGAAGACAAGAAAGAAATTTCTCCAATACCTTTGGAACAAGCTGTTGTTGAAGGTGAGAATCATGTCTTGGATTGCACTGGTGTTTTTCCTCATCAATCTGCAACAGATCTGAATTTTCCTTTCATTTTTATCATTATCACTGTAAAAAGCCTGAAGGCAGTGTTCCCCAAAGTAATTGTACTTAGAACATTTTATCACCCAAAAAAATGGTCTACGTAATTTTTCACGTCTGGAAAAATGTGGGGGATAATTTTTAGGATGAAGCATACAAAGAGCCATCGTGCACCTTGCATCTGCAGTTTTGGTGGGAAAATATCAGCAGATTTTAATTTTAATTTTTTTTTCTTTGAGATGTCAACATATTGAGCCGTGATCTTGTAAACAAAATTGTGCCCTGATTAAAAATGGGCAAAGTCTGACAGTAAATTTTCAGTATTGGTCACACAATGCAGAAACTTCTTTGTTTTTCCTCTGACCTTTGGAATGCTGTAAATGTTCAAGGACATTGTCCTTCAAGCAGTTTTGATTTGGGCTGCTGTAAATTGTGTCCTCGATCCTTCAGATATTTTCCAAACAAGGGGACCAATCATGCGCATTACTTTGAGAGATTGTTTACATTATGAAATTCAACGGAACCTCCATATTGAGTACCCATTGAATAAGTAGGTCTTGTTATTAAGTATAAAATTTACATGCCAAGATTTATTACTACTACATCATTTCATTGTTCAGGTGGACCTGGATATTAAGAATACTTAAATAATAAATATATTTCATCCTTGTGCTAAGGGCAGACTTTACGGCAAGGTTCTACTGTACTTATAAAAGCTCTTTAGAGAGGAATATTTAGAGGAATATGTGATGTTTTTTTTTTATGCATCAACAGAGGTGAAAGAGGAGCGCTTCTCACCAATAGTCAAAGCCCCACTTGAGACAGTAACTACCAAAGATGGAGGTCAAGTGCGCTTTGAGGCAGAAATTGTTGGCATTCCCACACCAACCATCACATGGTACAAGGATGAAGAGGTTCTCCACCCCTCTGAGGAGTTTGAAATTGCCTACAGCGAGAACATCGCCTCACTGTTCATCAGTGATGTGCTCCCAGAGGATGCTGGGAAATACATTGTGGTGGCAAAGAATGAGCTGGGAACAGCAACAACAGAAGCCACCTTAATAGTAGAAGGTAAGAGAATGCATTCTGGTTCTTATGCTGATAGCCATATTCAGAATTTGAAATTGCACCTTTTGAGAAAACTAGAGGTCTTATCTTTGGGCTGAGGTTAGTAGGATAGTATATTTTTAGGCAGGCCTTCGACTACCGCTGCAACACTGACTTGTCCACCACTTGTGCCAACTTTCCTAATGCCAGTAAATTTTAAATGACAAAAATTCAGCTCTTAGCCCAACAAAATGACAGGCAGTATAATAGCATATTCTCTGCGTAAGTCCACCTTCTGGGGAGCATGGAAAAAGTAACATTTAAACAGATTTGTAATTATTTAGTGATTGTTTTATTGAAATATGCAATTCATTTTGTGGAAAATGTTGCAGTGAAGTGAAGCTGTGACAATCTAGACTGCAATTAAGCTGAGTCAGCTGTACTGTAACTGTAACACAGTCATTATGTTTATATCATCAGCAAGAAATAAAAAAAAAAGAGGTCCTTATAGATTTATTTTCAGAGTCTGCATTTACCTGTTAGTGTCATCTTCTTTTTTGCCACTGAGTTTAATATGATGTGCAGTAGCATTATTTGAAACAATCAGAAATGCAGTCATTATCACAAGGCAACTGTCAGCACAATGCATAACTTTTTGTTGATTCTTTTCTCTCCTAAAGTTGCAGAGAGTGATGTCTCACAAGAAGAGACTTCTGGCATTGCACCTTTGTTCACCATCAAACCCACCTTCCAGACGGTGGAGGAGAGTGAGACCGCTACATTCACTGCCACCATTGAGGCTGTTCCTGAGCCCAAGGTGAGAAGGGCAAGGGTTAGGATAATATGATTTGTGGTTTGGGATAAGAAATCCCATAGTGATGATGCTAGTTAGAAGTTTGTATGTTCCTGAATGCCTTTTCGTGGTCCTTTTTAGTGTAAATTCTCATTTTAATCAAGAAATGAGGATCTATAAGCATTCATATGTGCCTCTTTAAACAATATTGTGTGGCTGGAATTACAGTCACCACTAAATAGCTGGCTGATGTGTGTTATACCAGTAATTTTGAATCATTAACCTTTTTTAATGTACTGAGATACATACTTACACTTATAACTTAAGTTCATCGTAATAACATCAGAGGATTTCCCTATGAGAAGTTCATTGTTTAATGAAATGGAAAGAGACTGGGTCTTGAGAATTTGCACTAATGGAGATAATTTATCAGTAATTTTGCTAGTAGTGAAATGCAACCACATTTATAGAATGACCTGTTTTTTTATCATCGTCTTTGCTGGTATTTAGGTGCAACCACATTTGTGGAAGGACCTCATTTGAAATTGTCACAAGGTCACCATGTTTTTCTAATACCTTCATGACTTCATGCATAAAAATATGCTGCATATGTAATTTGTTGTAGAGTCATCTTGGCTTACAGATTAACGTTTTGGTTAGGTAACTTCTCATTTGCACAAGTAAGCAGTGTAATTGCATTTTGTTGTCAGGAATGGAGAATGGAAAGACAGTTAGGATTATTATTTATTGATTAAAAAGCAGTGAGTTTCTGTTAAATCTGCATTGTCTTTTGAACAGATTCTGTGGACAAAGGACAGCAAACCTATCCCGGAAGAGGCAAAATTCCAAACCTCTTTCACTAAAGATGAGGACACCTACCATACCAGTCTGGTTGTTACAGACACCACTCCAGAGGATTCTGGGACCTACAAGGTTACTGCATCAAATGACCTTGGGGAGGAGAGTGTGACAGTGTCACTCATTGTTAGCAGTAAGTATTGGTGTTCAGGACTGTGACTGTAAGCAAAACTCAGGATCTGTTTGATCATGATGTTTCCATACCTCCACTATAATGGCCAGTGTCCAATTTCGACTTCCGAGTGCCTGAGTTGAAATCCCAGTTTTACATGAATTTCAGTGTTTTCTCAGAAATCACAAGGACTTGTAGCTTTGGCTTTGTGTATCCTAATCATCGTGGCCTTAACTTGGAGCCTGTGACACAAACAACCTAAAATAAAGTTAGACTTTGGAATAGGATCTTCAAAGTGAAGTATTGTAGCCTGTTTCAGATTCATCTTTCTCCTTTAGCTTTTTGTAAGCCCAGCTTTTTGTTCTGATATCTGCAGCGATCATAAAGGAAGCAAGATTTTTAAAAAGTGGTGATCCAGAGATCTTATCATTATATGGCCTGCTGAATTTATTTTTTCAGAAACAAAAGAAGAGAAAACAGACTTCCGCGACCAACTTTCAACGGCTGAGTTTGAAGTTCCAGAAAAACCAGCCCAACCAGAGGAGATAGAGCAAGTAGACTTCAGGGGCACACTGACAACTGAAGTGTAAGTCTTGTGTTTTTTCCATGTGTGCAATGTCACTTGTCATATTTGGGTATTATGAAATCGCATGAAACATTTTGCAAAGTTATGAACCATTCCAAAGCCTGTTTTCATGCATGCATACTGTTAGTTCCATCTGGAAATAATAAGCATGCCCAAAGCAGTGCCTCATTTATGAAGTACACAGCTTTTATCCCAAATGTTTTGAAGTGTCCACTGAAAAAAAACAGTTTTAAGAGGGTAGAAATGCACTTTTTAAAGGACAAAAGTTCCATGCAGTGATCAAACTGCAGGATCTCAAGATATTCTCTGAATTTGATGTTGAGATGATAGTTGTTTCTGTTTATGGGATGCATTTGTAATCAAACTTCCCACTTTCCTACATTACTGTATTGTATTTCCAGCATGTGATGTGCTCTAAACATGTATTATATAAAAGCAAGAGAAATTATAAATCTCGCAGAACCCTTTTAGGATTGGCATGAATTAAAGCTGCCATAAGAAATACAGGTTCAGAGAGTTAGAAACCCTTCATGCTTTGACTTGAGCACTCACCATTTTCTAACCTGCATTTCATGAACTGTGTATGACTGATCTGAGTGACTTGATAGTGTGATGCACTGAATGAAGCTGAAACAGTTGCCAAGGCCTCACAGAATGCAGTTGAGCACTTTTCAGTGGGAACAATCAATGTGATTAGACTTATTTTCTTTTCAGCCCATTAGAATACATCTGTGATCAGTGAAACATTAAATTATACAATTATGCTGGTATTAGATGTCATTCTGCAGTCTGAATGAAGATGTTAGTCTGATGTAGAAACAGTATGGGGATACAACATGACAATCCTTGTAACATGACAATCCTTATTTTTAAGAATGAATTTCTCTTACAAAGCTTGTAAGTAGTCATTAGATTAGGACACTTTCACAAGACTGCACCTTATCCTTGCTTGCTAATTTTGAACATGCATGTGTTTGCTACTAACTCACCAACCATCAATTATGTGTGATGTGCATGACAGGAAAACAAAGGTCGGAGTTCATTTTGAGACTGAACAGCTTGATTTCCGCCACCTGCTTAAATCTTCAAAGACAAAGGCCAAGTGAGTGTAAACTGTTGCCTCAATATATATGTTTTCTGCCTAGATGCAGATTTTATGCTGTGCCTCTAAAAAGTACATATCCTCATATCTGTATTTTGGGAAGATTATTTTTGCCAGAGAAGTAAAATAGCAATCAGGAACTATATTTTTGAAGACGTTGAATGTGCCTGTGCATGATGAAATATAGGAGTAGCTGAACTGTACTTTTGAAATGCAAAATGTCGTTTGGATAGTGCCTGCAAATCACAGTTATCAGAGGAGTGTAATATACATAGAGAACTATCAATAGGGACATGTATTGGTACTAGTTTTCATTCAGAGATTTTAATATGTTTTTCTTTCAGCATGGTCATGTTGTGCATGAAAAAGCAAATCATCATCACTCACTGACCTGTATGTTTGCCATTGGTTTAACTACAAAATATGGCTAAACAGTAGTACTCCTCAATCCAGCTCATGTAATATCAGAAAATATGTTTTTAACAGAAGATTCCTTTCAGTAGTTCATAACAGATATAATTTTCTGGCCACTAATGACTCCAGTGGGGAGAAGAAATACACATTCTATAATTTTTTGTGTGTTAATGGCGTGGAACTTTCAGTTGAAATACTGCCAGAAGCTAAACTTGTAGTAACAGTAGTAATAAATCTTGAAGCTCATTTTGAATTTGGAATGTCTCAGACAAACATATTCTATTTTCCCTGCTCCATGCATGTATTTCCCTTTGGGTCTATTTATACACAATGCATAAACCATAAATATGATCTTTTTTTGCAGTAGATAGGATAGGAAAGGTAACACGTACAGTATGTGACGTATCTGATGACAGCTTATTGATTCCACATTTTGTATTTCATTGTTTTCTTTCCCTTTGTTTGTTTGTTGTTTTTTTTTCCCTATGACATTATTTAAGTATAAACCACTTTATTATCTTCAGAAAATTCACTGCTGATGTTGAAGCAGAGGCAACTGTTCCTGAAGAAGCACCAGAGGCTGAACAAGTTGACTTCAGGGCTGTGCTGAAACAACCTGTAAGTTAAGAGATAGTTTCTTGCATTCATGCCTTCAGTGCGTCTCTTTGTATCCCTTTGATTATTTCTTACAGTGTTATCTGAGGAACAAAGCATAATATTACTGATAGTTCATTGCTCTGTGTTATTTATGCAATTTCATCATTACATGGTACATTTATTATATTTGTCCCTTTTCCATTATAGTCTGCAGAGAAAGAAGTGCCAAAGCAAGAGGCTCCAGAATTTGTCAAACCAATTGAAGATGCCACGGTCCGTGAGGGTCAGTCGGCCAAGTTTGAGTGCAGAGTCAAAGGTGAACCAGCTCCACAGGTCATGTGGTACCATGACCAACAGCCAATCAAATCTGACACTGTGTACCAGATTCTGCCAGGAGAGAATGGAGAGTTCACCTTGCTCATCTCTGAGGTTTTCCCAGAGGACTCTGGCACCTACACTGCCAAGGCCATCAATGAAGTGGCAGAAGTGGAGTGTTCAGCCACTCTTACTGTTGAAGGTCAGTCACAGTGAAGATTCAGATTCTTCTACTTTGGTTTTGTTGTGTCCAGAGGGGTAGCCGTATGTGGACATTGGTTAAGACTGTGTTGGACAGTCTCAATTCTGGTGCAACAGATGACTTTTTGCCCCCACAGTAACCACCTGCATTGTGACAGCCATTTTCGTCATTGGCTCCTCAGATTCAGTTTTTATGAAGATGCTTTTTGGATAACATATCCATCTGCAAGATTTATTAAGTCACATCTTCTTGAATCCTGGAAATGTCCCATGCTATTGATATTAAAGCATTCCTTTGACACATTGTAGCAATTAGAAAATTGTAATGTATTGTTATTAAGACAGATAGTGAACAAATATCTGCGAAGTGCACCAAAGAAAATATGGTATAAGAATCAGTTACGTTATGTTTACCTGCTTTTAAGACATGAGATGTAAATATTTTAACAGACAAATATGCACTTAAGATAAGGAAATTTTTTTACCCTGAAGAAGTCTTTTTTGGGCAAAAGTTTGGTAGATTTGTATATGGATGTATTGTGCTGCAATTGTGCTACATTAGCTGTAATTAATTCTTTACGATGGTTTCATTCAAATTCCCAAATGGGATGTAATTCTTCAAAACTTAAGACTGTTCATTCATTGGTTGTGCAGTTTGTCCACATTCTTACTAATACTTAACAGTGCAGCTTGTGTATTGACATGGCTGTTGAAAAGTAAACAACTTATGCTACATCAGTCATATAATTATCTGGCTCTTTTTTTTTTTTTGCAGAACTGATATCAGAGACAAGTTCAATCACTTCTAAAGAGGACAAACAAGAGGAAGAGACTCTTACTGAAGTTATCCAATCAGAGGCTGCCATCAAGATCCAGTCTGCCTTCAGGGGCTATAAGGTATTATCAAACAGAACCTCACATTCCCAAACTCCCCACTCTCTGATTATGAAATTCTGGTCCTTAGCTCTATGCATTTATTTCTTATATTAAATTTAGTTCAAGACCATGAATACTTGAATTTTTAAACTTGTGCACTGAAATTCAAGGTTGTGAGTTTCTACATTAAGTATGGATAATGGAAGTTTTAGCGAGGTAATTTGACATTACATGTTTTGTTCTCTTGTCATTAGAATTAAATGCTTCAGGAAACACATATTAAATGGCTGTCAATCTTCTGTCTCCAGCATATCACACTAACTTGCCAGTTTTGTTCATTTGTAACAAAATTAATTTAGAAGAACTAATAATAATAATAAAAATAATACTAGCATTGTTAATTTTAACATTGTTATTCATCACTGTGAAGTGATTCATTTTTATATCAAATATATGCATTTGACAGGCAAGACAAGAGGTTGAGCAACTGAAAATAACAAAATTGGCCAAATCTGAAATCACTATTGACACATCTGTCACTGTGGAAGAAGATACTGTCGACACCTCTGTCACTGTGGTAGAAGAAGAGGTAAGTTTTGATCTCTCATTGTCATGGGTTAATGTTGGTTACCTTCAAAATTTTTTATCGCACTTATCTTATATTTCTACATCATTTGTCAGGTTTGGAATAAGGTAACTTATATTTTTGTTGCTTTTATTTTATGTATGTTTCCTTCTTTCCATTGTACTTATTTTTCAATTAAATTATTTAAAGTAATGTTAGATATCAAGCTCACTTCTGTTTTAATAGTAGACTGTTTTTTAGCAGAGCATTTTTTTCTCTTCATATTTATGTACAAGACAATAACTATTAACTTTCTATGTAGGAGAAGCCAGTCTTAATTTCTGGTAAAATGCATAAATACCGTGTTCCAAGCAGCATATACTTGGCAATGACATGTTTGAAAAGGCTAATTACTGCTTTTGCTTAAGTACTTGCACAACTAAACGTTTGTGTGTTTGGAACACACATTTGGTATGTTGCTCTGTTCCTTATAACTTTGATGTTCCAATGCAGTCATCTCAACACTGCAAATTGCTTAACTGTTCTTACTCCTCTTTAACACTGCTGGGACTGTCATAGCTTCAATATGCTCTTTACACACAACTGAATGCTCTGTCAGTTTGAAATTACACAAATCTGAGTAGATGCTGTGGCGACCTCCCAATAGCTTGTGTCTGGGAGTGAAGATTAGCGGATTCTCTTTAAGTAAGACTAGTTCTGCAGTTCTTAAGCTTTACTGTGAAATATTTGTGATGAGTTTTTTAGGCGACAGTCCATCTAGCATTCAGAGATTGTGATATAAAAGAAATGTCACTGCCAGCATGCTGTAAAACTTTTAATACCTTCATTTTCATTTTTTATTTCTGTCAGCTTTGCGTTCAGTTATTTGGGTTATGGTTTTGTTAAGCTTTACATGACAGAGAACCATGTGCATTATCAAATGAATCAACTACATTAAATGGTATGATGTTTTGATGCTTTCGACATAGGACTTTGATTATATGGGCACTAAATCATAACTGAATTTTAAATGGACCATGTTTGACATTGCACATGGACCTCAAGCACATGTGTTGTCTATAAACTCTGTAAAATCTTCTCTGGGATTTATATTTTTAATCTAGCAACTCTTTGACGTCCTGACTCCCCTCCGTCAAACCAGTTGAAAGCTAACAATTCAAAAAACCTGCCTGTAATGTAAAATACAACTCATTAAGATTAGTTGGGTCGTTTTTGTAATCCAGAATTAATAAATAACTATTAAGCACTGATTTGCAGGTTTTCAAAGAGTTGTATGATTGCTCTGCATCAGGCTTCAGTTTGCACTGTTTAATGCTTCATCCTCTGCTATTACATATTTTACTTTGTTTACTTTTGCACAACTTTTCATTATGAGAGTCCATATTCATTCAGGCTTAACACACATTGGCCATTCTTGCACTTTGACATGTTGCATAAATATGGTTTTTTGCCAGTAATTTGAAGTGAACAAAAAGATGGAGAAAAAAAATTCTTCTTCTCATTCTGTATTTCTTTTAAGATCATAGGCTAATTCTCCTTATGAGCCATACTTAAAAATTTGTTCAATTAAATTAACGATGACTGTGAAACAATGAGAAATGTGACAAACCTGCTGTTACCCCGTCCCCTCCACCCAAAGCAGTTGGATGTGTTATAGTGCAAGATTAGCTTCAGTGTTGTAATCATATTGGCATCAGCATCATCTATTTATTTCATCATATCACACAAGCTTCAGTTGCATGAATCGCATGAGCTGCCTGACCATTTTCACCACTACCATTACCCTTGCTTCCCTTCCTGCATGGCTGCCTGCTAGCAGTAGCAGTAGCTCGGTGTCTTGCTCAGTGGCTGCCACCAGGTTTGAGTCCAGTGATAAGTCCAAGCTGCCTAACAGTAACACCAGAAACGGTAAACAATGTCTTAATCTTTCCTGACTCTCTTGAAGGAGAAACCTGTAGTGGAGGAGATTGAAATAAGCCTTGAAAGACGCGAAACCAAGAGAACGGAGCTCACATTTGAAGCTGCACATGAGCTTAAAACTGTTGATGTTCAGGAAGAAATTGCACCTGAACTGGAAGAAAGGGTTCCTTCGGAAACAACCATTGAGGTTGAAATAGCCGAAGCTGTGCCCAAAGAGGTCACTGAGGTTGAAGTAGGGGCACCTGAAAAGGTGGCGCCCGAAGTCACAGCCATACAACCTCTAGAAACTGCTGAGAAAGTACCTGAAATCCCAGCCGACACCAGTGTTGAATCTGCTGAGTCTGTGGTTGAGGTCGCTACAAAAGATGTTATCGAGACAAAAGTGGATGAAGAAGTTGAGAGGGCTGAGGAAGAAATTGCGCCAGAAGAAAAGGTTGATGTTGTTCCAGAGACCCTTGCAGAGCAGATTATTTCAGAGGCTTTAGTAGAAGCTGTGGGGACTATAGAAAAAATGAAAGTGGAAGAAATTGAGGAAGAGGAGAAAGAAGAGTATATCAGAGAAGAAGAAAAACCAGAAGAGGTGATTCCAATTGTAGAGGAAACTGAGGCTGTCTCAGAAAAGGTGGAAACAATTCCAGTTGCTGAAACAACAACAGAGGAACAGGAAGAAGCTGTCCAACCAGAGACGGTTGCAGATAAGGAAAGACCAGACACATCCACTGCCTCTGAAGAAATGGTGGAGACTGAGCTTGCGAAACCAGAAACAGAGGAGAAGGCTGAATTCACAACAGAAACATTGAAAGAAACTGTTGACACTGAAGACGTTTCTGACTTTGGAGTACCTGAAGAGGAATTACTGGCTGAGGTTCCCGTACAAGAAGAGGCTAGACCCGAAAAGGCTGAGAAAACAGAGGAAGCTGTCAAAGTAGACATCTTACAAGAAGAGGTTGAGAGTGATAAAATCAAGGAAGTTGAAGAGGTTGTTGAGGAAACACTGCATGAAGAAGTCACTGAGGCTCGCATGGAGAAGCCAGAAATATCAAAGGAAGAGACGAGAGCCGAAGTATCAGAACGAGAGGAGGAAGAAGTTACTGAAACGGAGGAGTCATTTGTCCCTGAAACTGTGATTGAAGAAAGTATTGACGAAACTACTTCCAAAGCAACGTTAGCTACAGAAGTTACCCATGTTGATATTGCACAACAAGATATTACCGAGAAAACGGATGACATTGAAGACATGCCAAAGGATTATTCAGCATTTGAAGAAACCGTGGAGCAGTTGTTGAAAGAGAAACCGACAATTACATCAGAGCAAATACAAGCAGATTTGGTAAAGGAAGCACAAGAGATTACAACAGAAGATATCGATGCCACTGTCACTGACGTGGCAGAAGAGAAAGTTGTTGGGAAGGACATTTCAGAGAAACCTGTCATTTCCACGGCAGAGACAAGAACTGGCATAGAAGAAATTGAAGAAGAGAAAGAAACTGAAGAGCTGCCCAAGGAGGTAGAAGAAAAAGTTGAAGAAAGTGAGGTTGTGATGGAAGAGAGCAGGATTAAAATAGACATGGAAACACCTGTGTTAGAAGATATAGAAAAGGCTAGCTTTGAAATTGAATCAGCGAAACCATCAGTACAAGAAGTAGAGGCTGAACTTGTCGTTGGGAGAAAAGAAACTGAAAAAGTTGAAGTCGACATTGAGGTAGGACAACCTCAGGTTGAAATGGTCGAAGCTGAAATTGAAATAAGCAAACCTAGAATTGAAGAAGTTGAAGCAGAATTGGAACTGAAGAAACCCACTTTACAGGAGGAGGTCGAAGAAAGGCCTGAGGAGGTGCCAGTAGATCTTGAGGTTACCTCAACAGATAAGGTGAAAGAGGAGGTGGTCGTTGAGATTTCTGAGAAAACTACTGTCACTACCGATGAAATGCGAGTGGATACTTTGCAGGAAGAGAAGACAAAGGAGGAAATAGAAGAGATTGAAATATCCGCAACGCAGATTCCTGAAGAAGAAATTCCAGTCGAACATGAAAAGATTGCGATCGCTGAGGAAACTCCTATGGTTGAAGAGGTTACAGAGGCGAAAGCTGAAGAAAAAACTGAAGACATCGAGGTTATGCCAATTGACACCACAATAGAGGAATTGGCCGATCAGATCTCAGAGAAACCAATTACGACAATCGAAGAAGTCAGAGTAGATGTTGTGGAGGAAGAGAAGAAAGTTGAAGAGATTGAAGAAATTGAAGTGTCACCAACAGAAGTTGTTGAAGAAGAAGAAGAAGCCCGGGTAGTCCAAGAGAAGATAGAGATCGTCAAAGACAAACCTATCGTAGAAGAAGCTGTTGAAGCTGATGAAAAGCCAACTGTGGAGAAGGTGGAAGCTGAATTTGAAATTAGTGGGCCTGCGGTGGAAGAAGTTGAAACTGAGATCAAGTTAAAGCAAGTGGAGGTTGAAGAAGTGGAAGCCGAAATTGATCTTGGAAAACCACAAATTGAAGAAGTAGAAGCCGAACTGGAAATACGACGACCAGAGACTGAAGAAGTCGAAGCTGAGATTGAACTGGAGAAACCAGCTCCACAAGAAGAAGTGGAAGAAAAAGCACCAGAGAAGACCGAAGACATTGAGGTCATCGCGACAGACAAGGTAGAAGAAGAAGAAGTGGCTACTGACATCTCTGAGAAACCTTCCATCATAACTGAAGAAGTGAGAGTAGATGTTCTGGAAGAAGCAAAGAGTAAGGAGGATATAGAAGAGATCGAAGTGTCTGTTACAGAACTCATCAAAGAAGAAGAAACTCCAGCTGTTCAAGAAAAGATCGAAATTGAAGAAGAGACCCCACTTGTTGAGGAGGTTGTAGAAGCAAAAACAGAAGAGAAAACCGAGGACATTGAAATTACCTCAGTCGACACACTAAAAGAAGAACTCGCTGCTGATATCTCCCAGAAACCAGCTGTGACCACAGAGGAGAGCCGGGTAGACATTGTTGAGGAAGAAAAGACAAAGGAAGAAGTGGAAGAGATAGAAGTTTCAGAGAAGGAGGCTGTTGGAGAGGAAGAAATCCCAGCTGAAGAAGAAAAGGTTGAAATTTCTGAAGAAATACCAATGGTCGAAGAAATTGAGGAATTAAAACCTGAGGAGAAAACAGAGGACATTGAAGTTACCCCAGCTGATACCATAAAAGAAGAACTGACAATTGATATCTCACAGAAACCAGAAGTTACCACAGAGGAGATCCGGGTGGATGTTTTCGAGGAGGAAAAGACAAAAGAAGAGGTTGAAGAGATTGAGGTTTCTGCAACAGAAGTTGTTGAAGAAGAAGAAGAATATCCGGCAGTCCAAGAGAAGATAGAGATCATCAAAGACAAACCTATCGTGGAAGAAGCCGTTGAAGCTGAGGAGAAGCCAGTTGTGGAGGAGGTGGAAGCTGAATTTGAAATTGGTGGGCCTGTGGTAGAAGAAGTTGAAACTGAGATCAAGTTAAAGCAAGTGGAGGTTGAAGAAGTAGAAGCCGAAATTGATCTTGGAAAACCACAGATTGAAGAAGTAGAAGCCGAACTGGAAATACGAAGACCAGAGACTGAAGAAGTCGAAGCTGAGATTGAACTGGAGAAACCAGCTCCACAAGAAGAAGTGGAAGAAAAAGCACCAGAGAAGACTGAAGACATTGAGATCATCGCGACAGAGAAGGTGAAAGAAGTGGCTATTGACATCTCTGAGAAACCTTCCATCGTAACTGAAGAAGTGAGAGTAGATGTTATGGAAGAAGCAAAGATCAAGGAGGATATAGAAGAGATCGAAGTGTCTGTTACAGAACTCATCAAAGAAGAAGAAACACCAGCTGTTCAAGAAAAGATCGAGATTGAAGAAGAAACCCCTTTTGTTGAAGAAGTTGTTGAAACTAAAACAGAAGAGAAAACTGAGGAAATTGAGATCACACCAGTCGATACACTGAAAGAAGAACTCGCAGTTGATGTCTCCCAGAAACCAGCAGTAATCACAGAAGAGAGCCGTGTAGACATTGTAGAAGAAGAAAAGACAAAGGAAGAAGTAGAAGAGATAGAAATTTCAGGAAAGGAAGCTGTTGGAGAGGAAGAAATCCCAGCTGAAGAAGAAAAGGTTGAAATTTCTGAAGAAATACCAATGGTCGAAGAAATTGAGGAGTTAAAACCTGAGGAGACAATTGAGGACATTGAAGTTACCGCAGCTGATACCACGAAAGAAGAACTGACAATTGATATTTCAGCGAAACCAGAAGTTACCACAGAGGAAATCCGGGTGGATGTTTTCGAGGAGGAAAAGACAAAAGAAGAGGTTGAAGAGATTGAGGTTTCTGCAACAGAAGTTGTTGAAGAAGAAGAAGAAACTCCGGCAGTCCAAGAGAAGATAGAGATCATCAAAGACAAACCTATCGTGGAAGAAGCCGTTGAAGCTGAGGAGAAGCCAGTTGTGGAGGAGGTGGAAGCTGAATTTGAAATTGGTGGGCCTGTGGTAGAAGAAGTTGAAACTGAGATCAAGTTAAAGCAAGTGGAGGTTGAAGAAGTAGAAGCCGAAATTGATCTTGGAAAACCACAGATTGAAGAAGTAGAAGCCGAACTGGAAATACGAAGACCAGAGACTGAAGAAGTCGAAGCTGAGATTGAACTGGAGAAACCAGCTCCACAAGAAGAAGTGGAAGAAAAAGCACCAGAGAAGACTGAAGACATTGAGATCATCGCGACAGAGAAGGTGAAAGAAGAAGTGGCTATTGACATCTCTGAGAAACCTTCCATCGTAACTGAAGAAGTGAGAGTAGATGTTATGGAAGAAGCAAAGATCAAGGAGGATATAGAAGAGATCGAAGTGTCTGTTACAGAACTCATCAAAGAAGAAGAAACACCAGCTGTTCAAGAAAAGATCGAGATTGAAGAAGAAACCCCTTTTGTTGAAGAAGTTGTTGAAACTAAAACAGAAGAGAAAACTGAGGAAATTGAGATCACACCAGTCGATACACTGAAAGAAGAACTCGCAGTTGATGTCTCCCAGAAACCAGCAGTAATCACAGAAGAGAGCCGTGTAGACATTGTAGAAGAAGAAAAGACAAAGGAAGAAGTAGAAGAGATAGAAGTTTCAGGAAAGGAAGCTGTTGGAGAGGAAGAAATCCCAGCTGAAGAAGAAAAGGTTGAAATTTCTGAAGAAATACCAATGGTCGAAGAAATTGAGGAGTTAAAACCTGAGGAGACAATTGAGGACATTGAAGTTACCGCAGCTGATACCACGAAAGAAGAACTGACAATTGATATTTCAGCGAAACCAGAAGTTACCACAGAGGAAATCCGGGTGGATGTTTTCGAGGAGGAAAAGACAAAAGAAGAGGTTGAAGAGATTGAGGTTTCTGCAACAGAAGTTGTTGAAGAAGAAGAAGAAACTCCGGCAGTCCAAGAGAAGATAGAGATCATCAAAGACAAACCTATCGTGGAAGAAGCCGTTGAAGCTGAGGAGAAGCCAGTTGTGGAGGAGGTGGAAGCTGAATTTGAAATTGGTGGGCCTGTGGTAGAAGAAGTTGAAACTGAGATCAAGTTAAAGCAAGTGGAGGTTGAAGAAGTAGAAGCCGAAATTGATCTTGGAAAACCACAGATTGAAGAAGTAGAAGCCGAACTGGAAATACGAAGACCAGAGACTGAAGAAGTCGAAGCTGAGATTGAACTGGAGAAACCAGCTCCACAAGAAGAAGTGGAAGAAAAAGCACCAGAGAAGACTGAAGACATTGAGATCATCGCGACAGAGAAGGTGAAAGAAGAAGTGGCTGTTGACATCTCTGAGAAACCTTCCATCGTAACTAAAGAAGTGAGAGTAGATGTTATGGAAGAAGCAAAGATCAAGGAGGATATAGAAGAGATCGAAGTGTCTGTTACAGAACTTATCAAAGAAGAAGAAACACCAGCTGTTCAAGAAAAGATCGAGATTGAAGAAGAAACCCCTTTTGTTGAAGAAGTTGTTGAAACTAAAACAGAAGAGAAAACTGAGGAAATTGAGATCACACCAGTCGATACACTGAAAGAAGAACTCGCAGTTGATGTCTCCCAGAAACCAGCAGTGATCACAGAAGAGAGCCGTGTAGACATTGTAGAAGAAGAAAAGACAAAGGAAGAAGTAGAAGAGATAGAAGTTTCAGAAAAGGAAGCTGTTGGAGAGGAAGAAATCCCAGCTGAAGAAGAAAAGGTTGAAATTTCTGAAGAAATACCAATGGTCGAAGAAATTGAGGAATTAAAACCTGAGGAGACAATTGAGGACATTGAAGTTACCCCAGCTGATACCACGAAAGAAGAACTGACAATTGATGTTTCAGCGAAACCAGAAGTTACCACAGAGGAAATCCGGGTGGATGTTGTCGAGGAGGAAAAGACAAAAGAAGAGGTTGAAGAGATTGAGGTTTCTGCAACAGAAGTTGTTGAAAAAGAAGAAGAAACTCCGGCAGTCCAAGAGAAGATAGAGATCATCAAAGACAAACCTATCGTAGAAGAAGCCGTTGAAGTTGAAGAAAGGCCAACTGAGGAGGAGATAGAGGCTGAATTTGAAATCGGTGCGCCTGTAGGGGCAAAAGTTGAAGCAGAAATTGAAATCAGCAAGCCCGAAGCTGAAGAGGTTGAGGCTGAAATTGAAATCAGCAAACCGCAAATTGAGGAGATTGAGGCTGAAATTGAAATCAGCAAACCGCAAATCACAGAGGAAAAAGAAGAAATTGCAGTTATTCAGCCTCAGATTGAAGAGGTGGAGGAAGAAATTGTAATCACTCAGCCTGAAGTTGAAGAGGTGGAGGAAGAAATTGTAATAACTCAGCCTGAAGTTGAAGAGGTAGAGGAAGAAATTGTAATCACCCAGCCTGAAGTTGAAGAGGTAGAGGAAGAAATTGCAATCATTCAGCCTCAGATTGAAGAGGTGGAGGAAGAAATTGTAATCACTCAGCTTGAAGTTGAAGAGGTAGAGGAAGAAATTGCAATCATTCAGCCTCAGATTGAAGAGGTGGAGGAAGAAATTGCAGTCACTCAGCCTGAAGTTGAAGAGGTGGAGGAAGAAATTGTAATCACCCAGCCAGAAGTTGAAGAGGTAGAGGAAGAAATTGTAATCACCCAGCCTGAAGTTGAAGAGGTGGAGGAAGAAATTGTAATCACACAGCCTGAAGTTGAAGAGGTGGAGGAAGAAATTGTTATCAGTAGAAAGCCTGAAGAAGAGAAGGTGGAGGCAGTGGTCCATGTTGAGGAGAAAATAGAAGTGAGTGAAGAGGAAGAAGAGACAGAGGAAGTCAAAGTTGAGGTAGAGAAAAAGAAGGTATGGGTCGCAGAGGAAATCGATGCAGATAAGGACATCGATGAGAGTGAAGAGATTGTCCCCACAGCTGAATTTGAAGCCGTTTCAGAGGTCCAAGGACCGGAAACTGTAGAGGTGGTAGAGATGGCTTTTGTTGAAGAAGAAAAGCGACCAGAAACCGCTGCTGAAATTTCTTTGGTAACACGTAAAGAAGAGCAACCCGAAGAGGTTGCAGTTGAAGCAGCCCTCACTCAGCCCACTGACACAACCACAGACTTCACCGCTGCTGTGGCAGCCGTTCCCTCAGCGTCAGCCATCGACATTGTCGATGCAGCTGAAACTGTTCCAACAACAGAAGAAGCCATTGCAGACTTCACTCTGGCTCCGTCTCGCGGTCCTACCACAACAGACGTGGAAGAAGAGCTCACCTTGAAAGAAGCAGAGCAAGTGACAGAGGTGGAGGTTGTTGAGAAGGTTGAGGTGGGTTTGCAATCATCGTGTGCAAACTTTATTACTCTCATCATATCCACGGCATTCTTACTGATGAGGATCATAATAGATTTTGCCAAAACAGGACATACAAAATACAAGAAATATGTGGCAGCAAGGGCATTCAATTTAGAGCTGCAATTTAGAATTATGGAACCCATTGTTTGGAATCCTACCCACCCACCCTCCTTCTTCTATTATTATGTTCCCCCTAACATTATCCCAGATATACCGAGACCATAAATTCGAATTCAACTGTCAGGATGTTTGTATGTTTGTCTGGGTTAACTATCCCTGAGGTAGATTTAGACATGTGTGATCCAAAATAGCACAATAGAGCCTCCTTCCGATCGTTGCCCATCCCTACCCCAGTCAGCATATCCCTCAGAATGATTGCAGCAACCTGTCATTTAAATAAACCTAGTTTAAATTAGCTATAGGCGCCCACGTTGTGCCTGTTCATATAATCCAGGAATGCATCAGAATGCACCACTGGTTCCCATATTATTCTCAGCTGCTTGATAAATGTTAGTGGATGCGAACCCTAGGGATCGAATGAAGCCTAGTTACGAAATGCCCCCTTTCATCCCGTTTGTAGACTACCTTAGGAATGATACAATAATGTCACTACTTTTCCATATTATACCCTCCTTACTGTTCTATAAGCTACCCTACTCCCATCCCTCTGGCAAGTCCGGCCCAAACTGTTGATAAAAGTTTTGACATCAACAGACTTGCCCTGTGCCCTTCCCACGATCCAACTTTCCTTCCCCAACATTCATTTTCATGTTTTCATAAATCCCTCTTCCTCCTAGCATATCATTCAATATCCACCGTCAAATAGCCAGACTGCAGCCTCTTTTTTCATTTTCTAATCACTGTTTTTGGTGACGGGTAGCACAGAAATTTCATTTAAGTTCATCCTTAATTTTTTCAACAATGCAACAACTTGGCTGGATTTGAGCAGAATTATCTTTTAAACTGAAAAAAAAGGCATAGACAAGAAAACAGCGCATTAGATATGTTTCTGCGCACAGTTTGTCAGAATTAATATCGATGTAAGTCTCAGTACCTCCTGGTTGTTGCATTGGTCCTTTTATTTTCATATTGCTTGCAACTTGGGTGACATCTGAGATCATTCCCAGGTGGGTGTGCCAGACAGATTTTTATTATTAAATTATCACATCCATCCTGGAGTTCTATTGCAGCTGCAGTTACTTACAAATCGTGCTGACCATATAGCTTACCACTGTGCTGCCGCTATGCGAATATGTGCCAGGCACAAAAAATTTACTTTTGCTGCTGAAATGGTTACACATGCTAGCGTCAGAAAGGCCTGATAAAAGAATGATACGTAGGGGTCTTAGTAACTTTGACTCTTAGTATGAGAATGTTGAAGTCATGATTACCTCAACTAGTAGAACGCAGCTAGAGTGTTTTCTAGGCAATTTCAAACCCATCGTCTCGGGAAAAAAAACAACAACCAAAACTTCTACAACAGCAAAGTATTAATCAGAGGCATACGGCCTTATTCATCAACATGAACAACATGGAGAGGATGGCTATGATCTTGGTCAATAAGAATGTAACGGCAGCATCCACACTGGAAGGAATGGGACAGAATGATATCAGATGATCACATGTTGTTGCCTGTCAGTATTTTTCATGCTCATTAGAATAGAGAAAGATATTATTTAGTCAGTCATAACAAGCATCATCAATATTGTCATTTCTAACCATTCTGGTGTCATTTGATCATTTCCTTTTAACTTTGGTGTCGTCGGTCATTACACATTGTGGGGTTAGCATTTTTATTCTCATTTTACCTCAGCATTTATTTTTCACACCTTGCTTCATGCACCATATTATTTTTCCTAGTATATTATTATTGTGAGGTGGTTATTTCAGTTCGGGTTTGGATTTGTAAATGATGTGTTTGTGATGGTAGTGCTGTCACAGTTTGTGTCTCTATCATAACTGTGATATCACATGCTGTTTATACCATAATGATAGAAGGGACATTGCGCACCATGTTTGCTTTTCCCCATTATAAGGGGCCTATCATTGCATGCTTACCCATATAATTTTCCATGTCACTTTCCATGGCCTATGCATGAGTCTGCTGTTTTGAATATGCATTGACATTGGGTCTTGACCTCCAAAATTTTTTAGAAGCCAGAGCCTGTGTCAGAGGAGGTTACTGTGGATGTGACCTTTGCACCCCAGTTCTTGTCTGAGCTGTCAGACCAGGAGGTCAATGAAGGCGAAACTGTGACCTTGGAAATCTCCGCCACTGGAGCTCCCAAGCCAGAGGTCAAATGGTAAGCAGATTATGCTGAAGCTGTTGTCTGTGTTGTTTTGCCAAATCTAGGAAGTTGGAAATCAGAGGGGAGAGATGTTGTTTTTTTTCCATTCAAATTTTAACATCTGTTCATTTTCTTTCATTCTCTTACAAGTGTTTAATTTTTGTCCAGCTGTACAGTATGTGTTCTTGTTAAACCAGTAGCCTTTGTGAAAGATGAATTCTGGCAGATAGATACTCTGTATTTAAAACTTTGATTTCATGTAAGATAGAAATTTCCCCAGTGTCAATCTCTCAATGGCACAACAGTCATGATTTCAAAGATTCCCTGAAACTCATTATCAGGTCACTGAGTGTACGAGGTTTGTAAAATCTTGAAATATTAAACTAAATCCATGGAATTTCACACTAATGAGCACCAACATATACGGAAATTCCCGTTAAAACGTTGTATCACTGCCTTGAACGGAAGCAAAGTTATAGGGGTTTGTTTATACCTTCTGTCATGAGTTTAACCAGCAAAATGGACGTCAACATTTTGAGAAAATCATCTCCAGATATGACATCAGAACAGTAATAAAATTTTCGATTCTTTTGGAATAAAAGCCACCAGAAATTCATCAAGATCTATTAGCTGCTTTATGAGATTACTCTCCATCTATTCAAACCGTAAGATCATGGGTAAGAGAGATTCATGAGGCGCGAATCAGTGTTGAGGAAGGATCACGACCTGGAAGGCCTGTGACTGCATGTGGAGATGCAAATATCGATATTGTAAAGATAGCCATTGGTGAAGACAAAAGGAAAACATGCAGGGAGATATCAGATGAAGTTTCTATTTCTTCTGCTTCAGTTCATAGAATTTTGATGGATAAACTTGACAAAAAGAAGATGTTCGCTAAATGGGTGCCCCATTTGCTGAATCAAGATGAAAAGGAACAACGAATGACGTGCGCCCGAAGTTTTCTTCATCGTTATCGTCGTGAGGGTCAACAGTTTTTAGATCGAATAATAACTGGCGATGAGACCTGGGTCTATTCTTGGGACCCAGAACTGAAAAGGCAAGCTGCTGTGTGGTTGGACGCCGATGAACCATGCCCAGCGAAAGTTCGTCGCAAATAGAGTGCATTGAAAGTCATGCACATTATATTTTTTGATAACAAAGGCATCATCTTATCGTGGCCTGTTCCAGTAGGCACTACTGTCAATGCTACCTACTACAAAATGGTTATTCAAGAAAAGTTACGACCTGCCATAAGGAAAAAGCGTCCTGGATTGCTTGAAACTGGTGTGATTTTTCACCATGACAACGAACCTGTGCACACAGCCAATGTGGTGATAGAACTTCTGCACTCGTTTAACTGGGAAATACTGAATCACCCCCAATATTCTCCTGATTTGGCCCCCTGTGACTTTCACCTTTTCCCTAAAATGAAAGAACACTTTCGGGGACAGCGGTTTGAGACAGGGGAAGACATTATCTTGGCCACAAAAGCTGCTCTTAGGGTGCTGGACAAAGAGACATATGTCGCCGCCTTTGAAAGCTTGTGGCGTCGGTGGCAGAAGTGCTTGGACAATGGTGGTGACTATGTTGAATAGCTAATATAATGAAGGTACATTGTTCCAAATTTGGTGACATTATCTTCACTGGTTTTTGAAATTTGGGGTAGGGAAAGTTATTTTTGAGACAGACCTCATACAGTATTTTATTATATATGAAGAGGGCCTTTGTATGGGGATTTTCTTTTAGTTAGTGTTAACCAAGATTTCAGGTAAAGCACTATTGTGTGAAGTGAATTCTGCTGTATATTCCATGATATGACTTGACTAATTATTACCTCTTGCATCTCATCAGGTTCCGGGATGAGGTGGAGATAAAACAAGATGACCGCCATGACATCACAGAAGTGGACACAACCTATTCTATGACCATCAAGGACACACGCCTAGACGATGATGCAGAATACACAGTCACTGCCACAAACACTGTGGGAAGTGTGTCATCTTCTGCTGAAATCTTAGTGAACCCAGTTGGTAAGTTCAGTATTACTGTCGGCAAATCTCACCATCATAATTTCAAGACTAGAGAAGTCCACTAATATCATTCCAAAAATGGAGTAATTTGGGGTTTTTTTTGTTGTTTTTTTTCCTCTAAAAAAATAGATATAACGCCACATCAGTTTATAAGCACTCTATGTCAACAGAGTGAAATCTTCAGGCTCTCTCAAGCTTTGCTTTGGCTAAAGCTAAAGGCAGGTTAGAGTTGGGAACAAGGTTCGGGAGGAGAAACTATTGAGAAACTCTGTTCTCCTACAACTCTTCCAAGAGTTCTAACTCCACTTCCAGTACTCCTCTCAGGAAAGTGTTAGGATTTTACCAAATGGAAATACAACACTTGTAAACTAAGGAGACAGCAAAAGTATACTAATCAGTGATACAGTCTAACAACAGTGGTTTCCAGATCTGGGCATCAGTACCCAACCCTACCCTATCTTACCCCAAAGAGCCATTCAATGGATGAGTTGGGAAGATTTGTGTCCAGATCTCCTTAGATCAGCAGGTGCAGCAGAATGCACATCTGTGGCCATATGCATAATCTTTGCGTAAAGTTGGACATTGCATTAACCACAATGAACACTACTAATGTTTTGGGAGTTCCCCGTTGTAACTGCAATGCATTTATTAATGTAAAGATAATGCATATTGCCACTGATGTGTGAAGGGCTCATAAAGTGAAGTAAGAGACTCGTTACCAGTAAAGAAAGTTGCATATGTTGCCCTACTCTTTTTATTGGCTCAGTTTAGAGCAAGAGAAAAATCAGAACAGTTTTTAAGACTTAAACTTCAGTGAACTACATTATAGCTATGTGAGTGTAGATCAATTGACACTAAACAGAAGAAAGAAGAGAGAATTGTTAGTGATTGAGTTTCTTTCAAATCGAGACAGTCAGAGTTAGTAACTTTCATTGACAGATTTTATATCTTGCTATCTTCTTCTTCTATGAACCAAGTCGTTTCCAAATTATGCATTGTTAGAAATATAGGTAGAATTTGATTTATTTGGATGAACCAATATTTTCCATGTGCAGTTATGTGAAGAAGACAGTTGTAAAGGACACACTCTGATAATTCAGAGATGGTTCAAGAGAGGCTCGTTCTGTTGCTCTTGTTGTTCAGGTTTCTGGTAGAAAATTATGATCAAAATTACTTTTTGTGCAGGAGAAGCTCCATTGTTTGTGTCCAAACTCACTGACAAGCGGGTGGACATCTCAACCAAAATAGTGCTGGAGGCAAAAGTCAAGGGTGAACCAATGCCAGAGGTGACATGGCTCTTCAATGGTCAGAAGGTGACCGACACTCGATACAGGTGAGTTCATGAGTGAATTGCTGTCAGTTGCAGTGTCATACTGCATGCAACTCAGCTGTTTGTGTATAGTATCTGACAAAGTTGTGTCCTTAGATTTTTAAGTGTTGATTATCAATCAAATGCCTCTGTTATGAAGTTGAGACTCATTAGGCTAGGATAAAAAATGCAACAAAATTTACTTCTTATCATGTCAGCTTACATTATTACATAGCTATGCCAACTGCTGTTAGCTTCAAAAGTCACCCTGATGAAACATAGCAATTTCTCCTGTTGCCTAATGTGCATAATGTTACAAGATATATGTGCAGCTTAAACTCTTCTGTGTTTCTCTCTCACCTCTCCCACCCTTTTCCTTCTCTTTCCTGATAGTTAGCAAATAACAGATCTATGTGTGGTTTTTATTTGTTTTGCTTTCCTTCCTCCTCCTCTTACATGTTCCAAGTCATACCGCCATTCCAGTATGAGTCTTGGATTGGGTTGTCAGGTTAAGGTCTGCCTTGTTGTCCCATAATTTGAATGGAATTCAAATCTTTTGGATATAGCCAATCACTTTGGTGACTAATATCATGAACAAACTATTTTCATGTTTAATAGATATCATACCTCTCTCTCTGTGATATGTTCTTGACCTTTATCATCTTTATTTTTGTTCCCAGAATTGAGTATATTGAGGACGTTGTCAGACTCACCATTGAGGAGGCTCAGCCTGAGGACATTGGCGAGTTCACTGTCACGCTCACAAACAAACATGGCACCACATCCAGCTCTGCAAATGTCACAGTCAACCTACAGGCACCATACTTTACCAAGCCTCTTTCTGACACCCCTGCTAAGGTCAAGGACACAGCAGACCTCCGCTGCGAGGTTGCAGGAATCCCTCAGCCTGAAGTCCAGTGGTTTGCTAATGATGTTCCCCTCCAGGAGGGACCAAAATACAAGATGATCTACAAAGACACCGCTGCCACTTTGAAAATCTTGGATGTGACCCTGGAAGATGCTCAAGTGACCTTTACCTGCAAGGCTACAAACATTGCAGGGGAGGCAACCACCAGTGCCAGACTCATCCCGCAAGGTTTGTGGTCATGTATTTCGCGTGTGGCCAACTCTGTACCCCTCCCTATAACCAGGCCTCCCTCTGTAATCATGGCTGCTAGTGTTCTCTCATTAGCCTCAGTGTTATCATCATCATCACCACTATTATCACTACCACCCCATCAACCCCAGCCCTTGCACCTTGCTCATTATAACTGGGCTCTGAGAACTCTGAATAATCACCTAACCCTCTCATCTAAGCGGACAAATATGTACCAAGAACTAAATGGTATGCATCCTGTTGAGTGCTGCTAACTGTGTGATCACACCGTAGATTCATTTTAACACTTGGTGAATATGCTGTAGTTAAATATGAATTCCTTTGTAGATTTGGAATATGGATATTCCAGCATTTTATTTCAATCCTTTTTGAAATCCTCATGGCAATAAACTTTTACTGTTCACTCAATAAGTCATGCTTTTTCATAGCTTGGATGAGATTCCTTATTTCTTCATTTAAATGTCAGTGAATACTGAAGTAGACGAGGTTTGCCTAACATACCCTGCTGTTGGATTAGTACATCCTGATTAGTATAAGTAACTAATTTAGATGAAATTGCAATATGTGCAATTATCTATGACCAAGCGCGACTCATATATGCTGATTGGAAGACTCTTTGTGAGTTTGTGATTTCAAGGTTTCATGGCATTACTGTTTTGAAAGTTGCCATCTCACTGCTCCGTTCAAATGTTTTGGATATGTCCCTCACAATTAAGATGTGGCACAAACTCCATGCATGTTGTCATCATAATTCTATTTCGGCACTTGGTGAAATGAGCTTGTCTTAAAGGAAAGCATGAGTTGTATAACAAAGCCAACAAAAGCGTGAATGCTGGCATGCATAGTGATTTAACAGTAGTCACACGAGACAGACTATCCATCATAAAGAAAATTGCAGTAGGCCTAGGCAAATGTTGCTAGTGTAATGCATTGAATTATTTTACTACTTTATAGTGATTATAATACTAGATAGAAATGCCAGTCTGTAAAAATGGTGCCTTCTTATCATTGTGAAGTGTTGTTTTTCTTTCACAGCATTCAATTTTGTTTTTATTCTTGCTCAATATGATTTCAAGTATGTGTTCAAAGTTTTGTATGTTGTAAATAATTAATTGCTCTTTTCTTTTGCATTTTTTTCCCCTTTGTAAAGACTGGGTTAATTTCGAATTATGTGAGTTTTTTCAAAAATTTTAGCTGCTATGTTCGGTTTTAACTTGCCATTGATGTAGTTTTGGTTCCCTGTGCACTTTTTCTTTAATTTATTCACTTTTAGATTTAGAATTAAGAAAGATATTTCTGTGGGTTTTAGATTTAGTACGGTTCCATCTTTTTAAAGTTATATGCATTTTCAAATCTTTGCACAGCTCTGTCTGTCAGAGATAAATATAAAAGTCACTGATGCATGCAAAACCAAAAACAGTGAACCATTTTTAAATGCCTTCTGCTTTTTAACATTTTTCATTGACCACAAAGTATTTTAGAAAGCTTATAATATAAAAAGTCATGAACAAATTGAGTCCATTAAGTGGTGCTCCAGATGTTCAGTCACACTTCTTGTTTTTTAATGGTAATGGAAAATCCATTTCATCATATTTTGTAACAAAATTCAACTCATTGGGTTTCCAAAAGTAGTTAGTCTAATTATGCGAAATTTGGCACCAAACATCTGGCAGAGAAAGGCAAAGCAGTCCTTTGAAATAATGATGCAAAAAGTGCAATAGATGCAACTTGGGATTGGTATCAGCAACTTGGGCATGAGATATTTTGTTCCTATCTTTGTCAGCTTCAGAACATTGCCAGTATTAAAATTTAATTGGAATCAGCTTGAAAGTGCTAATTATTGTTTATGATATCACAAAGAATGTTCATCTAAAAGCACGAACATGTGCAATTAATTTTCAGATTTACAAAGCCCTGTAGCAGAAGGCCTCTTTACCCAGCATGTGGTGCAGGTTACCTTTATTTGCATTTGAGCAAAAATGACCCATTGCACTCTTTGCCTGATGGCATACTCCTGTCTCCACTTAACTGCAATTTTCTGTCATGGAGCGGTGATGTTATAATTAAGTGGACTCAACTTTAACTGTATTTACCTTTAGGGAAAATTTTTGCATTGTTGACTTTCAAGCTTTTCGGTGGCAGTGTATTAAAATTTGCCTGTACACCAGGGTCACAATGGCTTTTGCATGCAATAGTGACATTTGTTGTAGGGGTTATTAATAGTCTGTGCCTGTACTTAACAGTATAGCTTGGTATAACATGAAGGTATAGAAATGCACAGTATCTAGACGGTAGTCTAATCTAGAATCACAGTGGCACATGAGTTTTCCATAAGCACCTTATAGAGTGTATGTATCAAGATTGAGAATAATATTTTACTTTGTTGGACAAGAAATCTGGCACTGATAGTATAAAATGATAGATGAAATTAGAATTCAGTTTCTGAGTTAGGCTAAGTTAGGAGCTGTACAAAATAATACTGTTCACTTGTTGACTTCCATGACACTAAATCATATATATGCCAAAATTCTCAGTATTGAAAGACTTAATTTACTCATAGAAACATTGTCCATTTAAAATTGTGCGCATTGGAACAAAAGCATTGTTTTTACAGTGTCAATTACATTATTATATTGATATAATGTAATTGATAATCTCATTATCATGTATTTGTAGTATTGCTGTGAAAGGTTTGAAGTGACGCAGTCAAATGATGATGCTGCATGATATTGTTTAACACCATTTACTTTACATTCTGTCTCTGAATATGAAGCATTTGCAGAGAAGGGTTAAAGTGAAGAACTGTAAAGGAAATTAAGATAAAACAGTACATTGAGAGAGTATATGGATATGGTGCTAAATTGTGAATCCAGGATCATCATTTTCTGGAAAGAAATTTCATGTTTTACGCTTTTCGTTCACTCCTGGTAAGTCTTGATGAATAATTAAACAGCCTTTTTAAGGCAACTTTTCTGTAAGAACTTTAAAGAAAATTTGCAAAGTGAGGCAGGAGGCAAGAAAATAAATGGAAATCAAATAACCAGCATGTGATGAGCACAGAAGAACAATTGTGATTTTTCTTTCTCTCAGCATTTTTGCTCAAATGAGAGGCTGATTTATACCTGTATTTGACAAATTACTACAGCAGTTTTATAGTAATGACATGAAATATGCACAGCTTTTATGTTACCTTCATTAGCACTTAACTTTGATAGTTTTATTATTTGAGGCAATAAACAGCCAACATTCCACTTTAGTTTGCTAAACAGGGATTTTTAAAAATCCTGTTTATTCTATCTTTACATGATCAACATTCCAGTAGATAATTCTACTTTATTATATATGAGGCTTATTATAACTACTGGTGTTTGACCTCATTGTACTACTGTACCCTGGACCTCTTGTCTATACAGCAATGAAACAGTTAATATTACGAGGATTTTACACAGTTAGTCTTGGTAGTGGGATTTGACATCTTCCAACAGTTATCAAATTTACAGACTTCTTTATTTCACAAAAAAGTTTTTAGCACCAGGTCAATCATGAAAGCAGTAAAGAAGGTGTTATATTTTAGTGTTTGCTTGTCAGATTTAAACATGATGCCCATCTACAAAAAAAGATAGAAATATATTTCTCTAAAAATTTGTTTTCATTCAGGCTTTTGGGTTTTACACATTGCCAAATGAATGCTTAGGTGTTGTTTTGTTGCGTTTTTGGTTTTGCCACAAGCTTGTTTTCTGCTTTTGAACAATTATCAGCTGATTTTTTTTTTCCTTGCAATAAATGCTCTTTTACAGTACTTCATTTTGTCAAAGAATTATTATTTCAGTTGGTTATCTTTGGGTTTCTTTGCTATTTGGTGTTTTAATTTTAAGAATAATAAAGTGTGTGATTGTGTGTTTGTGGTGAACTGAATATGGTAAAGTGGTATGAATGTGATTGGCAGTTCTCAGCATTTGAACCATTTTACAATGAAATACAGTCAGCAATGGTTGAAGTAAGAGATTTCAATTCAGCAATTGCAAGAAAATGTTTTATTTCATAATAGAAATGAGATGTCATGATTTGTTGGTATCCACTAACTCAACATGAAAGTTATGCACATAATCATGTAGTGAGCACTTAACATGTATTGGTATCATTAGCAATTAACAGCCTGTAGCGTGCTTGCATCTTGTTTGGTGTGGACTCATAGTCTAGTATGCTCTAAAAGTCTCATTATTTCATCACAGGATCTACTCGGACTGCTTACTCACAGCATTATCTCAGACTGTGCTATCTCACAGTATTTACACACACACACACACAACCCATATTCTTAACATCTGACATTCATCACTTTCCCAGTCCTAGCCACCCATAAATTGTACCATTCAGGGCACTTTCTCAAACAATATCATCTTATATTAGTTAGGCTACTCAGACTTGCTTCACGATATCTACCCATTCAGCTTAATGACATTGTTTTAGAGTATGCCCGCCCATAACGTTACCCTTAGCTCACTGTGTAGAAAAATCCGATCACTTGTAATGTTCAAATGTACTCTCATCAATCCACTTTCAAATAACAGATTTTGACTACACTGTGCAGGCACAGATTTTAAGCTTTGCTTAGTCTCACTTATGTACATAGATTTTGCCCAAATTGTTCTCAGTGCTTCTCACTCACATAAACGATTAAAAAAAATACAAGACACATATTATTATACACTGCTTCATGACTTATGTTTCACGTGATGAAAAAAAAAACAAACTTATATACGGAAAGGGAAAAACATACACTTTCCTCGCACAAAAAAAATAATAAAAATGCACAGCAACTGATGAAATTTCTTGCAGACCAGCGTGGAACGGTGAAAGCACTGCGTGAAGTACAGCGCACATTGTGTATTGCTAATGTGTCACTGGCCATCGTTAGCGCTCATATTTCCCACATTAGCTCAGTATCTTCCTTGTTTGCAAGCTGGCAAATTCTACACTTGGGCTACGTTTACTCAGCTGTGTTAACAATATGGCAGCCTAGCTGCTAGGATTCTCTTTACATAACATTTCCAGAACTCTTGTAGCAGTAGCAGATCTTACTAACTGCTGGACATTGCTTAGGCTGAATTTATTCAAGACGTTGCTCATAACACAAGTTTAATTTGGCCTCTCCAGCTTCTTAGCTAGTGCAATAAATACATGTATGAGCTTAAAACAAAGTTAACCACAACCTGCGTCCATCTATTTCTTACATAAAAGTACCATTCTACACTTACATTTGTTATATGCAGCTACACTGGTCAACAAAAGACGGTGGTTTACCCTAAAGTACACACTCTAAATACTACCTTATTATAATGTACTGTGAACTGTTCAGTTTATTCGCTAGCCATGTCTATAACATTTACAATAATACATAGAAATACTCATATGTTCACGCATCGAGTGTCTTTATCAATCATGGCTCGCACTCTGCATTGTGTTTGCATGGCACGTCCATGTCCATGATTTCCCACTTTCACGCGTCTGCACTTCCCTACCGTTAGCGTTCTATCCCCTGCATCACACAATGTTCACTACAGTAAATTCCACTCATAAAGGAAGCCATCCCATGACATCATGTGAAACTGACCTTTCATTATACATGTACCTTAGTAGACATGAGGTTATTCTCTTATGATCCGTGTTTTCATACGCGACTAACATAGTAACAATTGCCGCTGAAGCATGCTGATATGCCCAGGACCCAAAGTGCCTAAACATCAGATTGTAAGGAAGTGTATCAACTGTAATAGTGAAGGCTACAAAATGGTTCAGGATAATAAGTAATTTGAAGTGGTCGCTTGGGTGCTGTGTCCAGATAAACGCTGCCGTGACCAAAAATTAGGATTGTGAACACGTTTTTAGTACGAAGGTGTCACATTAAAAGTAAATTAGAAGCATGTGACTTTATAGGCTGTAGAGTGGAACAGTCTGCAATAGGTGGATCTTGATGTATGAAACAAGGTAATACCAACCAGCTCTGTTAGTTTTATCATCTGATGTTTGGACACACAGGACCTAGGACCAATAAGACCTCAAACACATTGGGCGCATAGGATCTCAAACACATTGGGCGCAATTCCAGTGGTTGCAAACGAAATTGCAGTGGAAAGTAGGTCCACATTGATGGCGTGACGTATACGTATTTATAAGTTTGCAACCTGCATTGTCCTCAGTGCAACAGGATCACTTCTCTCTCTCTCTCTTCCTTCTCTCCTCTCTCTCTCTCTCTCTCTTTCATTCTGTCTGTCCCCCTTCCCTCCCCTCTCTTAGCTCTCTTAATTTTGCTCTCCTTTTTTCATCATTCTCCCACTTCGCCATTACACTTAATAACAGTGAACATCACAGCTGATCTTCATGTATGTGGATCATAACCAGTAGTCGACTGAAACACAATACTGCTGTATGCAGTTTAATACATTTAATTCATTATTAACTCATTACAGTATTATAACACACACAGGTGACTATAAAATCTTGACTCACAAAGCACAAACTACAGTATCAAGATGTTGATAGCCACTAACTTTGCATGTCGCCTTATATCACCTATCCATCACCAACTTGATATCACCTATCCATCACCAACTTGATATCACCTATCCATCACCAACTTG